>OY811975.1:9746229-10089129 GCA_963681505.1 Eunapius fragilis | reverse complement strand
AGAAGAAGAAGAAGAAGAAGCAGACGACCCGCCCATTATTTTTGGAAGGGGAACGAGGACAGTAGTATTTTTTGTTCTCGACAACCACGCGGTTCTACGACGTGAAACAAAAACGAAACTACTCAGTTTTGACTTCTAGATTGATTGCCGCAACAAGTTAGACGATCCGATCGTCGGGAGCGAAGCTACGGTATGGTCGCGGGGTTTTAATTAAATTCATAGTCAGGGTCAAAACCTATATGGAAGTCTCTAGCGAGACTTCCGATATTTAAGGTACCGCATTCTTAATGAGGTGATTTCCCCACGTACCGTAATATTCTAATTATAAACCTTAATTGTTTCCAGCTTCCCTTAAACATAATGGTCTGGGGACGAGGTCAAGTGTAGTTGTGTAATAAGCAAACATAACAATGATGGCCGCCAGATGAGTGTTTTCAAAGGAGTAGCACTGTTGGGGGCGCTGCTACAGCTGCACACACTGGTGCAGGTGGGGAAGAGCGCCAGCCTAACTTTAGAAATCCGGCTCTACGCCAACGAGAGCGACAGTTCGTTCAGAGTCTTGGAAACCTTCAGTTACGATAAGCCGTTCACAAAGACCTCATCCGACGTGCCCTCGAGCGGCGTGGAGGGGTACGTGTACAACCTCGGCGATGCGAGCAACCCCGTAGAACCTCCCTTCTCCCCCAATACCACCTGGATCGCCCTAGTACGCGGGTCGTCGGGGACGCTCGCAGGTCAGCTAGACGTGGCCCGCACGTTCGGCTACTCCGTCGTACTGGCATACGGCACCAACGGGAGCGACCTCGCAATCGACAGCGATGTCTGCGGGACCCAGTTTCCCGTCGCCCTGGTCGACTCCGCCGCGGCCGACTATGTCATCGCCCTCCTCTCGGACGTTCCGCCCACCTCGGAGGCGCCGTCTGTGAAAGTTTACGTGAGCGTTGGAATAGAGTCGGATTTTAGCATCGTCCTCACCTTGACCTCCGCGATTCTTTTCGCCCTTGGCTTCGTTTGCATGTTTCGTTGCTACCTCTGGCAGCGCAATAACGCAGCGGCCTATTACCAAGAGCAGGATCCTGAATACTATCTCAATCTTATCAGGCAGTTAGAGGAAATGGAGCGCGGAGCCGAGGAAACAAACGCGGCAAGGGTGAAGGCGGAAGCGGAGGCTGAATTTGCAAAACTGCCCGTGGCGACGTACGATCCCGTCGAACACAGCAAGGACCCCCACTGTCCCGTATGCTATGGAGATTTCGAACAGGGCACTCCGCTCAAGGTCCTCCCCTGCGGCCACTTCTTTCATCCTGACTGCGTGGGCATGTGGCTCGTCGAAAAGCATTTGAACTGTCCCGTGTGCAGGCAGAATATAGTCAAGACAGATGGCACAAATCTTTAACGGTACCAAAGAGCTATATACTTCTGGGGTGCTGGTGTGTTTTTATATGTGGGCGGTGCTACCAATTAAGTACATGTGACGAAATTGATATCCTCTGCCTATCAATATCTATCTATCTGTCTACATGTATATCTGTTTATCTTTCTGGTCCTGTAAGCTTCTCTTTGATTTGTGTATGTCACTGCATAGGGATTTGTCTGTGCAATAGATGTTGAAGCATATCCAATTGAAATTATTCTATGCATGTGTCTACAGTGTACAGCTAGCTGTATGCGTGCAACCAGTCCTCCCATATATAGCAATTTAAATAATTCAAGTGCCACGTGTATAAATGATTGCACTTTGCCTGGTAAACATGGAGGGCTACATAAAACGGGTTAACTAACTCTTTAGTGCTACATAAAACGGGTGAACTCTGCTATGACCATCCACATCTTTGACCATTAAGGTGTGTTTTTAAACTCCAAATAATTCAGTCAAGATAGTTGTGGACACCCAACTATATCTAGGGGTAGCCATGCCTCCACTAGCTCCACCCACACATACATTAAAGGCGGTCTTTTTTTTTTTTTGCAGGATTAAATAAATTTTTTTTAAATCATACACCATATAGTTCTTACCGGAGTGGACAGGTGCCACAGTGATAACAAAGTGATAAGTTCTGCATGAGATGATTAATACGTTTTTCCAGCAGATCTGAAAGCGAATGGGAAAATGTATAAATTCTCCACTCTGGCTCACAATGAATCCAGACATACCCTAGATGGTCTTTCAGGTTTAAAATAACCAGGACAGGTTTACATTTCTAAAAATAGACATTCCTGGTGATGTCATCAATGGGTGGAGTGGTCAGAACGTTTCTACTGATCGGCACTGTTCTTGTATTGATACAAGGCGGATGTAGCACCGATTTGCAGTTGGACGTCTTGCTAAAACCTGATAATAGCACGGACGAGTTGTTTGCACCGATTGTATCGTTCGGCTACGACAAACCTTTCACACGGACTTCCGCCAACGTCCCTCCCGAGGGACTAAGCGGCTACGTCGTGAATCTAGGGGATGGAGCGATCGTAGATGCGGTACCCCTCACCCCGAATGAGAGCTCCACCTGGGTGGCCTTGGTCGGCTCCACTCCAGGGGAACTGCTGGACCAACTGGACCGCGTGCGGGCAGCGGGTTACTCCATGATGCTAGCGTACAGCCGGAACAACAGCAACGGCAGCGACCTATCCATTACCCTGGATGTCATGGACTCCCTGTTTCCTGTGGTGTTTGTGGAGCAAGACGCAGTCGAGTTCATCGTTGGTACGACGTTGTTCACGGGAATCGACATCCGGGTGGTCGTTTTCGTTACGGTCGGCGCCTCCTCGGATTACGCCATCGTACTCCTTTGCGCCCTGACGGTCTTCATCGCCTGGAGCGTATTTGTGATATACCGATGCGCCAAATGCTGCGGCATCAGATGCTTCTGCTGCAATAGGAATGGGCAGTACGACTTCCCACCGATTGCGGTACCAGCTGTT
The DNA here is from genome assembly GCA_963681505.1 of Eunapius fragilis. Lineage (NCBI taxonomy): Eukaryota > Metazoa > Porifera > Demospongiae > Spongillida > Spongillidae > Eunapius > Eunapius fragilis. Next base: position 10,086,210 of record OY811975.1, on the reverse strand, counting down.
ACCATTCCTGACGATAACCGGTACCAGCGTCAGAACCCCATGGCCAGGGGGATCGCCGGAAGGCTTCCGGTGGAAGGGTACGACCCTAAGAAACACAACGACCCTAGCTGCCCCGTGTGCATGGGAGACTTCAGTCCCAAAGACAACGTTAAGGTCCTTCCCTGTCACCACAACTTCCACCCGGAATGCATCGACGTGTGGCTGATCGAGAATCGATGTACATGTCCCATGTGCAGACAGAATCCAGCTGACCTCCTTCCAAACACAGTGCGGAATGTTGGACACACCGGTCTGGATATGCGCCCGTACCACGAGCAAAACGTTATGTGAATCAGTCGGCATGCAGTATAATTTTATATGTTTGATGTGTATTCTTATTTTTATTTTTAGTTTTTATGCGTGAATACTTATTTATGTGAATGTGTCCACGAAGCTAAACCACCCTTCTGGATAGCGTTTCAAGTTTTCAAATTTTTTTGTGAACTCCTAACCTTACTCTGATATACGCATGCTAATTTGGACTATCCATCCATCATAAAGTTATTGGGCCTGAATTTATAATTAGTCATATACATTACAATGCGAGCGTTGGAAAAACTTAAGGGTGATTTAGCTGGACACTGTACCATTATGTATTACCCTATAGCTTGGCCTTTCGATCAGTCATGCTCTCGTGCATTACATTAATGTACGAGTTGACCCGTCAATCACCAGCACGCAGTCAAGTCCCTACGTACACTGGAGTGGATGGTCTGGTCGGACTGTTACATCTTACTGTTCTATGCATCCCCCTATTGTAGTGAGACCGCCTCCTGCTCCATGTCTATCATTCTATACAATGGCAGCTAACCAATTTGCGGAAGGAGCTAGCCAGCTATTTATGTTAATCACACCGGTGAGCATGTAGTACATCATCTAACATTTTGTTTGTTTACTCACGTTGCTGTGGTAACCAATTCCATTTAATGCATAGCTAGCTGATGAGTGCGCAATTCGTGCAGATAGTCTCTCGCTTGCAGGCAGCACCCGGCCCTAATGAGAGGAAAAGTAAGTCTGGTAAAGACGGTCTGCTGCTGTCTTCGAAAAACGCTTCAGGCTATGCATGGTGTGGCGTACACTTACGGTCCATCGAGTCCCCACGTTGCTTATACGAGGAGATTATACTGATGTGCTTTTCTCTATGAGCATAGTGTGTTATTCCATGAAGGTATCCAACCTTCCCTTTATCCATTCACTCTCCTCTCCCCAACCACTCCGTTCTTCTCTCCCCTCACTCTCTCTATCCCTCTACCTCCCTTTTACTCACTCCCTCTCTCCCCCTCTCCCCTATTCTCTCCTCCACCCCTCTCCCTCCCTCCTCTCCCCCTCCCCCTCTCTCTTCCTCTCTCCCCCCTCCCCCCCCCATCTGTTCCCTCCCCTTCTTTAATCCCATTTCTGTGCACCCTTTTGTCATTCAGATGTACTCTTGGCACTAACTGGTCATGTGCTTACATGCCACCAACTAGGTAGGGACTTGTGCGTGCGTGTGTGTGTGTGTGTGTGTGTGTGTGTGTGTGTGTGTGTGGTGTGTGTGTTTGTGGTGTGTGTGGTGTGTGTGTGTGTGTGTGTGTGTGTGTGTGTTGTCTATTATTATGTTTTCCAGTAACATAGTTTACTGCAGCCTATAGAGAGGGGACACAGCCTAACTGGACCGTACATATATCCCAACTAACCATAGCCACCCTGTACGTCATGCATAAAGCTGCCATCAGCTATCAGTCATTGGGTGGGACCTCTGCTATCAGTCATTGGGTGGGACCTCAGCTATCAGTCATTGGGTGGGACCTCTGCTATCAGTCATTGGGTGGGACCTCAGCTATCAGCCGTTGGGTGGGACCTCAGCTATCAGCCGTTGGGTGGGACCTCAGCTATCAGTCATTGGGTGGGACCTCTGCTATCAGTCATTGGGTGGGACCTCTGCTATCAGTCATTGGGTGGGACCTCAGCTATCAGCCGTTGGGTGGGACCTCAGCTATCAGTCATTGGGTGGGACCTCAGCTATCAGTCATTGGGTAGGACCTCAACTATCAGTCATTGGGTGGGACCTCAGCTATCAGTCATTGGGTGGGACCTCAGCTATCAGCCGTTGGGTGGGACCTCTGCTATCAGTCATTGGGTGGGACCTCAGCTATCAGTCATTGGGTGGGACCTCTGCTATCAGTCATTGGGTGGGACCTCTGCTATCAGTCATTGGGTGGGACCTCTGCTATCAGTCATTGGGTGGGACCTCTGCTATCAGTCATTGGGTGGGACCTCAGCTATCAGTCATTGGGTGGGACCTCAGCTATCAGTCATTGGGTGGGACCTCAGCTATCAGTCATTGGGTGGGACCTCTGCTGTGACAAAAACAGCATGAAAGAAAGATTAGGATTTTTGAGGGGGAAATGCCCACATGCAGTCCTTGTATATCCAGGAGACATAGCTAGCACTGATACTTCATTTGTACTGCATGCTTTCACGTGCATGACTTTTTTGGGGGGGGGGGGGGGGGGGGGGGGGGGGAGAGGGGGGACCATTACTTGATTTACATGACTGTGAAGATGGGTACAAGGGTATGGGAGTGGGTACATACATACATGTACATGACTTTAGATGACCTGGGGTGCACATGACTTTAGATGACCGGGGGTGTGCATGACTTTAGATGACCTGGGGTTTACATGACTTTAGATGACCTGGGGTGTACATGACTTTAGATGACCTGGGGTGCACATGACTTTAGATGACCGGGGGTGTGCATGACTTTAGATGACCTGGGGTGGACATGACTTTAGATGACCTGTGGTGCGCATGACTTTAGATGACCTGGGGTGTACATGACTTTAGATGACCTGGGGTGTGCATGACTTTAGATGACCTGGGGTTTACATGACTTTAGATGACCTGGGGTGTACATGACTTTAGATGACCTGGGGTGTACATGACTTTAGATGACCTGGGGTGCACATGACTTTAGATGACCTGGGGTGCACATGACTTTAGATGACCTGGGGTGTACATGACTTTAGATGACCTGGGGTGCACATGACTTTAGATGACCTGGGGTGTACATGACTTTAGATGACCTGGGGTGTACATGACTTTAGATGACCTGGGGTGCACATGACTTTAGATGACCTGGGGTGTACATGACTTTAGATGACCTGGGGTGGACATGACTTTAGATGACCTGTGGTGCGCATGACTTAAGATGTCCTGGGGTGTACATGACTTTAGATGACCTGGGGTGCACATGGCTTTAGATGACCTGGGGTGTACATGACTTTAGATGACCTGGGGTGGACATGACTTTAGATGACCTGTGGTGCGCATGACTTTAGATGACCTGGGGTGTACATGACTTTAGATGACCTGGGGTGCACATGGCTTTAGATGACCTGGTGTGTACATGACTTTAGATGATCTGGGGTGTACATGACTTTAGATGACCTGGGGTGCGCATGACTTTAGATGACCTGGGGTGTACATGACTTTAGATGACCTGGGGTGTACATAACTCTGGTGAAGGTTACAGGCACCAATGCAAGTTCTCATGCAGATGTGCATGCATGCACCTTTTAGAGCTTTCATATGTGGCACATCTCCAACATTACACTCAACAGCTTGCACCTGCCACTGTTCCAAGGGTGACATTGACATTCAACCTACTCTACACACATCCTCCACACGTACCCACCCCTCTCCTCACTCCTCACACATCCTCCTCACGTACCCACCTCTCTCCCCACTCCTCACGTACCCACCGCTCTCCCCAATCCTCACGTACCAACCCTCTCCCCACTCCTCACACATCCTCCTCACGTACCCACCCCTCTTCCCACTCCTCATGTATCCACCCCTCTCCCCACTCCTCACATATCCTTCTCACATACCCACTCCTCCTTTATAAGGCCAACTATTTTGGAATGGTTAAAATTTTTGGAACACAGCGTTTGTGTTGAGATTTACCATTGTTAAAGGTGGGAGGATGTGGGCACAGTACAGAGGTACCTCCAAATGGAGTCATCTATTTATAACTGCACAGATGGTCTGTCCATCTGTGTTCATTTTCTGAGCATTTGGCTGGGCTGTTTTCGACATTGGTGGGCTGTTTTCGACATTGGTGGGCTCTTTAGACTCCCTTCTACAGGCTTACTTTTTAGTTATCACATTTTTCTCTCTGCACATTGTGCTCATATGAGTATTATTACAATTATTATGTACATGAAAGCCAAAATTTTGTTGTGTGTGCGTACTCATGAGGAATGCATGCAGGGCCTCTGGTGTTCCGAACATGCTATGTATAGCTGCTATGATATGCATGGGGTAGTGGGAGTAGGTATGTGAGGAGTGGGGTGGGTATGTGGACCCACCCCACCCCTCTCATATCCACCCCACTCCTCTCATATCCACCCCCACTCTTCACATATCCATCCCACTCCTCACATATCCACCCCACTCCTCACATATCCACCCACTCCTCACATACCCTCCTCACTCCTCACATACATGTACCCACCCTCACTCCTCTCATATCCACCCACTCCTCACATACCCTCCTCACTCCTCACATACATGTACCCACCCTCACTCCTCTCATATCCACCCTCACTCCTCACATATCCACTCCCACTCCTCACATACCCTTCTCACTCCTCACATACCCACCCACTCCTCACATACCCTCCTCACTCCTCACATACCCACCCTACTCCTCACATACCCGCCCCCACTCCTCTCATATACACCCCACTCCTCACATGTCCATCCCTACTCGTCACATACTCCTCACATATCCATCCCCACTTCTCACATACCAACCCCCACTCCTCTCATATCCACCCCACTCACATACCAATCCCCACTCTCACATACCCACCCCACTCACACATATCCACCCCACTTCAAACTGAATTATGAATATAATTAACATATGGTATGTGATTTGTCAACAGATTGGATAAAACTAGTACAACCCCCCTCCCATTCATTACCCCCCCCCCCCCCCCCCCCCCATTTACAGAGTTTTTGTTTCCGCCCACTGTATATAGAATATGTGTACTGTAATGTATGTCCCCTAATGAAAGGCTTACCATCTAATGAAAGGCTTACCATCTAATGAAAGGCTTACCATCTAATGAAAGGCTTACCCCCCCCCCCTCCTAATGAAAGGCTTACCCCCCCTCCCCCTAATGAAAGGCTTGCCACCCTAATGAAAGGCCTTTCCACCCTAATGAAAGGCCTTGCCACCCCTAATGAAAGGCTTACACCCCTAATGATACCACCCTAATGAAAAGCTTGCCACCCCAAATGAAAGGCCTTGCCACCCCAAATGAAAGGCTTACCCCCCCCCCCCTCCCCCTAATGAAAGGCCTTGCCACCCTAATGAAAGGCTTGTCACCCTAATGAAAGGCTTGCCACCTGTTGTGTTCTCAGGGAAACAGATTTCCAACGAATATAATATCAGGAATAGGTATGGCAAATCACGCTAATCACGTATCTACACACTAACGAAAATCCACCACCTACGAGGGCAACAACTAGAATACACACGTGTTATCATGTGCGCATGCGGGGTAGAATAGTCAGTGATGAAGGGTGCTGGCCACAACACCACCCTTAATGAAAGGCTTACCCCCTAATGAAAGGCCTTGCCACCCCAAATAAAATGGCTTGCCACCCCTAATGAAAGGCTTACACCCCTAATGATACCACCCTAATGAAAGGCTTGCCACTTGCCACCCCTAATGAAAGGCTTGCCACTTGCCACCCCTAATGAAAGGCTTGCCACTTGCCACCCCTAATGAAAGGCTTGCCACCCCTAATGAAATGCTTGCCACCCCTAATGAAAGGCTTGCCCCCTACCCACTCTCGTTTCTCCATATATTAATATTGCTCACCACACCCTTTAGGGATGGTACTAATGAACCTCAAGTATTCTGCAGAGAGGGTATCAGCGGCAGCAATGCTGGCTCCCCAGGTGGTGGACCCTGAGAACGCTGCAGTTCACCTTCTGCCTTACCTCTCCTGGGAGGAGCACTCCTCAAGGGAAGAGATCCTAAGAGTGTTTGCTGGAAGATGAGGAAGCTTTTATGCGCTGTGTTGTGTTCATTTTGAAATTTTGCTGATAAATTCGTTAATTAAATCCGGTATATCCATGGGTAGCCATTTCTTTACCAACGCGCCTGGACACGAGGCGATGTTTTTTCTATCGCTGGTTGCTATTGTGGTAGTACTCCCACGAGGAAGGGGGACGGAAGTCTTTATTGAGGCCAGAAATGATCTCGGCGGAGGCAGGTATAAAGTTATCGAAACATTCAGTTATAGCAAACCCTTCGTCAAGACGTCGGCAAATGTGCCCAGCGAAGGAGTTTGGGGTTACTTGTGGGTCGCCCACTCGGGAGGACGGCTGCCGTTAGACCCACCGTGCAGGAATGCGTCGTGGATAGTTCTGGTTCCAGAGCTCTCCGAGGGCAGAGCGGAGGAAGTGTTCCTTGCCGGATGTACAGCCATGGTGGCACCGCTAAGCGCCAACAACACACATTTCCTACGCGTGGTCACCCCCTCCTCCGTGCCTACTGTTCTAATAGACAAGACGGTGACCATATTTATCACTGCCCAGCCGCGAGACGAAGCACTCGTTGTTTACGTACGCACCAGTTCCACCGTCGAAGTGGTAACCTTTTCGGTGTGTGGCTTGGGCGCAGTTTGTCTCTGTGCCTCTGTGTGCCTCACGTGGTGGTGCTGTCGGCGCCGCGGCGACAATCCCACGGATGACCTCCCCCGCCGACAGCCCGCGAGAGGGCTCCAGGAGAGCATCAGGCGCCACATAAGGCAGCTGCAGGCCGAAGATCCAAACCAGAGCCAGGTCCCGCTGGGACCCGCACACACTAAACTTTTACCCACTTCTCGGTACAAAAGAGATGGGGACACGTACACCCGCTGCCCCGTGTGCATGTGCGATTACAGGAACTGGGAAAAGGTGCGTACGATGACATGCGGACATTTCTTCCACGTCGCATGCATAGATGAGTGGCTGATTAACTACAGCTCCGTCTGTCCTCTGTGCAAGAAGGTGGAGAGGGGCTGTGCGGTGGAGAGTTCCTTTTCTACAAGTGTCCCTGCTCCCGCGTGTGAAGAAACACCCGTGCTACTTGGAGGTAGTGGGGGCAGGCAGACGTATGGGGGTGTGGCTGACGTGTTCACATGAAGTCATATCATTGATGGTGCCTTCAGATTGTTGGCATAGTCGTGGGTTTTATTATTTCATTCATAAGTCTAATTGTGATTTTGGTTGCAGCGGGAACATTTCATTTTTGTGGGGATGACAAAGGTGCATCCGATGACTAGCTGATAATGCAGTGTACATATAACAGCTGGTCCGCGGTCTGCCCTAATTGATGCTGATACTGCATGCACATTTGACATCTTCTTTGTGGCGGAATTTTGGGGGGGGGGGGGGGGGGGGGGGCTAAAACTGAACAAATGATAATTATTTCATGACCACATGATTTTCGTTTCAAAGCACCAATAAAACTACTGTACCAAAGTGTCTGGTGCGTTCGTCGTTAGTAGTGGAGAATTCAAAGGCAACGTCAGTACCATTAGTGTATACTGTACCGGTGTAACAGTCAAAGCCGAATCCCCGGCATTATTGAATCCCATATATGGGATTCGCCGTTACCTGTAGGCAACAATGAATCTACTTTCACCGGTGCCTAGGTATTATTGAATCTAAGTTCTTCGTTACCTGCGGGTACGAAGGAATCCCTGTAGGTGTGCACGAATCCCCTCAACAATCACTTTTACCATGCAAGTAATCAGATACAAACGTGGACATTGAGCAGAAACAATAAGCAAATGACTAAACATCATTTGAAACGTTCAAAGCGATCAACAGGGTTATTGAGATAAACAGATGAAGTATGCAAAGCTGCTACTTTGTATTCTGAAAAATAAATAAAAAGCAAATGTTCGAAACTTTAATGATGTAAGTGATCAGCAGGTTTATTGAGATGAAGTTTGTGAAACTGCTTTTAATGCCGCACTCTTAGCCAAAAAAAAGAAACAAAATGCAAATGTCTAAACATTAATTACACGTTCAAAATGATTAGCAGGGTTATTCAGATAAACAGATGAAGTATGTGAAACCACTCCTAATGGTTTGTATTCATGCCAATTGTGACGCTTAGCCTTTGGTGCTTTGTAATACACAAAGATGGAAGTCTCAAGGAAAGTTGCCAATGCCAGTATTTCCACTTCTGTTCCCCACACTGTATCATTATCCATCTTGGTGTAATGTATATAATCACCAACTGGTTTTCCTATTATGTCCTCAAACATCTTTTGATAGGAGGGATTCTTCAATATTGAAATTGCTGCATCTCGCACTAAAGAGTAATGTTCTTCAGATAGTGAAATCTCCTTGGAGATAGCCCTAAATAAGCAATTCCCATCTCCTTTAATTGGATCAATCTTCTTTGGTTTTCTAAGAATACTTTCCCCTCTTTCCTCTTCAGCATCTGGACCATTTGCTGGTTCAATAGCAAGTTTTTTACTTTGTGCTATACGCCACTGTGCATTTGTGGGGGAAAACTTGCGTGGCTTTTCATAAGAAGCTGTTATCGGTGGCTGTAATTCTGGTGGTGGCTGTTCTATTTTTGATGTTGGCAATAGCATTGAATGAGAATATGGATCCTTATGGGCAGCTGCTTCTTTCATTGGTAATAATGCTTCATTACGGTCCAAGAACGTTTTGAGGTTACACAGGTGATGTACTGTTTTAAGCTTCTCTCCATTCTTGGAAAGGAAGCATGTTCCTTTGTCTTCCTGAATACTTACAATCTTATATGGACCTAGATATGGAGCATGGTGTTTGTCCCCTTTTCTATCTGCCCTTCTTTTGTTGTGTAACAGAACCTGGTCACCAATACTGAAAATTGTGCCATTAGTGTGCCTGTTTGCATAACCCCTTTTCTGGTATTCTTGTGCCTTCTTTATGCTACTACTAGCTTCCTGCAGTACTTTGTTGTGCACTTCCTTAATCATTTGAAGGTTCTTTTTAATTTCTGAATAATCAAACAAGCATTCCTCACCACTTTCATCACTAACAACGCTTTCCATTAGTGAGGTATCATCACCGCTTATAAAATGTATTGGGAGTACTGGTTTCCTTGCAAACATCATTTCATAAGGGCTAACCCCTGTTGATTTATGCTTTGCTGTTCTTAGTGCAAACAGAACACCCTGCAAAGCATGAGGCCATTGATCTTGTTCTTATTCCAGGACCTTTAGAAGGCATCCTTGTATTGTACGGTTAGCTCGCTCTACAAGTCCATTAGATTGTGGGTGGTAAGCACTAGTGACACGTTGCTTTGTGCCTGTTAATTCAAAAAGCTTGTCACAGACTTTGTTGCAAAATTCTCTACCTTCATCATTTATCTGGATGCTAGGACATCCATAACGGCAAATCAGTTCATAAAGAAATGTGGCTACTTCTACAGAGCTTTTGCTTTTAATGGGTTTAGCTTCAACCCATTTACTAAAGTAATCAGGAACGACACAAATGCCAACAAAACCATCAGGTGTTACTTTTAGGCTGCAGAGGTCTACGCCCACCTGATGCCATACTTTGTTGGGTACTGGTATTGTATGCAACTCAGCTGCAACTTTGGTAAACCTTGTTGATCCCTTTTGGCACTGGGTACATGTTGCTACATATTTCCTAACGTCCACATTCATATTTGGCCACCAAAATCCTGACTGTATTAATTTGTCTAGAGTTTTATCGCGTCCAAGGTGCCCTCCAAGCGATCTCGCCTCTACTGATGTTCCAAGTCCTTCGTGCGCTCCTCTTATGTACTCAAAACGTGCAGCACAATCTTGGACAACAAGGCTAAATTCTGGTACATCCTTCAATTTCTTTATTTCTCTGTACTTGAAGTGTAATCTTCCGTCCACCATAACTAAACGCTGGGCTGTTCGCCTAAAGTTAGCCTTCTTACTCCGATCTCCCACGCAGGGTACTGTTTGCTAATCAAATATAGTTTTCTATCTCACGGTAGTTTTTTTCCTTTGTGGAGGTCTCCTTCGTTGTGGTCACCATCGTGGAGGTCGCGCTTCCCACATCAGCCATTGCAACTACATGTAAACACGTGGGATAGACCGCTGCCCAATGAGATTCGTAGATGCCTAGGTAACACCTACTCTAGATTCATGGATGCCTGCAGGTAACGATGAATCACTCAGATAAGGGATTCGTCGGTACCTAGGGATTCGCCCTTGCCTCCTACACCGGGACCTCCTCTCGGAGATACATTTGCCTACTGCGGTGCTTAGAAAATAAATTTATCCACGTTCAGCCAGTTTAACCATAGATTGAATACCTTCCTGTACCGTAAGGTATTCAATCTATGGTTTAACATTTGACAGTGCATGCTCGTTGTACAGGTCCTTTAGAGCTTGGTCCGAAATTGTCAAAGTATAATTGTTTTTCTTTGGTCTCAATTCAAGCCAGGTTTCAAAGTGAAACTATTAGATCGCGATATGCGTGGTTTCTATGTAATCTTCTGTACTAACTACGCGTACCGCGATCGAATAGCTTCACTTTGACGCTCTGGCTTGGGTCTGCTTGGGACCAGAGAAAAAGAATTAGAGCCTGGGAATTCGGGCCAAGCTCTAAACGACTAGCATGCATTGTCAAATGTAAAAGGGATGTTAAACTGGCAGAAACGTACACACGCGGTAGACAAATGTACTCCCGGAAGGACGCCAGGTACAATAGACATATTAATGGAAAACATGTACTTATATACGGCAGCACATCATCGTCCGATCGATCGCTAAATTTGGGGAGGGGGGAGCTGAGTGCCCCCTCCCCCCGCCTCTTTCCGCCGCCCCTGTAGCAAAAACACGCGGAAAAAAAGCACGAATTAATCATAATCATAACCTACGAGAGTTAACTCCAACATGATATGTGATGAAGTCATTTTAAAAACGTAACTCATTTACAAATTGAACACAGCAGCGCAGAGTTTACATAGCAGCGCAGAGCAGTATTTCAAAGAGATCTTGACTATTATGGCGCATTGCAACACAAGCCAATTATTAAAAGACTCCTGTATAAACTAGTCAGTGTATATATAAACAAGTCAGTCATTTATAATTATCTGATGGGTTTATTACCTTGTTCCCTACAGCTCCCTGCACTCCTTTAGATGTAGAAAAGAGAACAAATCCGCCCCCACAGGGAGGATCCATCCCTCAGAGGAAGGGGCCTACCCCCAAGATGAAGGAGTCCACCCCCCACACCTCTCACAGGGGGGAGCCTACCCCTCACAGCCTGAGTATGTGGGGTACCTACCTCCTCAACCAGGATCCATCTCTTCACAGCCACCTCCAGCTAACTATCTCCAAGGTACGTCAGCCTTGGCAAGGTGGCTTACATGTAACTGCAATCATTTCCACTCCTTATTCTCACCTCTTCTTTCTCCTCCTCCTCCTCCTCCTCTTCCTCCTCCTCCTCCTCTTCCTCCTCCTCTTCCTCCTCCTCCTCCTCTTCCTCCTCCTCCTCCTCCTCCTCCTCCTCCTCCTCTTCCTCCTCTTCCTTCTCTCCTCCTCCTCCTCATCCTCCTCATCCTCCTCATCCTCCTCCTCTTCTGTGTCATGGTCACCACAGCAACAGGTAACCAGAACTGTAATGACTGTCCAGCCCAACACTAATATTTATTTATTTATTTGTAGCCTTGTTATTATATGATAGAATACAAAATACAAGGGAATACACGAATGGGAATAAATGCACGTACAGGATTATTATTATGAAACACCAAATACACAATGACTATGATTGGACTGCTTAGTGTCAGCCTATAGTAGTTATGCCGTGATGTCAGAGCTGATGCCATATGCTTGGGATAGCAGTGCCCTTGCATTTGCTCTGACAAGAACCAGGTTGAGCCTACCATACAGTGTTGAGGTGGCGTGGGATTTGGAGCAATTTTGCCTAACCGCCAGCCGAGAGGCAAGGCATGAAAGTTGAAGGCGAGCTTCAGCTCCCCAGCAGCCATATGTTTCAACAGCCAAAGGTATGCAAGACCAACCTAGCTCTGAGCACTTAACATCATTGGAGGCATGTTTCCTTTGTTCTGAAACCCAAGCAGATAATCCCGCAGACAACACGCTTCAGTGAGGATGCTGTGATTAAGCAGTGATGCAACTGTGTCAAAAGCCGCAGGTTTCCCCAGATCCCAATTTGGCACTAGAACGTTATCAGGCCGGGTGCATCGTTCATCATGTCCCAAGCCACTTCCCACCTCCATTGTCCACCACCAGCCTGTCTGCAGGATTCAAAAAAGGTATTACTGAGTTGGTTGTGTCGTGACATTACATCCCTATTATATTTACTAGTTAGGGCATGGTGACCTAAAGGATCTATGACTGGGTTGAACAAGATGGGCACCTACTACCACCAAACCTGTCATACCTAGCCGCTATTTTAAGGCTGTCTGGAATTCAGCCTTATCAAGGTGGAGGTTAAGACCAGGGGATGGTATAACTGATAACCAAGAAGCTGCAAGGTTTGATGAAGCAGACATTAAACGAGCCCTGTATGGAATAGAGGAAGCATCAAACAGCAACTGAAACTGTTTGTTCTCTATTTTCATGGACAGCATCTTTTGGGTCATTGGAGACTCAAGCAACTCATCAATAGAATTGAATTTTGCTGGGGAAACACAGGAATTAAAGTGGTCCGAAGATGATGTAGTGTATGGCCTAACCCACGACCTCAACGTGCAGCGTCTAGCCAAGGGTCAGTTAGGACTGCCAATCCCTATAGCACAGCAGACTTAGTCACTACAATGGGTACATTACACTACCTTAAATACTACAATACAATAACAGGTTTAGCCAATCCGACAGGTTTAGCCAGTCTCTTGGACATGCGCAGGTGGAATAGTCCAAAGGTCACAAACACTACACTCCTCCCCCTTTAGTTCCAAACTTCAGAGACGTTTTGGTGGACGATGTACACGAGTAGAACGTCTGTGTACAACTCGTTCAGGAGCTTCTGTTGGTTTCACAGTGGGTTCTGCTGGGGCATCAGGAACTGGTTCTGGTAGGGCCTGTGGAACAGGTTCTGCTGGAACAACCTCTGAAGTGTCAAGTTCCCTCTTGGGAACACCTCATCCTCAGATGTAACAGGTACCACTTCTTCACAACCACGAGCACGTACATGATCAATATATGACGTCTCACTTGCTGACCATCACTAAGAATAATGACCATGGACACTGGACCTGTCATGGCAACCACCTTCCCTGATATCCATTTTGAACCATTGCCACTGAAGTTGCGAGCATACACCAGGTCACCTATTTTGAATGTGTGAGTCTTAGCATGCTCATCATGGCTCTACTTCTGGTGTTCTTGCTCTTTCCGGACTCTGATTCCTACCTCTGGGAACAGGAAATCAAGGTGTGATCTTGGCTTGCGACCAAACAACAGTGCTGCCTGAGAATGACCTGTAGTAGAGTGAGGAGTTAATCTGTATTGGAAAAGGAATCGAGATACGTGAGTATCCAAATCCCCCCCTGTAACCATCTTCTTCATGGCTTCATTGAAAGTTTGCACTGCCCGTTCAGCTAGACCATTACTAGCTGGATGGTAGGGAGCACATCTGATATGTCTAAACCCATTCCTTTCAACGAAGGTAACAAAATCCATACTGGTAAAGGCAGAACCATTATCAGTGACCAACACTGCAGGTAGCCCATGAGTAGAAAAGATATGCCTGAGAGCTTTGATGGCCTGCTGCGAGGAAGGTGTTGACACTGGTACTACCTCAAGCCATTTAGAGTGTGCATCAACAAGAATTAAGAAAGTCCTACCCATGAACGGACCAGCAAAGTCTGCATAAAGGCGTGACCAAGACTTGGATGGCCACTCCCAAGGGTGCAGTGGTGCTTCTGGAGGTGACTTCCTGTTGGCCTGACATGCTGCACATTGCTTAACTTTTGTCTCTAAATCTGCATCATTTCCAGGCCACCACGCCATACTCCGAGCCAATGCTTTCATTCGATGTATACCTGGATGTGCATCATGTAACACCCGAATCACTGCCTCCACCCCAGCTGGTGGTATTACAACACGATGTCCCCATAAAATGCAATCATCCTGCACACTTAGCTCATCATTACGTCGAGTAAATGGTTGCAATTTTTCTCCAAAGGATGAATCCTCTTGCCAACCATGCAGGATCATGTGTCTGATGTGGGAGAGCGGAGGGTGCTTCCCTGTCCATGCTTTGATGCATGTTAGTAAATGTAACAGGGGACTCCTGATCTGCCAGAGCGCCCATTATCAAAATCAAATCACCTGGGACTGGACCATCATTTGGCGCCTCAGCTAGGGGTAGCCGACTGAGGCAATCAGCATTTCCTTGCTCCTTCCCAGGTCTGAACTTAATCTGGTAGCTGTACACACTTAGAGTTAGTGCCCACCTCTGGATTTGTGATGAAGCCATGGCAGAAACAGGACGTTTCTCAGTAAAAAAAAACTGCAGCGGCTTATGGTCAGAATACACTGAAAAGGTCCTACCCAACAAATAGTGATGGAACTTCCTCTAGAGACTACTGCCAACCCTTCCTTTTCAATCTGTGGGTATTTTCTCTCAGCAGGTGCTGTACGAAAGGGATCTCAGGCAACAACATCAACGCACACTCTGTCTGCCAAATTAGAAATTAATCACGTGCACGCACACTAAATTTCGCAATTGATTCGCTAGTTCTAGCACCCGCGTTGACTTGTCAACGACATGTAAATCAATATTCAGTTCAGACAAAATCTAATCTTCTCTCTGGCGAGACTTGCGGCTTTCCTAAGCTGACCTATTCGATTCGGCTCCATACTGGAATCTTCGGCATCGACTGCTTCTGCCACATCATGTGTGACAACACTAGATGCTGGACCTTGTGCAGACATCTCCAGTGGGTAGAGAAGTTGGAGCGGGCGCCTCAAAGTTACAGAACCCCTTGCAGAGGATAGGCGGACAACTCCATCCTTTCCAGTTATCAGCTTCTCCACAATACCAGTCTTCCAGAGTACTCAGTGTCATGTACTAGCACCATATTACCAACTCCAACGCAGCCAGATCACTGAATATTACTCACCCAGGAAAAAATTGACGGAGGAGAAAAATAAGTTTGGGAACGAGCTTCTCTTAAAGTGATGGGTCTGGCGACTTGAACAAAATATTAGATCGATCGTCTTTCCCTTCTGGCTCCATAGCAACAAAGAGCTAAACTATTCGTTACGCGAGTTATACGGGGGTCACGTTTTCTTAATGACATCATTATACCACGTCTCGATATTAACCTTCCAGTATAATATAACTGACTAACTGAACAGTACAAACGTAATGCATTATGATTCTAATTGTTCTACACTAGCGTTTGCAGTTCATCAGCTCATAACACACTGCAATATGTTCTATGCATGAAATTTTCTCAGCAACCTATACAACCACCTGGCGAACCAATGATACACCCAGTTTGATCGTGTGGAATATTTTTTTTGAGAACTGATATGGCATCCCTTAAGATTACCACAGACTTTTTTGTGGTCGGGACGACTTTTATCAGAGATTATTGTTGACTCCTTTTGCGTATGGCTCTTGTATGATTCTTTACAAGGAAGGCCTTTTTTAACACCAGTAACTCGAGCGGTTGCTGAGCAAGTTTTTTTTTCCTTCAACATCCAAAACATCTACTTCCACTGCGAAGGAAGATGTGGTACCAGCACACGCACGCACGCACGCGCGCAACGCCACGCACGTACATAGACATGCATGGACACACACACACTGACACACACACACACACACACACACACACACACACACACACACACACACACACACACACACACACACACACACACACACACACACACACACACACACGCACACACACACACACACACGCACATAAACACACACACACACACATAAGCACACGCACATGCTGCATGGCGCTTCAGAACTTACTCCTAATGTCTTCATCCATTGAGAAAGAGTCCAGCATCATCTCGTCCTCCAACCTCCATTGAAAGCCAAGACATGTCGTGGCCAACACGAGGAGTGCAATACCCAGAACTCCCTTTGCTACTGCCATGGCAAATACGACCTGAGTCTTTACGTTTGTCTGATTGGCTCTACTTACCAAAGCATTTATACAATAATTCATGCGCATGGTATTTCCTGCGCATCAGGCGGCGGAAGGTGGTCCGGAATGGCGGAAAAGTACGTACAAAGACTAGGGGGACAAGCATTCACCACTATGCCAAAGAAGCGTTATCCACCGGGCGTATACGCTTATTATACACACGTTATACGCTCCGGTGTATTCACAGCTTATACTCCTCAAGTATAACAATCATTATCACTCCGTATACGCATGTTATCCACTACCGTGGTAAAACAGTTGTTTACTAGCAGTGGAAAACACTATGTATAATAACTAATTTTGTATATCAAGGTCTCGCATAGTACGTATACTCCTCGATTCAAGGCAATTCTAGTCAACTGTTTCGCAAATGCATATCT
Source organism: Eunapius fragilis (assembly GCA_963681505.1). NCBI lineage: Eukaryota > Metazoa > Porifera > Demospongiae > Spongillida > Spongillidae > Eunapius > Eunapius fragilis. The sequence continues at coordinate 10,069,589 of OY811975.1, read as the reverse complement.
TTGCTCGTTCCAGGAATATCACTGATAGCTTATAAACAATATTTAATTTATTGTATCGTGTGATTTTCTGGTTAATGGAAATGTTTATCTGCACAAGAACAGTACTTGTTGTCCCTCCATATCCATGACAACAAAATATCCTAAATGCTAATAACGATCATCCACCCCCAGCATTCAACCATACCTACATTGCACCACACATGTATGTACTAGTACTGTTCCAATACTTACCATCCCAACACCCCGACCCCCCACACCCATCCCTTCTCCTACTCACCCACCCCACAGCCCACATCCATCAAAAGGTATGGGTGGCCAGTACACTTGTGCATCTCACATCATGTTGATCCCTGGAGTTGGGGACACATACATGTATATATCCAAGTACATGGAGGGCAGAACAGGATCCTTGAGGGATGATGTGTACGTGTGGGGATGTGGGGATGGTATGCATGCCTTGGTTCCTGGTCTAGGATGTACATGATCATATTCATGATGCAGTAAGCCCTCCATGACTACTGGTGTGACATTACCTCACCATACTCATTCTCCTCTCTTACAGGTCTGGGGACCAGAGGCAGCTAGGGGTAGCCAACAGAGGCAGTCAGCATTTCCTTGCTCCTTCCCAGGCCTGAACTTAATCTGGTAGACTGCAGTGGCTTATCGTCAGAATACACTGTAAAGGTCCTACCCAACAAATAGTGATGGAACTTCTTTACTCCAAAGACTACTGCCAACCCTTACTTTTCAATCGGTGGGTATTTTCTCTCAGCAGGTGCCAATGTGCAGGAAGCATAGGCAATAGGTCTGTCTGACCCATCTTCCAATTCGTGGCCAACACAGCTAACACACCATAGGGAGAAGCATTACAAGACAGGATCAGTTTTTTATCAGGATCAAAATGTGTCAGAAGCTCTGCTGAAGTCAGTTGGGACTTAGCAGTCATAATAATTAACGAAACCCAAGAACGATCTCAATTGTTCTAGATTTTGAGGGGCTGGAGCCTCTATCACTGCTCGCTTCCTTTCTGGAAATGGGCGGATACCGTCAGCTGAGATGCAGTGGCCCAAGTATTCCACTGAATTCATCAAAAAGGCGCACTTTGATTTCTTCAATCGCATCCCCGCCTGTTCCAATTTTGTCATGACTTGCTCCAGAGTCTGCAAATGTTCCATTTCTACGGATCCTGAAACCAGGATATCATCTATGTACACACTAATATTGGAGATGCCCTGTAACTGACTCTCTATGGACCGCTGGAAGATGGCAGGTGCAGAGGCGACACCAAACGGAAGCCTGCATGTTAAGGTGGTAGAGGCCCTTGTGTGTTGAAATAGTAACATACTTCTTTGAGTCCTCTTCTAAGGCTAACTGTAAGTAAGCATCTGCCAGGTCAAGTTTGGAAAACCATTTTCCTTTCCCCAAAGAGGCCAGCAAATCTTCAATGCGAGGTAGCGGTTAGGTCTCTACATGTGCCACTTGATTAATTGTCAACTTGAAATTTCCACAAATCCTGATTCGTCCATCTAGCTTGACAATTGGAACCACAGGAGCTGCCTAATCTGAGAACGGAACAGATTCCAGGACTCCACATGTCTCCAGTCTATTCAGCTCCTTTTCTACCCTTCCTCGTAGAGCATATGGCACTGTATGATGCTTGCAAAAGATAGGGCGCACATTTGGAACTGAACAGTGAGCCCCTTTAAACAAGGCCTAACTCCTCTTTGAACAGAGAAGCATGCTTGTCTAGTACTTCCTGTAGCCAGCCCACTTCTGGAAATAGTTCATATCCAGAAATGCCCTATACATTGGAGGACATTCACAAAAAAAATTCCAAATTGAATTCTATAATATTTTAACATAATTATAGCGAAATTTTTTTACTTTCCACTATAAAAATTTGAGTTTCAGATTGTAATGGATTATGACGTTAAAATCACGATATGTTCTTATTAGCATTAACTCGTAATTATGGCAAACGACGATCTTTATGCTGTTATCCTACGTGCCGGGGCAAGATTGGGCTACACAGCAATTCGTCCAAACCAGCACAAAGCTGTAGAAAGCTTTATAGAAGGAAGCGACGAGTTCATCAGCCTTCCGACTGGGAGTGGAAAGTCGTTTTGTTAATCTGTAGTGCCATTCGTTTTTGACGGCCTCTACCAACGTGTTGGTAGCATCGTTATAGTTGTATCGCCTTTGATTGCCTTAATAAAAGACCAGGTATGCAGATTGCATGCCGCTGAGCCTCGTGTGTGGAGAAAGCAACACAGACCTTATGGCTACACAGTGTCTTTACAATACAAGTTAATGCTGCAAATTGGTCATCACAGGATAAGATCTTTGTTGATAACTCTCTTACTCCTTCTGCATGAATTGCAGCTGATATAACATGAGCTGCTGTGACTTATTCCATGAACTCCTCACAAGCTGTGAGATTTTTGGTGACATCTGACACAACATTCCTATGGTTGACTATGGTTGATGATATTCCGTAGCTGAAATAGTGTCCCTCCCTCCATTGCTGAGCGAGACTTGTACCGCCTGCCCTTCCCCATGTCACCTATATACAATACATTCATAGGTATACTGTATAAACTGCTACACCACAATAAGCCCCTTTCTCATGCCTAGTGCACACATAATACACCTTGGTACACCACATTACTTCACGGATTGTGTCTAGGACCTCCCGTTCTCATGCCTGCTTATACAGCGTCTTTGCAAATGAGCGCAACGCTTTAAAATGAGTATAATTCATTAATAGGATTGTCAACCTATATGAATTTATGAACCTACAATAACCACGTTTAGTCACATACGAACCGCTTGTTACAATTCGTTTATTTTTAGCCGTTCAAAAGATAAAATCAAATATAGCTTGCAATTAACTAAACTGACAAAACAATGTACGACAACTTTTACTTAATAACGTGATTTATAAACTGAAGAATAGAATTGATGAGACTTTGAAAAAGTATGAAATTCTATTGGCGTTTTATTCAAAACAACAAATCAAACTTGAAAAAGCTATATGGCCACTACGTTTTTATTAACTTTGAGTTTTAATAACGCACCATTAAATAATCCATAACCAAATCAAGTAGTGTTTTGTACTTCATTTTATACTGGAATAATTTATGATGGCTCTTAAAAATATTAACCACATAACAGCTTCAACCTTAATAACTTTAAAGCAAATGATGGTCTTAAATGTGAATAACTTACTATTGAACCTAGGAACTTGAAATCAGTACTGTTCCACCGCATATCCAGATCGTGTGTTACTTACTATTAGTTATTAAAATCAATTATCGCAAACCACAATCTTGAATAACTTTGTTAATAGAGGGCTTTGAATATTTTGATTTATGAGGGATTTGATACAGTTACTTAACCGATTATAATAATATTGGATTATTTGTATTTGCCTAACTACTGCAACATATGTTAAAGAAATCAAGCAGTTAATTAATTTCAATCCTGAGTATAGGAGTTTTAAAGCATTGCGTTCTTTCGCAAACACCCTGTATAGTGCACACCTATAGCACTACACATACCTTAATCTAAACGGAGGGATGTTGTGTCAGATGTCACCAAAAATCTCACAGCTTGTGAGGAGTTCATGGAATAAGAAGTCACAGCAGCTCATGTTATATCAGCTGCAATTCATGCAGAAGGAGTAAGAGAGTTATCAACAAAGATCTTATCCTGTGATGACCAATTTGCAGCATTAACTTGTATTGTAAAGACACTGTGTAGCCATAAGGTCTGTGTTGCTTTCTCCACACACGAGGCTGAGCGGCATGCAATCTGCGTACCTGGTCTTTCATTAAGGCAATCAAAGGTGATACAACTATAACGATGCTACCAACACGTTGGTAGAGGCCGTCAAAAACGAATGGCAGTACAGAGTAACAAAACGACTTTCCACTCCCAGTCGGAAGGCTGATAAACACAGCCATAGTGGTATTTGCATCGCATATCTATGGTTGATGCGTCCCTATAATGGTTGGGATCATATGTGATATTTGCACTCATGCCTTACCAAATATTTAGGGAGACACCCTTCCATCACTGAAAGGCTTTCCCAGCCCTGGCTATGTGAAAAAAGGAAATACACAATAATGAAAGCCATAGGTGGTGTGGTAGCACATTTGTTAGGCATCGGCTAGACGTCCTGGTGTTAGCCGTGATGTTTGCTCTGGTATATAATTACATCCCTGTCTGAATGATGTGGCCGCTCTTAGCGGAGTTGCTTTTTACTCTGATGGGGTTATACATTTATTTGTACAAATGTTGGAGTTGAGTGGGAATGAGGACAACTAATTCAGCAGGAAGAAAATTTTTTAGGCCATTTCTTATACAACAAGTAAATAAAAACATTCTCTAATGAGAGAGTTGTTGGTATATAGGATTGACCAATGGTGGTGTAAAAAGCATGGAAACAAGAGTGACAGAAATTTTACTGGAAAATTGAAATAGGCCTATATTTAGCCCATTAGTCAGGCATGCGCTGTTATATTGTGAGTGTGCTAAATATATAGGCCTATTTCAATTTTCCAGTAAAATTTCTGTCACTCTTGTTTCCATGCTTTTTACACCACCATTGGTCAATCCTATATACCAACAACTCTCTCGTTAGAGAATGTTTTTATTTACTTGTTTAATAAGTTTCTTTTCGTCCTATCGTAGTCAATTAATAATCATAATTATTATAATCATAATAAGAATTAGTAGAATGTATGATGATGTGTCCTCGCCCACACCCTCTTCTTCTTCGGGGTCGTCCTCCTTGCCATGCTTGTTCTGGCCAGGCAGGCCAGGGGGGCAGCACTGCTGGTGGGGACAGCGCTGGTGGTGGTGGTGGGGACAGCACCGGTGGTGCCGGTGGGGGCAGCACTGGTGGTTGTGGTGGGGGCAGCGCTGGTGGTGGTGGTGGGGACAGCACTGGTTGTGGTGGTGGCGGGGTGAAGGGGAGAGGAGTCGGAGGATGAATGTAGTCATCCTCTTCCTCCTCTGACCCCTCGTTGGTGAAAAAACATCTGAGGTCTTCAGCTGCCATCTACATGTATGTGACAGAGAGTATGATTAAATTTTTACCTCTTTCTTTTTAGTGCAAAGCCTAGAATCCACAGAGTATTATTAAATATTTACCTCTTTTTGCAAAGTGCACTATTCAGTGGGTGAATGACTTTTATATACTTTGCAAAGCCTTAACACGTGTGTAGACTGTGCTATGATTCTATTGGTCCAATTCCATCATATAAATGACAGGGAGGGAAGGGGTGTATGTGTATCAGTTTTGTTAAAAATCTATTGGTCAAATTTGATCCAGTAATAATGCTCCCATCTAAACATGGAGGTGTAGCTGACTTTTGTATAGATGGATAGTGTGGGAACTCAGGAAGTGAACTACATGGCTCAGTGTAGATCGATTAGTACAATATAAGGAAGCCTTATCAGATTAAAACAATCTACTGTACACACAGTTGAGTCACCATGCATGCTTTAGTGAATGATTTTGTGCAGATCCGTGCTGTACATAGTCGGGCGGGCCCTACTACCGCGTTTGGTCAGGTAGTAGGGTGACAAGCCCGACCAAACGGGCCGCCCGACTATGCTGTACAAATGTTGCATACACAGCTTTTTAATGCTTTTTAATGTTAATACAACATGCCATAACATACCTTTGGGTGGTAGTGGTAGTTCTGTGATCCCTGCGGTACCGCGTCCTCTCGGAAGCACATTTAGCCAATCGGACAGCGGGGTCATTCCAATACCGACTCCTTTTAGAAGTTAAGCTTTAATGGCAGCTGAATTGTCCTCGTATTTCTGTCTATTAGCAGCGCCTCCTCGAGGTCCTCTTCATATCGCCGCCTTTTAGCAGCACGGTTCTCCTCGAGGTCCTCTTCATATCGCCGCCTTTTAGCAGCACGGTTCTCCTCGAGGTCCTCTTCATATCGCCGCCTTTTAGCAGCACGGTTCTCCTCGAGGTCCTCTTCATATCATCGCCTTTTAGCAGCACGGTTCTCCTCGAGGTCCTCTTCATATCGCCGCCTTTTAGAAGCACGGTTCTTCTCAAGGTCCTCTTCATATCGCCGCCTTTTAGCAGATCGCTTAGATTCAATATCTGCGTTGTACTGTCGCATACAGAGGCCTTCTTCTTTTCGGGATCGGCCTTGTAGGTGTCGCGTACAGAAGCCTTCTTTTCGGGATCGGCCTTGTAGTTGTCGCGCACAGAGGCCTTCTTCTTTTCGGGATCGGCCTTGTAGCTGTCGCTAACAGAGGCATTCTGATTGGCCTTGTAGAGCGCTCGGGCTTTAGCTTTGTTCTCGTCTTGCATCTGGAGGCATAGGCGTCGGAACCGGGGGGGCAGGGGGGGCTATCGCCCCCCCTGCAGCGATAAAGGGGGGGCGAACGTATCATTCCGCCCCCCCATTATTGGCTATGGTTAATTTTATTCACAATGCTGATTGCATGTGGTGTCAATTACGATCGATCGAACGTCCGCGCCGCACAGCACAATCAATTAACATTAAAATTTCAACAATTCCTATAGCGGTTGTCCGGACGACATATAAACAATATATGCATGTTTAATAAAGGCCTATAGGCCTCTTGCGTGGCCGCCACTTTTTTGCGTAGTTTTTGGAGTTTTTTAAGCGCAAAAAGCGCTGGCTTCTGGGGCGGAGCCCCAGACCCCGATGGGGGAGCTTACAGCGCTCCCCCATACCCCCTAGCTGGGCGGGAGGGGTGCCCCCCTCCCGCACCCTCCCCGGGGCACCACCATATTGCGCCCCCCCTGCTATTATCTCCTTCCGACGCCACTGGGAGGTATTCCGCTCGTTGCTTAGACACTTCTTTGATTACACGAAGGCATTTTTTTGCAACTTCACTATAATAGCCAAAGTAACAACTAAACTACACCAAATATATTTTGTGCAGGTTAGAGACCTAAAATTATTAATAAAAATCCATATATACATTATAAAATAGAACTTGATATATGTCTATATGGATAATGTGCCGGTGAATTTCGAAGCGATTGGTACTATTCCCGTCCTTCTAAACCGTTCCTAGCTCGAGTTATACTTTCCTAAGAAGAAGAAGAAGAAGAAGACGACGACGACGATGGAGAATTATTTTAGGACTGGGCACGAGAAACAGGAAATTGTTTGTTTCTCTATAACCACACCGTTTTATGACACGGAACCAACGTAGAACTGTAGGTCGTTGTACTCTCATTCTATCGCGATAAAGAGATAAGCGATCCGTTTCTCCGTTGTCCCTCCAGACGCTAGTGAAGTTTTATTAATGACATTCATCAACCCTCAATCAATCCTATATTGAACCTGCTGCCGCAGGTTCAGATATCGTAATAAACATGATAAGTAACATGGGTAGCTGTATGCAGTATGTAATTAAAACATATAAGCACTACAAATAACTAAAAGTCACAGCAAGTGTTTGGTGAGACAACATCTGGCCAAAATTGCCCTGGCATTCTGCCTCATGAGGGTGAGGCTGAGGCGACCGTGCATGCCCGACATATAACCTCATTCAAAGGTCGACATAGTTGCGTGGCTACCTTTTTGGATATGGTCAAAATATATGCGGTACAAATTTCTATCCGGCATGCATGTCGTCAAGTATCCGTTGGAATAAAAACTGCGCCACTTGTGCGAAGCAATATTTAATTCTGTGTGAGGTGTAGAGTTTATCATAACGAGACTCCTGACAATCGGAAAGTTTAGTCGTTTTAATCGAACACGAAGACGAAAGTGAGTATAATTTTGTCGTTTGTTTCATGTCGCAAAGCCGCGCGGTTGCAGAGAACAAAAGGGTATTGCCCGTCCTCCTACCCAGCCCCGAAATAATCCTCCTCCTCCTCCTCCTCTTTCTTCTTGACCACGCATATCTTGGGATAGGAACATACTTAAAGAATGGAGATTTCACCAATAGCTTCGGAATTGGCTGGTGGAGTGTCTACTGTGATCAAATAATCGATTCTATTTTTTGGTAATCGTATTGTTATATTTGGGCCGTACTAAACGCTACTCGTATCATCACAAGGCAGAATCTTGACGGGTTTAGAATTGTCGATAACCAAACCAGAAAACTACAGGAGCAGTAGCAAATAATTTACAATGCAATTACAATGAGATAATAATGTATGACGCAAGTAACTAAAACATTTCCTATGATAAAGTTGGCGGATTTGAAGGCAATGGTGGTGTAAAAAGCAAGGAAACAAGGGTCTGTAAAAGTAGGGGAAAATGTCATAGTCCTATTTTTAGCACACGGAACGTAACAAACGAGCTAAATATAGGACTATGACATTTTCCCTTACTATTACAGACCCTTTTCTTCCGTGCTTTAACACCACCATAGAGAATGATTTTAGTTACTTGTTTATATAAAAGTTATTAAAATGATTCATGTTTGAATCGCTATAACTTCCGAACGGTGACTTCCTATAAGCTTTAACTCGACTACGCCTCTGCTGATGCGCACCGTGCACTTTATCTCATGGTTCTGATATACTGTTCTACAGCGTTGTGGGCATATATAATTTATAATGCCCACGCAAAGAGTGACACCAAAAAGAACTGACAGGCACGCGATTTCTACATGATGTTGAGCGCGGTATCGGTACTGGCACTGGTGAATCCATCGCTCAAGGAATCTTGTTTGCTGACTAACGTTTGTAATAAGCGGGGTGTAGCACGGAAGTTATTGCATATATTCATGCTCGGAGAAACTGGAACCAGGTCGTAAGGGGGCGCTCCAAACTATTTCGGAAAAGATAACGTCATTTTGACGTTACATTAGAATTCGTCCAGACCCTATGAAAAAATATGAAGTTACTCATGTTCATGGTTTCTGATTATGTTGTTGAAACCGTCGTTTCTCTTTTTTTATTGTTACAAAACGTGCATTAATGCTCGTAATACCAACGATAGTTACAGCGACTCAAGCAATTACAGAAACTGGTACTTGACTCTCATGATTGCAACATATGCAGGCAAACAAAAGACAACTTGACTTTACTACCCAAGCCCGTTCATATGTAAGCAAAAATGTACCCCTGTCCAAATAGCATGCATTATCGGCAATAATAATTCCGTGGGTCGCATGGCGTGCGCATGTATATGGTTACAGCCAGACTAATGATCAGTGCCAAGATGATGACAAAGAACACCACTGCTGCAATGTTAAGTCCTAGTGCCGTCTGCCCGCTGCGTCTAGCACCTACAAGGTCTCCCCTTGCAGCAGCCTCCCTGGCCTGTAGTAAGTACAGATATCACATGAGGTCACATGCTAGTTGCATTGCAAGTCACACACACACACACACACACACACACACACACACACACACACACACACACACACACACACACACACACACACACACACACACACACACACACACACACACACACACACACACACACACACACACACACATACACACACATGTATGGGTGGCATGTTACAAGCAGAAGAGCTAGTGGTCTATTATAGAATGCCTACAGAGGAGGCATAATTAATGGCAGGAATGGTACAGCATAGAGACCACCAGGAGCCACATAAGAAGCAGATGCAGGAGAGGACAACAGAAGTTGTGTAGTAGTAGTCGCCAACTGGTCTGACCACTGGTGTGGTGGTGGTCTTGGGCTGAACAGTCACTACAGTTCTGGTTACCTGTTGCTGTGGTGACCACGTCATCCACAATACAACCAACTCAAATATCTCAACACACTCACCTGCTGTGGACCAGCTGGTCAGGATGAGTGAAGGAGGAATGGAGAACACAGAAGAGGTGGAAGAGGAGCAGGACGAGGAGGAGGAGGAGGAGGAGGAGGAGGAGGAGGAAAAGGAAGAGGAGGTGAAGAAGGAGAAGAAGGAAGAGGAGGAGGAAGGGGAGAAGGAGGAGGAGAGGAAGAAGACGAGAGAATATAAGGAGTGGAAATTATTGCAGTTACATGTAAGCCAAGGCTGACGTACCTTGGAGATAGTATGGTGGAGGTGGCTCTGAATAAATGGATCTTGGATTAGCAGGTAGGTACCCCACATGCTCAGACTGTGGGAGGTGTGGGGGGTAAGCCCCTCCCTGTGGGGGGTGGACTCTTTCCTCTTGGGGATAGGCCCCTTCCTCTGAGGGGATGGACCCTCCCTGTGGGGGCGAATTTGTTCCCTTTTCTACATCTAAAGGAAAGCAGGGAGCTGTGTGGGAACGAGGTTATAAACCCATCAGATAAATGACTGACTAGTTTATACAGGAGTCTATTAATAAATGGCTTCTGTTGCGCATGCGCCATAATAGTCCAGATCTCTTTGAAATACTGCTCTGCGCTGCCATGTTCGATCTGTAATCGCAACATCAGCTGCCGCACAGGGTATCTTTGTTAGTGGTTGCATTTCTCATCTATAGAAGCTCGAATAGTCATTCTGGCCCACGATAAAGTACACTTTGATCAATTACGCAGGGCATCAAATTTTAAATTAACATGCAGTTCTTCTATCTTCACGCTTTTTAAACACCAAGCGTCTAATAGCCCGCGTAAAAATTCAACGCGATGGGGGGGGGGGGGGGGGGGGGGGGGGGTGCTAGTGATGGATCCACCAGCAAACCTCAACGAGTCCGCCAATGTAACATTGTGGCAGACCAACCTACCACGTGCCCGCAGCTTACCTTCCATAAGGAATAGTGGTACTCTGTCCGCAAACCCTCTGATAGAGCGAGTACTAGTGACAACGCTCAGAGCTTATATGGATCTGCGCACTGCATGCCGGAAGTTAAATATTTCATGATTCTCTAAGCTAGTGACGCAATTTTTATTCCTGCGCAAGCTCAATGACAGTGCGCATGCGCCGCCGGATAGAAATCTATAGAAGTCTCCCCCTCCTATTGATTATTATGGCTATAATTATAATGATATAATTATAATGATATTCATATGAAGACTTTGTCGTTCTGAAAACTGACTTGAGGAATGCCTTCAACCTCATTTCCAAGCAGGCTCTTCTCTCGGAATGCTCTTTGTTTTTCCCAGAGCTTCCTTCCATGGGCCTACATAGTGTACTCCAAGTGGGTAAAGTTTGCTTTGTGTATGGTGTGCAAAATTTAGAATATCACACAGGTTGAAGCCAAGTGTTGTTTTCTTACAGGATGTCCACCATGGTGTCTGTAGAGTGCATGGTGCTTGTGACGTCATGGCGATGTGTGGTAAGCTCAATAGGTGATGCTTTGTGTATGGTGTGCAATGTTTGGATTATCACACAGGTTGAAGCCAAGTGTTTCAGGATGTCCACCATGGTCCGTGGCGTAGGAACGATTTTAGGATTTGGGGGGGGGGGGGGGGGGGGGAGGGGGGGGGGGGGGCAACTTTTAATTTAAATAATCCATGAATGAAAAAAATATGCACATCAGTGTATTTAGCTTGGTTACTATAATTTTCCAAAAAAGGCACTTCTCCTTTCACTTGAGGGGCAAAACTTCTGCGCTATGGCACTTTTTTCATTGCTTCTGATGTGTTAAGAATGTCGCATACAGTTCGAAGCTTGTTCGATCACCCCAGGCACGCCAACTAACTCCCCCTGAGCCTCGCTGTTCAGTGTAATTATCTTCAACGACTTCAAGTGAATTCTTGTACACTTTCGCTGGTTCTGGAATAGATTGAGAACTGGGAGAAATGGTAGTGCCGCTGGGAGGGGCAGTAAATACGACAGAATCGACTTCATATTTGCAGCCAGAGCAACTGTTCAAACAGACACACGTGCTGTGGTCAGTGTGGTAACTGTAGTTATATAGCCAATGTATTTTTTAAAACCGATTATTGAAGTCCGTGACAGCATCGAGGAAGTAAAAGTTTATGGCTTCATAATGAATATCATAAAATTCATGCCATCATACCGCTATGTTTTAAAACATGTCAGCTATGAATGCTGTAAAAATGAATCCGCTCAAAACTATGTCAATATTTTCAAGTGTATTGGGGGTACTTTATATTTTAGTTTACAATTTCACTATTATTTAGTACCTTTTGATTGTATATGTAACTACCTCTAAAAGCAAAAAATCTTGTTTACTGCTTGCATATTGTCCGTTTGGTTTTCAAAAGTAGAATCTCAACATTTTTGCCTCCATCCTTTTACACCTCAGCCTTGTGTAAACTAAAACAACTCACTAAACTAACTGTGAACCATAGTTTGCTTAGCAGATAAGAGTTATCACGCTAAGCAACCCTCTACATCGTTCCTTTTTTTGTGCATTCGTATGAATGTAATTAGTTGCCGCATGCGCTAATTGTTAACGATCGTGAATAATAATGTCGTCAATTTTTTTGTTAAATTGGCTCAAAATAATGTATCACGCCTATTATTCGGACCCCAAATACAACATAAATGTACAAAAAGTGGCATGTTATTTTTACATCCTTGATGCTATCGCGGACTTTGAATTAATTTCTGCAGCGCGGGGCGAGCATGAGTGGCTGCGTAGATTAACACTACCGATCGACGCATGGATTTATATTTTATAATGGGATTAGGATTGGGGGGGCCAGGCCCCCCCAACTTTATGATTGGGGGGGCCACGCCCCCCCCCCCCCCCCCCCCCCCCCCCCCCCCCCCCCCGGGCTCCTACGCCACTGATAGTGGCTTTAGAGTGCATGGTGCTTTTGACATCTTGCTGATGCATGGTTAGTTCAATGGACACTGCTCTGCTATATAAGTGATGTGCATTAGAATATTAATATTACACAGGTTCCGAGAGGTCAAGTTGCCTCCCTTACAAGTGAAGGATGACCACCATGGTGTGTTATAAGAGTACCTGGTGCTTTCTGATTTCATCGATATGTGCTGGTTAGTTTTCTGGTACTGTTTTGTGTATTTTGTAGAATATCACACAGGTCATTTGCCAGTACAGTATAACAATGCTGTGAAATGTGCTACCACACTATGGCTTTTCATAATGTATCTATCACCCCAACAGAGTAAAAAGCTACTCCGCAAAGAGCGGCCACATCATTCAGACAGGGATGTAATTATATACCAGAGCAAACATCACAGCTAACACCAGGACGTCTAGCCGATGCCTAACAAATGTGCTACTACACTATGGCTTTCCATAATGTGTATTTGTTTTTCCTCTTTGCACAAACCCAGGGCTGGGAAAGCCTTTTAGTGATGGAAGGGTGTCTCCCTAAATGTTTGGTAAGGCATGAGTGCAAATATCACATATGATCCCAACCATTATAGGGACGCATCAACCATAGAAGTGCGATGCAAATACCACTATGGCTGTTCCTGTGTAGTCTACATACAAAACCACTGCTGCAATGTCCAGGCCTAGGGGCTCGTTTCCTGCTGCATCTAGCGCCTCCATGCTGCAGCAATCCTAGCCTGTGAGGCATACAAGTTAAGGTTTCATCACATGAAGATCACATGCAGGTCACATGGAGGTCAACATTCCGCTTACACAGGCATGTAACAGCAGGGGAGAAGTGACTTTCAATATTATCTAAGATGGCTGGCAAGCAGTGATAGCTGGGATGGTGCAGCAGGAGCCACCGATGAAGGAGATGAACGAGAGGACAATGGAGGTAATTTACACATAATACATGTAGTAGTGGTCACCAACTGGTGGGACCATTGCTATATACGTGTGATAGTGCTGGACTGAGAATCAATACAGTACATCTTGCCTGTTGATATTCACATCACACAACACAACCAAACCAACAGGCTCACCTGCTGTGTACCATGCATGTGAAGAGGGATGAAGGAAGGAGAAAATGTTAGAACCTGGGAGAAGGGTGATTCATACGTGAAGCAAGTTGTTATCAATACCTGTGTGTTAGCCTTGCCAAGGCCACCTGCAGGGTTGTACAGTGAAGGTGGCTGTGATATGATAAATCCCTGTTGAGGAGGGGTGTGTACCACACGACGCTGTGGTGGGTAGGCTCCTCCCTGGGAGCTGGGTGTGAACGAGTTGAGGTTAGTGCAATCATTGGTCAGTCCTGTTGAATAACGTGGTTAGTGATCTCTATCTCCATACCACAAGCAAAGGGATGCAACGATGGAATTATTGCCAGTATCAGAGCAACAATAGGTGCTGAGATCCCTGGTCTGTAGTATGTCTCATGTAGGTTTTTGAACAGACTGCTCACCATGTAGCATGGTTTTGCCGAAATTGAAAGTTTACTAAAAATATATAACAAAGACTGATATTGTTTATTGAGACACTGAACGTAATGGACATAATTAATCCATGCAACAGGTATCCTATCTCATATTTGATAAGAGTTCCTCGTGCAGATCATTACATTGCCATAGTTTCCAAAGGTCCCAAAGAAATGTAATTGCCTGTCTCACTCAAGTCATCACCCATTGTAATCGATCATGCACACTTGCAGAATATTTGCTCACAATGTACAACGATCCTCTCTTCAGAATCTATGGCTTGAGAATTCCTGAAAATGAAGTAGAAAAGGTATGTGCACAGCCCAAATGGTGTTGTCATGTACTAAAACATATTCTATTCAAGGGCACGTCGACATCAGATGTTCAAGATTTTGATGATACCTCTTCAAGGGTATTCACACCTTCATCTCAAGCACTTCATCACCAAGTTTAGTTATGTGTCTTTACAGAAATTTCAACCTTCATAGGTAACAAATTCAACTGTATGCAATTTCATTATATACTTTCATTTAGATCTTTCAGAGGAGACATCAATTTGCGATGACAGTACAGAGAAGCAGAATGCAAAATTTAAGGGTTATTTTTAAATAAAATCTAACTGTATATGAAAGTTTTTAAAAATGGCAAAGCTGTTGTGTTACATTGTATGCAACAAAAAATATTACGAAGTTTCTTTCATGTACACATTTCTAAACTATAGAGACATACATTTTAAGACTGAATGGATGGGAAGTCACTGAGGTACAGATGGATTCATTACTTAATGGATGCTGTGGATTGGTAGTGAGGTGAAGTGTGTAGCTTATCAATTATTACAAATGTATCACTTTTAAAAGGTCATCAGCTTTTTCATGATGCTATTGGAACTAGACAATTCTATGACTATTAGAGAAACACGTAGCAAAAAGATTGTAATATTGCTATCAACATATTTTTATCAGCGCTGGGTCTCCTTTCTAAGCAGAAGAAAGGAGTTCCATGTCAAAAATAAGTACATGCATGAACAAGCCTTCAAAATTTACAGAACATCCATGCAATGAAATTAAGGTATATTTTGATGGCAGCACTGTACATTATTATTGATATACCTCATTGTTTAGAGTCAACTGCACTCCATTTCAAGTATTTTTAAATATTGAAGAGTCACTGGATACTCTGTGTAAGATGAGCGATGTCATAAATTGTACCTATTCTAAATCTGTTGATACATCTTAGGCTATTCATTTTCAAAATGAATTGATTATTTGTTTTGACTCATGCAATTCCAAATATCATGACAAGGTCTTGTCAGAAATGCAGTATAGACATTTTGATTCTTAAAACATTGTTCAGAGTATTGCTGAGGAGTTGTACCTTTTTAAACATGGCGCAAATTATAGTTCACAGAAGTGGAAAAAGACAACACCACAGGTATGTGCAATGCTGAGGCATAGATAATGCAATATCTATATCTTAATATAATGTCTCAATGCATAGACTACACCAAGGCAAAGAAATTCAAATGACTGTGGTATGTTTGTTTGCAAGGTGACGTGAATATTTTTATGACGTGTTAGTATAATTAGTATACGCCGTTAGTACCCCACTTTCGTTCGGAGGGAATTCCTCTGAACGCATGCATGCAAACAGCATGCATAAATTCTGGCTCACTGACACGGAACGACCTCAGAGCCAACAGCTATTTCCAAAAACGTGACATATGATTAATTTAAATAGTACTATTGGAACACAAATTACAGTATAATAATGTCTCTATCAGTGGAAAGCGCGAAAGTTGCCATCGTCACCTGCTCGGCTTTTGCAATCCTCGGTACGCTCGCTGGTATTTCAGCAGTGTTGCTGGTCATTATCAGCAAAACCTATCATTTTCTAGTCTTTCGCCTCGTCCTATACCTCTCTCTCTTCAACCTGGGATTCTCCGTCGTGCTGGGTCTCGAGGTTCTACCGGCTGACGTAAGCAAGCCAGACAACGAGACTCTTAGCATAAAAAGCGGCTGGGAAGGGTTCTGTTCCTTTCTCGGCTATGCAGATGTCTATTTCAACAACTCAAGGACGCTTATGGCCCTTTTAATGAGCCTCTACGTGTTCCTGATGACAGTGTGCAAACTCGAGATAAAGCAGAAGAAGCACGAAGTCATTGGTTTGGTTGCCGTAATCTTTGCTTCGTTCCTGTTTCCGTGGATACCGTTTGTTTTTGACGCCTATGGCCTGACCGGCTGGTCGTGCTGGATAAAGGACCTCCCCGACAACACCACGAACTGGGCGGGAATTCTTGGCGCTAAAGTCGGAGCGGACATCGCCCCTCAGTTCGTCATGAGTGTTACGTGCATCGTTTTGATTGGAGGGATCATCTTAGTCTTCTGTGCAGGCCTGGGGTGGACCAAAGAGTCGTCCCTCCATGATGAACACATGACGCTCACCAAGAACGTGCTTCCCCTTTTGATCTACCCTACGATGTACGCCATCGTAACGATCTTCAATGGAGCGCATACCATTTTCATCTCGATCGCCAAATACAACAACATCCCTCTGTCCATTACGGTGGTGAGCCTGTTGCAGATCATCCAGCTGTTTCTCCCGCTCTCCCTGTTGCTGCAAACAAAGATTAAATCCAAGTTCAGCGTCACGTGCTGCTCAAAGGGGAAGATCGCTCCTATCGCTGCTGAAGGGGTTAGCCTTCAGATGCCCTCTTCTGGCAGTAATATACCATCGCCCAGTAAATGTGTCTGTTAATAATTCTGGGCATCGGAAGGTATTTAACATTGGATGGGCAAATGAATGTGATAACAGAAAAACATCATGCTATGTATCTCCATGTAATATACAAGTAATAAAAACATTCTCTATGAGAACGTTGCATGGTGGCATATAGGCAATAGTGCATGCTGTAAAAAGGAAGGGTACAATGGTCTAATAAGAAAATAGTCCTACATTTCGCCCATTTGTAGGACATTATGTTGTGTGCGAAATATAGGACTATTACATTTCCTCTTCTTATTAGACCCTAGTTTCCTTCCTTTGTACACCACTATTGTATATGCCACCAACGTTCTCATGGAGAATGTTTTTATTACTTGTTTCATCAGTTTTTAATTTCTTCATGAGATAAGAGATAGTAACTAGACTAATAAGACTATTTAATTTTGTGGTGTTATTCATCGACCATTCTCGCACCCCTCGCTCCTGCAATTTAACCAACCACACTATTGACAAATTTGAAACTACACAATTTGTACTAAATACTAGCTCATATGAACACCCGTATTCATAGTCTGCTGGTGATAATGACATGGTGTCCAATTGGAATATTTAGTTGCAACAGACCCCTCTTCCCAGATACGAAGGTGGTTATCAGGATCCCCAAATGGTGTCTACTTGTGGAGGTGGAAGGAGGGGTTGCATGTACTGGTGGAGCAGAAATGAGGAGGGGGGAGGGGCATCTACTGGATGGAATGGTCCAAGAGGGGGAAGGGGGGGGGGAGGTGTCCCAATGTGGAAGTGTGGCATCAAAGGAAAAGAGGGTACCCTGATATGAAGAAGAGGGGGGCCTGGACGTCCCAACATGAAGGGAATTTAATAAAGCTAGTGGGGTGTCGTCCACTGGTGGATACAGGAGTAGCTATAGGAAATGATTCCCGTCATTAAAACATTTTATGTTACCTACTTTACACTGGGTATGTATCAGTGTAATTAATTCCCACCAATTGTTAACAAGGGTCTGCATGTGAAGCCATTATGTCATTGATCTTGCTCTAAAAAACGTTTTTAATGACAGTTTTGTTTGTAGTTCTACGGGCCCAGTGTTGCCGCGATTACGATTATATCGCGATATTTTTGTAATTCCCCCCCCACCCCCCCACCCCTTATAACAGCCACGCCCTCTTCGTACGTCCGCCCCGGCAGAGGGAGCCATGGATGCTGTAACAGCTAGATTATTATTTTCTAGCCAGTTTGGACACTAATGGTTACAATGATTCATGCTTTTTCCACCAAGCCAAAGCATCCTCTTTCCTAAAGTTAATCTTTTGCTCCTCTTCAACTATACAAACGTCATGTGAGCCTTTTTGGAGCTCCACTGATATGACGTTTCCTTCCAAAGAGCACGTCAAAAGCGTCATCTTCTTCTACATTGCATCATTTGGGTGCTGGTGCTGGTTCCTCCTCTTCACTCTCATGAGACTCATCTTCTTTTATCACTAGCTGCCGTAGCCTGCCGATATGTTTCTCATTTCAGTTCGCAATTGCTATACAATGACATCTTTTTGTCGGATGTTGAGCCATAAGCTCTTATGACCCAGTGATCAGGGTGGATTATGGCCCCATTCTCAACAAAATATCTGCAGGATTCCAGCGTGAGTTCATATCCTTAAGAATAAATGATCGTACATCTTGTATAACCGTGGGAAGGCTGTTCAAATTGTTTGATCTAACTGCCGTGGTCAGGAGATGGCCCTGGAGGTCGCGCTCACGGCCTATGAACTTCGAGCGATTTTTGCGTAGCTCAAGACATAAACCCTGTTTCGCCCAAACTCCAAAGAAATGGCGCAATTAGCGTTTGGACTGCGTGAAGGCGATTGCGCAATTAGGTCTAGAGCGGTGACGTTATTGGCGCATTTAGTTACAAACCACAAGCTTAAATTACGTCATAAGCGTGCACGTGCTGTTTAGGGTGTCACATGATGGAACGTCTGATGAATGGCGCTCGTTTTTTTTTTGGGGGGGGGGGGGGGGGGGGGGGGGAGGGGGTAGATGTATTCATCAATTTAGAAAACTTCGCAGGCCTTACACTGCGTTATTGCATGGAAACATAAAAATCAGATATCTGTTTTAAGGCCTGCCAAGTTGATTAGGATGAAAGCAGCTACCCCCCCCCCCCCCCCCCCCCCCCCCCCCCAAAACGAGCGCCGTTCATCATACGTTCCACTTCAGGATCGTTGCGAAGCATCTCACCATCATGTGACACCGTAAACACGCATGTGCACGCATATGACGTAATTTAAGTCTGTCCGTCCCAGAGTGGAAAAGGACACCTCGCTGCAGCGAAAATAATAAAGTCATTCATTGTACCACCGCAATGCAGACAAAGTTATGGGCAACAAACCAGCGAAGCAGAGGTATACGGTAGGCCGAAAAAACAGTTGAAGAAAAAAATGGAGAGCGACATTGTGGATGACCTGAGCGGGGATCTAGTCCGCTTGCGTACCTTTCCACAAAGAAGTACCCACAGGCATCCTCCTCTTCTCGGAAGAGAGTGATACGAAAAAAGGCGAAAAAAGGCGTTAACATTTTTTATTTCCACAAACGGCGAGCTGATGTACAAGCAGAAGTTATAAGGAAAGGTACGTATCAACGCCCTGTTGATTTATTTGGAGCTACGTGGAAAGCCTAGCATGACGTGATGGTGCGCCCTATCGATGTATTTGGAGCTACGTGGGAAGCATAGCATGACGCGGTGGTGCGGTTTGAAACCCACTTTTGAATAGCGTTTATTTTCCATCAGGAGCCCACATTTCTTCGCTATGTTCAAAGTCCAGAGGAAAGGAGACTAATTCTGCTAGCCTTCCACGTTCATCCAACTTCAGGTCACGTGGGAAGAACTAGAACGCTACATAGGATAAAGGAACGTGTCATGTGGCATGGAATGGTGAAAGAATGCACTGAAATGGTAGGTTACAGTTCAATAATTACATTATACTGCCAGAGGAGCATGTGACTGTGACTAGCATAGTAGAGTAAGCATTTTAAAAAGTAACCACACAAAAAATTGATTGTCCAACATACTTGCCTTAGACAATGCTTGACATCACTCAAATGTTAAATCTATAATAGTCAGCATTATAACCATATGGTCATATTTTATAGATACGAACATGTGACATTTGCCAGCGAATGAACAGAAAGCTCACTTGTGACATGCCTGAACTTCACCCAATTCCCGTGAAATCCCCATGGTACATGATAGGGATTGATTTCATTGGTCCTGTTAGCCCACCTGAAGAAATTGGAAGTAAATATATTCTGACAATTAGTGACTATTTCACGAAGTGGGTCGAGCCCATTCCAACACCAGACAAAACAGCAACTACTGTTGCAAACTCCTTTTAAAGGTATGGCATGTATGAAGTAACGATTAATTTGCTGCAATTCATTACACTTTAGTGCTTATATTGCTTAGCATTAGTATTGCCTAGATGTATGTGCATAATGTAGCAGTGGGGTATGCACGTATAGGTGTTATTTCAGCAAATGTCTGCCATTTTGTGCTGTGCATATATAATCATGTATTCTTGTGTAGATCTTCATGAGAATGGGATTACCCAGAGTTATACTCTGTGATAATGGTTCAGAGTTTTGCAATAAGTTGAATGACAAGCTGGCTGAGATTCTGGAGTGAAGAGGTGGCTTACTATACCATACCATCCTCAGGTAGGTGTCTAAAGCTATACTACATGTCATGAAAGCTTGATTAACATTATTCACAGCCAAATGGTCTGGATGAACGTTACAATCAGACACTGCAAAACATGCTAGTAAAAGTTTGTTTCAACCAAACAAACAATGTGGAGCTCCTACCTAGACACTTGTACTTTTGCATACAATACATCAAGACATGAGTCAAGCACATATACATCATTTCAATTAATGTTTGGTCGTCAAGCAATTCTACCTACTGATATAGAGCTACAGAAGGAATCAGGTGATGAATTGCATCACAAGTATCAAGTGTTGAATGATCCAGATATTGTAGCAGTTCAACGCAAACATCAGGTCATTTTGGAAGATGCAAAAAAGCACATTTCTCAAAAGAAAAAAAAGCAAAAGAATGACTCAAAACGTGCCAAGCCAGATTGCTTTCAAGTAGGAGAGCTAGTGATGAAGAAGAAAGAAAATGAAAGGTGGTAAACTACAAGACCGATATGATGGTTCTCACAGAGTTGTTAAGAAGATGCCACATGGAGTATATGAACTGATCAGCAAAGATGGCACTCTAATTCGAGCTACTGGAGGTCACCTTAAGATGTACCACAGCAATATGCTCCAAGAAAGTACTTCATTTGATGACAAGCAAGCCTCCAGCAAAGTGATATTTGATGATCCATCAACCAGTGGTGTTAAGCCTGATGACACATCTATTTGCAGTGGTATTGAATGTGATGACCCATCCACCCCCAGTGATGCTGAGCATGATGGCCTACTCACACCCAGTGATACTGGGTGTGATGACACACTTACCACCAGTGATGTTGAGCATGATGGCTTAACTGTACCCAGTGATGTTGGATGTGATGGCACACAAACCATCAGTCATGCTAAACCTGATGACCAACCCACCACGTGATATTGACCTACTCCCCCTAAAAGATGCTGAATCTCCTGTCTTACTATTTTGCTCCTGCAAAACACGTTGTGCTACTAAAAGATGTCTGTGCAAGTTAAATCATTCATGCTGTGGACACTATTGCCATCCAGGTAAAAGTTGTTGTAATATGGAAACAGCAAAACCACAAGAAGTTGTAAATCTAAGTGCCAGTGAAGATGATGCCCAAAATGATTCTGTATGGATAAAAGTTGGAGAATCTGTGTTGCATAAGGAGGACAAAGTGGTATTGTCGAATAATGGATGGTTAACGGACAAAATAGTACATGCAGCTCAACAGCTTCTTAAACAAAGTCATCCTCATATATCTGGCCTTCAAAACCCAATTCTTCAGAAAACAAATACCTTTAATGTGCAAAGAAACCTAGACTTTGTACAATGCCTGAATATCAGAGACAACCACTGGATAACAGTATCTGCTGCTTCAAGCATTTCCAGACCATAAATATATATGATAGCTTGAATGCACATTAACTGAAACTTTGAAACAAATTATTGCAGATTTAATGCATTCTGCGGGAAAGCAAATCACAGTACAGTACGTGAATGTTCAGTACCAGAAGGGTTCGCAGGACTGTAGTTTATTGATAGCCTTTGCCTGTGAAATTTGCTTTGGCAAAGATCCTTCATCCGTTAAGTTTGTCCAATCCACAATGATACAGCACTTAATAGGGGGACTAGAGCAAGGAAATATTTTGCCATTTCCATCAGCTGTACGACGACAAAGATCACAGGTGGTGCGTCAAGAGGTGTTTAAAATATTCTGCATGCTCTTGCAGGATGTCTAATGATGGTAGCAAATGATTCAATGTTCAAAGTGCAGAGAGTGGTATCATTTGAACTGCGTCCGAGTCGACAGGAAATTTTTGAGACACACTGTGCCATGGTTCTGTGTTTGTATATAAGCTGATCAGTTTAGTACTCAACGTAATCTATTGTACTCTGGTTTCATATTCTGTTATTACTCTGTTTTCATGTGATGAATGTACAATTACTTTTCAAAATATTTGCATGTACTTGCATTGACTCTTTCCACGGCAGACCATTATTTCCGGTAAAACTCACGGCTGGAAATTTTGGTACATACATATATATACGCCAGTTAACGGACCAATATTTCCAACACGGACCATTATTTCCGGTAATATCGGTCCGGGCGGACCAAAATTCGAAGGAAATTTTGGTCCGCCCGGACCCAAATTTTCAGGCCAAAATTCCGGTGACAGGCCTACTAAGATGTATGTTATTCCGTCCTCCGCATGAAGCAAAAGGCAATGATAAGTGGGCACCAGTACTAGTCCGCCGTTTGGTGAATGGGTTCAATGATCGACGCCTACAGAAAATTTACCCAGGATGGCAGCTATGCATTGATGAGTCAATATCATCACGGCGAGGCAATCCAGAAATGCCCCATATACATTGGAGGTCATACACAAAAAAATTCCAAATTGAATTCTTTAACTTTTTAACATATAGCGGTATATTTTAAATTTCCACTATAAAATGTTTAGTTTCATATTGCAATCACTGTGCAAAAAACCTAGTATACGCTAGCGTATATTTTTGCGTATATTTCGCGTATACCATCAATATACCAAGGGTAGTGTATATTTCGAATATCCACCTGGTATATTTCAAGAATCCCTAGGTGACAATTATTCATTGTGCGTATTCTCGAAATATCACGTATACGCACACCGCAATGAATTATGCAACGCATTCAAATCTAAATAACTTACATGTATAACTTTGATATGAATAATTTGAACCGCAGTATGCCTGCTATGTGAATTCGAACGTAGAGCATTATGGACGTTTACCACTTGAACTATAAGCGTCGGTACGTATGTAAGATATTAATGATGCATGGCATGGCTTAACAGGTGGGTAAGATAAGTGAGGAGGACAGGAATGGGGGTGTGTATGCCAGGGTTATGTGTTATCGCATGCGTCACTGTTGACCAGTGGGTACTTTAGGCAACACTAGCTAAGTTAACGAATGCGTAATTGTATGCTGTATACCAGTGGGTCAATGTGTCTACAGGATGGTAGGAAGCATGGGAGGCCATGTTTGACCGGGAGCAATCTTTGTAACCAGGTAGCCCAGCAGGGTGGTGAATTGGCCGCCCATGCAACCATATAATTGCAGCTCATCATTTATATCAGCCATTGTTTTAAAGTGTGTGAGGGAGCAGGAGAATGGTCAAGATTCCCAGTGAGAAGGACCTAGAGTTGCAGAGGCGGTTAGCTGATATGGTTCCTGACAAATAGGCCAACAGTATGATCACCACTGAAATAGCAGTGAAATAGCAGTGACACCTTGTGGTCTTGGCACTTGCACTGTGTAAAAAGGGTTGTTATACTCGCCTGTATAACATTGTTATACAAGTAGTTATACAGCATTTGTTATACACATTGCATATAATTGTGTATAACTGTGTATAATGGTAGTATGTACTAATTAAAAAACCGCAGTGTAAAAAGGGTTGTTATACTCGCCTGTATATCCGCCTGTATATCATTGTTATACAAGTAACTGTTATACACATTGTGTATAACTGTATACATGTGATGCTAATTTTATACCGCATCATAGCGAGGGCGTAATTCGTTGTTAATTGAGCTATTGGCCATTAATAATGGGCCATTAAATTTAAATTTAAAAAGAAAGATGGCTATACGTGTTCCGCAGAAATCGCGGAAGGAAAGCGTATATCTGGTTGGTCGGAGTTCTGGCTAAAATGTATGTATACACATACTAGCTTAGTTTATGAATTACGCACATTTGAATTTGATTCGTCTACCGGTACTTGTATACTGTTTCAGTGATGATATGTGTGAAGCCAAAAAGCCCCAAGTTGTGTAGACGTCGCGTTGGATGGAGTGACCACTGAAAGGTAAGCCAATGTAGTTTTGTAATATTTCTGGGTTGTACCATGTATATAAATAATTTATGGTTGTCATACATACTATTATAATCAATTTTTAAAAGTCACCTTTTGAAATGGGCTGATTGTAACTGTGGCAACCAGCTCAGGATACATGCCCAGGGTCAGGCTACATGCTGCATATGTGTGTGATTGTGTGTGTGTTGTGTGTGTGTGTGTGTGTATACAATTGTATGTAATAGTAACATGTATGATATGTGTGTGCATTTGGTACACGTGTGTGCGTGTGTGTTTGTTGTGTGCATGTATGCGCATACATGTGTATGTGAGCATGTATATGTGTACACGTTCAACGTGTGTATATTCACTGATTCAATGTTCCTGTTACATTGGTCATGATGTAATCTGTGCATCAAGCATGCAGGATCGGTGCTCTGGGTACATTGCATGTATATGTGTGTTCTGAGTTATTGGTGAGACAAGCGTATGCCGTTTGACAGTCTGATGCACATGAACAATGGCCTCCTTGATAATAATGTGCTCACCTCATGCTGTCATGTGCTCACCTCATGCTGTCATCATGTGCTCTCCTCATGCTGTCATCATGTGCTCACCTCATGCTGTCATGTGCTCACCTCATGCTGTCGTCATGTGCTCACCTCATGCTGTCATGTGCTCACCTCATGCTGACATCATGTGCTCACCTCATGCTGTCATCATGTGCTAACCTCATGCTGTCATGTGCTCACCTCATGCTGTCATTATGTGCTAACCTCATGCTGTCATGTGCTCACCTCATACTGTCATTATGTGCTAACCTCATGCTGTCATGTGCTCACCTCATACTGTCATCATGTGCTCACCTCATGCTGTCATGATCTCACCGCATACTGTCATCATGTGCTAACCTCATGCTGTCATGTGCTCACCTCGTACTGTCATCATGTGCTCACCTCATGCTGTCATCATGTGCTATCCTCATGCTGTCATCATGTGCTAACCTCATGCTGCCATCATGTGCTCACCTCATGCTGACATGTGCTACCCTCATGTTGTCATCATGTGCTAACCTCATGCTGTCATGTGCTCACCTCATACTGTCATCATGTGCTAACCTCATGCTGTCATCATGTGCTAACCTCATGCTGTCATCATGTGCTCACCTCATGCTGTCATGTGCTCACCTCATGCTGTCATCATGTGCTAACCTCATGCTGTCATCATGTGCTCACCTCATGTTGTTATCATGTGCTCACCTCATGCTGACATGTGCTACCCTCATGTTGTCATCATGTGCTAACCTCATGCTGTCATGTGCTCACCTCATACTGTCATCATGTGCTAACCTCATGCTGTCATCATGTGCTAACCTCATGCTGTCATCATGTGCTCACCTCATGCTGTCATGTGCTCACCTCATGCTGTCGTCATGTGCTCACCTCATGTTGTTATCATGTGCTAACCTCATGCTGTCATGTGCTCACCTCATACTGTCATGTGCTCACCTCATACTGTCATGTGTTCACCTCATACTGTCATCAGGTGCCTGATGAAGATGGTTTGGTATTTAATGCTAGCATTCCTACTTACCCTAATCACCTAATAATGTCTACTAAACCACATCACATGATCTTAACACTCACCTTGCATGCACACACATGCGCACACACATACACACATACACACATACACACACATACACATACTTGAAGAAGTTGCCAAGGGGTAATACACTCACACAGTTGGTGGGATGGCTGCTTTGCCACACCCCATGATGAGGCTACCATGATGCATGTAGCCACAGTCTTGATAACTGGGGCACTCCTGCCAAAGGGGAGGGTTGGTGGACTAACTGTGGGCTGTTAGCACTGAAGTTTGATTGCTTTGGTGTCACTCTGAAGTTTTTATAGTTCACTGTGTGATGTTTAGTCAGTGCCAAATAGACCCAGGCAGCAATATGTTTTGGTGCCTAGCTGTGTAGGGCTTTCATTGTTCTGTGAACATTCTTACATGTAGTGGTTGTATTGAAGGACCTTTTGGGAGGATATTGGCATGTGTGCAGCTACATACATAGGGTACGCATGTGTGTGTATCTGTGTCTGCATGTCACTAGGAGAAGAAAGCACAATTCTGTCAAGATGTGTGTATGCATGTGTCTGCATTTTATACCAGTATGTGCATGTGCATCCACATATGTTTACAATTGTCTGTACGTGCTTATATCTGTGTGAGTAGGTGAAGATGCTTAGAATGTGGTTTGAAAGAGGCGAATGTGATTTTGGAGCATTCAGAATGAAAATGTTTAGCTAGAGGCTTGGCGCTTGGAGGTGGCACCAGTATTACTGCCATTTAGTAGCTGAGTGCACTAAGAATCTATCCTTCTCAATAGTCTTCATCCAAATTGTATGTATGGTATGTTTGCATGGTGTGATATCTTTAAATGATATATTTTCACTCTGATAGGATCAAGCCTTACATCAATTGAATGAATCAAATAAAGTGGCAGTCCCTGGTGTGCATCTAATAGAGTCATGTTCGTAGGTGTGCATCAAATAGAATCATGTTAGTGGCCAGACCAGGTATTGTAATACAGTCTTGTGTACATCAAATAAGTCATTTCTAAGTTGCTTTTGAAACCCCACTCTGAGCAGAACAAATACAGTGTGTACGAGGCTTCTTGTCAAATGAATGTAACGCGCATGCGTAGACTCTTCAAAGCCGCATGCATATATGGCGTCATCGTCGGGAAATCTAATACTGCAACTATAACCGTACGTTCCTATCATCCAGAAGAAATATCTTAGGTGGGTCTTCAAGTAAATTGAGGGACTAGTGGCTAATTCCCAAGTCTCTCCTCTAACAGGTCCCCGAGAAACGATGAAGTCATGTCGTCACAGCAGAACCTACATGTACATGTATATCGATACTAGTACGATGATGACGAAGAAGACCGCGCCAAACCCTAGGTCCTAGGCAGCATGGCGATGCTGTTTGCACGGTCCGTTACACTACTGCAGGAGGTTGCGAAACTACAGATCCAAAACTGTCTCAAAGCGATGCTGTAAGACCAACTCGAGGGAAAAGGACATCACTTTCTGTACAGGTACAGTAACGTTATATCGGCTTTTTTTTTTCCTACTGAGGAGAATCCAGCTGGAAGTCTCGAAGCGTAAGCAGTGATCATCACCTTTTTTTTCTCGATCAAATTTAGAGACGTCATAAAAACTAGCAAAGGCAGAGCGGGTAAGAGATTGCGTTTTCATTCACACTTGCTGTTTATCAGTGTCTGTTGTCAGAATTATACGAAGAGCGGAGATAGAGAAGTAGCGGATTGCTTTGGAGTATAAGGTAATGGCTTCGTTTGTTTTAACCCTGTATATTCCCTGCAGCTAGACAAGGAAACTTCAGATTCAGCTGAGCTTGTCAAGCAATCCCGCCGTCAGTGTAGGCCTCTGTTTGCATTTGTATCGTATGGATGCTCTATTTTGCTGTAGCTATATGGACTATGGTGACAGTACAGGGAAGCAGTTTGAAGCCTACGCTCAACTACTGCCGCGCGTTTCGTTAGAAGAGGTTGCAATGGATTTCTGAGCAACTCGTGGCAACGGCGGGTTGGAGGGCCACTACTGGAGTATCTCCTTCCTGGATGGCTGGAGAGCTTGAACGTTGTCTATTGATTGTATTGCTTTATTTAATATTGATAATAATTTTAATACTAATCAAGCCAGTATACAACGAACATAATCGGGTGGCGTACCCAATACAGTATACGGTCAACGTAGGTACAGTGTAGTATCCGGAGACATTAATTAGAGAATCCTCCATAGCGCACGTGATACATTTGAGGATACTCGAAATATACGCAGTGCGAAATTGGTTCTATACGCAAAATATACCAGTGGGATATTTCGCGTATACGCACGCGTATATTCGTGCGTATACTCGAAATATACGCAAAATATACAATAGCGTATATCCTATTTTTTGCACAGTGAATGCATTATAAGTTAAAATCAAGATATGTTCTCTAATTACTACATAGTTGACGTAAGTTTTGGGGGATCGATTAACAAACTATTAAACAATGTTTATGGGCAATTATAAAACTTTCGCAATAATACAAATAACCTCGATCAGACTGGTGAGGTGTGTCTTGATGACCGGCTGACTTTCGATGTTAGTGTGATTGAAATATATACTAACCCTGGTAGGCATGCGCGAAGTAATTACTTTCAAATTGACCACGACACGAATACCTGCACACTACGGCAGGGCCAGCGTATCCAGGGTTTCAGCGAGGGGGTGCTTCAGGTCAGGCCAGGTACGATAAGTGTGGGGGGGGGGGGGGGGGGGGGGGGGGGATAGGGGTGCTGTCCGCTTCAGACCCAATAAGAAAAGTGGGGGCCCTTTGTTTGGTATAGGGCCTACTCTATTTAAATACGTTATTACCTGTTACAATTTTGGCCGAGGGGGGTGAAGCACCCGGAGCACCTTCTCTGAATATGCCACTACACATGCAGGCTAGCTTCAGCTATACTTGCAGTAAATGTGGTTAAGAATATGGTCTGTACTTAGGTCGAGCGACACGACAGGTTTACAAAATTAATGGTGCAGTGGCGTATCCAGACGGCTGATCCAGAGAGGGTGCTCCCGGTGCTCAACCTCGGCCAAAATTGTAACCGTTAATTATTAACGTTAACGTATTTGCTAAACAAAGGGCCCCCACTTTTTGTATTGGATCTGAAGCGGACAGCACCCCCCCCCCCCATCCCACACCCCACACTTTTCGTATCGGGCCTGACCTGAAGCACCCCCCTCGCTGAAATCCTTAGCTAGATACGCCACTGATGGTGGCTATGCTATGTCTCCGAAAAAAACTATGTGCATGCACATAACATTTGCTCTTCGAATACAAAGTCCTTGCCTGAAATCGACCCCCCATGGTGTAACTTCGTTTATCAACTGTATACAGTGCACCCCTCCACATCAGAAATAGGGATAGATTTATATATCAATCATTTTAAACTTCATTTCACTTCCAAATGCACCAACTGATACACAAAAGAGGAAAGGATTGCCATCTTCTTGAAATGCATTTCATTTCATTTAAAAGAGACCAGTGAATCAAACAGTTGATGGTGTACCAAGGCAATGTACCATTCAAATTTGTAGCTTGGTGGATGTTACGGTGGAAGAGGTAAGACCCATGCAAACCAACATCTAAGCCACAAATAATAACCAACTAACTGTACAATCATATAGCAGATGATCATCACCACATGTACATACTGCTGCTGCTACCAGATGCATGAACTAAACAAGGCTAACCCCACCAATCCTCTGTGTAAAATTTATATCAGAAACACCTTGCGTGCGAGAGAGAGAGAGAGTGTGTGTGTGTGTGTGTGAAGAGGGGAGGAGGATGAACAGAGCATCACACACACATGTATGCCATCTATTCATCTGAGCCTCTCACTATCTCTCCCTTACTGACATGTGACCTAGTTCAGTAGCCCAGCTTGCGCATACTGCAGCCTCTTCCGATCCACTGGCCTCCTCTGTGGTTTTATTGATCTTACAAACTTGTAGATGCAGCTTATGCCATCCATCCTATACAGCAATAGGTTAAAAGAGGCTGGCAGACCTACGTTTAATTATTCATGCAGCATTCATCTAAAAAGAGAGGGTGTGTTTCACATAGATTACGGTTAACCGTATACTAATATCGAGTAAGAATTATATCTACATGTAGGCCTGCATGTAAATCGCTCTTCACTGTCATGGAAAGTGGCATATATGTATACATGGACTGTACAATTAGCCCCCGAAAATTTCTGTATCAGGGCATGCCTATTAAATGATGAATAGAAACCTTAAACCTATTAGATATGGATTGAATTAGACTGAATGTAAGTGATCAAGCAGTTCACATTTGTAATGCTACACGCATGTATGTATAATGAGAAATCATGAATGCGTATATCAATGGCATTCATTAACTTATTCTGGACCCCTTCAGAACTTATATTACCTTTCGCTGCCCATGCACCTCCATCCCTTGAAATATGTCATTGATCGTGCACTAATTTGTGCGAAGTGTGCACACAATGAATAGCATTCTATGTGCATAACATAACATTATAACAAGTAGAACAGCATTGTGTGAATGATATGAGTGTTAGCAAATGCACATGAGTTATAAAATGGAAGCAGTTATATTTTAAAACTAAATTAATCAGGATTGCTGTTGTTGAAACGAACTCCATCTATAAATGAATGTATTAATTTCTGTATAAATATTGTAATATGCAAATTAACCAGGGTACGTTGGACTCACTTGTGTGTGCGTGTGTGTTTTCATTCACATGCAATTCAGTAGAATTAAGTGGTTGACTCAGTGAATACGCAATCAGGAACACTGCATAAATAAAGGAATGGATAAATCAATGATGAATGGAACATTGTACATGTGTGCATGTGTGTGTGAGAGTAGAGTGAGTTTATATACATGTGAGCGTATATGTATGCATGTGTAAAGACTGGCATTGATATAAATGTACAAGTCAGATCATCATATAGTGTATACAGATGCATGCATGCATTGCATTTGGCAATATCTACAGCTCACTGAGCTTGGCATTGCCCATTGTCAGGGCTGGTCAGAAGTGGCCCATGATTGCTGTGTACATTCTCCACCATGAGAATGTCAGCACAGCCTTTAGTTCTGCTCCTTCTGCACCTCCAGACCACCACAAGCCCCACCAGCAGCACGACTCCAGCCACTATAGTAGTGAACACCAATGCACTTCCATATATCACCAGCACCCATGGCACACGTCCAGAGGAGAACAAAGCTGCAATGAAAAAAAAATCACAATAAAGATTGAGTTCAGCATCCTGCAAAGTATGCTGCATTGCTTATAGACACCAGCTGTAAACATTCAGACTGATAAATGCACCATACTTGTACTATCAGCTATTGCACAAAAGTCCAACATGCAGATGCAGATGTTATGTCACACCATTTGGTGAAGAACTGGTGAAGGATGTGGATGGGAGTGATGAAGTAGTTGATATTTCCAATGAAAATGTTGGAACAGGTGATTTAGGGGATGTTGTAGGAGCAGATGTAGGAGCAGAGGATGATGTAGGAGCAGAGGATGATGTCGGAGCAGGGGATGATGTAGGAGCAGAGGATGATGCAGGAGCAGAGGATAATGTAGGAGTAGAGGATGGTGTAGGAGCAGGGGGTGAGGGTGATGTAGGAGCAGAGGATGATGTAGGAGCAGGGGATGATGTAGGAGCAGAGGATGATGTAGGAGCAGAGGGTGATGTAGGAGCAGGGGATGATGTAGGAGCAGAGGATGATGTAGGAGCAGGGGGTGATGTAGGAGCAGAGGATGATGTAGGAGCAGAGGATGATGTAGGAGCAGAGGATGATGTAGGAGCAGAGGATGATGTAGGAGCAGAGGATGATGTAGGAGCAGGGGGTGAGGGTGATGTAGGAGCAGAGGATGATGTAGGAGCAGGGGGTGATGTAGGAGCAGGGGATGATGTAGGAGCAGAGGATGATATAGGAGCAGGGGATGATGTAGGAGCAGAGGATGATGTAGGAGCAGGGGATGATGTAGGAGCAGAGGATGATGTAGGAGCAGGGGGTGATGTAGGAGCAGAGGATGATGTAGGAGCAGAGGATGATGTAGGAGCAGATGTAGGAGCAGAGGATGATATAGGAGCAGGGGATGATGTAGGAGCAGAGGATGATGTAGGAGCAGGGGGTGATGTAGGAGCAGAGGATGATGTAAGAGCAGGGGATGATGTAGGAGCAGAGGATGGTGTAGGAGCAGAGGATGATGTAGGAGCAGAGGATGATGTAGGAGCAGAGGATGATGTAGGAGCAGGGGATGGTGCAGGAGCAGAGGATGATGTAGGTGCAGAGGATGATGTAGGAGCAGAGGATGGTGTAGGAGCATGGAATGGAGTTGGTGCATCATATGTAGGATTAGGGTATGGTGGTTCAATATGCGAGGTTGACTGCTCTGGTGTCACAGTTGGATTGATTTCTGTTGACAATAGTGCTTCATTTTTTGTAAATAAACTGAGAAACACTTTCACATTGCCAATCACTGGATCACTACAGTGGGTTGTGTCGGTTTTAGTAGCAGCTGCCTTGCAGTAATATGTCATGTTACCACTGAGGCCATTTAGAGAGACATTGACATGAGTTTCATTGGTTGAGGACAGGTACCCAACAACATAGCCATCTGCAACAGAGGGATCAGTGCTGCAGCAGACCAGACAATAGTGTTCAGTGCTGTTTATGAAGGAGCAGGAGACCACAGCACTTCTCTCATCCACACTGAGGAGATCAACTTGGAGTACTGGTACAGGAACATCTTTATGAGTGACGATATACATGAATGTGAACACACCCCAATACTACAGCCCCACCTTGTTTGGTCACATATGGTTGTCCAGTTTGGTCAAGTGCATTGATGCAAGCTACAGACAATTCCAAAAAACTGACACTGCCATCTGCAATGCTATGAACATAGAAGCAAGAGCTGTTTGTACAGTGTTGATCATCCAATCGTAACACTTCATTCGAAATTGAGGTAGTGACCCTCACAATGTAATGGGGGACACTGCAGCTCTGCGTGGAGTGAAGCATCAATATTTGGTCATAATATTGCACAGTATTACCTCCCTGTGTGTCCAGAACAGCTCCACATCATGTACACTGTCATTCTGGTAAACAACAGTGGTCAAGTCGATGGTCGCAGGAGTACAAGGCACTAACAGATAAAAGGTTTCGTTGTCATGCATATAAACTCATGCAGCACCCTCAACAATGAATACACGTGGCCACACATCACTTACACGTCTGGACACTGACACTACTGCTGTTGCTAGCTCCCGCACAGTTAATGGCTGTGACAGTAACAGTGTAGTTTGAGCCATCAATGAGGTCTCCAATCTTCATCATTGTTGTATTACCATATACATGTACCCTTCTTTCAGTCAGCATGTTCATGGAGACAATGGTGACAGTGTATGCAGTTGGATCAGATATGCCTCCAATTACATAGGGAAACCACAATATGGCCAGAGTGTCTGTACAAACCAGGGATAGATTCACACCGACTGGTCCAGGTGGAACTACATAAATAAAACATTTAAGATATTTTCCACTTCAAAGCCCACTGACTACAAATACAACACCAAAAGAAATAAAACTGCTGACTTGTTAGGTTTAAAAAACAGCAGGTGGTGGTTATCATGTGGTCTGGTAACAGTGTACTTGAAGGGAATGTTGTCCTTTGAAGTTCTATCATCTGACAGATAGAGGGGCATGCTTAAGGAGGGGGAGTGTTAAGATCACACTACCAGCTTCAGTATTGTATCAGTTGAAATTCCTATTCTTTGTTGAATTTTCCATGCATTTGTTTCGGATGACTGTAGACTTATTATATATGTCAATCCAAATCACTAATGTATCTGATGAGCCGGTTTTTGTTTTTAAAAGAATCTAGCTCAAATAAAGTACATTTTTATCTGGTTTGGTAATTTTATGCATGCAAATGGTCATTCAGCGATCTGTGATGACTGAAATTCCCTTTTAAAAAGCTGCTTGTTTTGTTCGCGGGGATTCCTTATATAACGTTATATAGTTACTATTAACAGCGTGCAGAATTTTAGTCTGACATAGCAGCACCGTCGTGCGTTGCGCATAGTGCGAGGGCGTGCCTACATCAACGGGCATGTTCTCTTCTCGCCTCACCCTCCTTCCCGGAGACAATATGCCCTTATGCAACAAACTGCGCTGTCGCCATTTTTTCCCCATGCATTATCCGGTCTGCGTCGGTATAGGTATATGATTGGCTGTCACAAATGGAGAGTTTTTGATTTAGACTATTTTCAGATATACATAAATTTTATAACTTGAACCCTAACATTGGGCTCATTACGTGTCCTGTCAGAGTTGGAAACATCATTCATTGTTGACCCTCAGCTATTGATCAGCTACTAATGCAAAAGTGTATTCAGTTGACGTTGTTCTTTTACTTCTTGTTTTGTCGCATGCACATGTGTCATTAAATTTAAATTCTTAAAGTTATGAATGTAAGGAGTACATGAACAATGTAGAAAGGGGTATGAGAGAGTTAATCAGATTTTTTAAGCAAGGGGCGGATCCAGGATTTCGAGAAGGAAGGGGCTGCGATAGGAATGCCGGAGAGTATGCTTTTTAGTCGATCTGTAACAGATTGCTCATGTAGATGTATTCAACTAACTAGCTCAGGAAGTTTAAAGAAACAATCAAATGATCGAACAAACAAAAACCATCGATCACAGGGGAGAAAAGCATCAGTCGAATCATTTAGAAATCATTGCGTGATTGAACATAAAATCACACAAATTTTAGTGGGATTTTCTGTTCGATCACACCATGATGTCTAGCTGATTCGACGTTTATTTCCCCTGTGATTTAAATAAATAAATAAATAAATAAATAAATATTATGTAAATTATATATCCATGTGGGCACAAATACTTGATCTGACTTACTAAATATCCTGACTGTGGCTAAAATCAGTATGGTCGAGTAGTTGACCACGTACTGAATACTCAAGCCGTTGATGCTAGTGTCTGCTGTGATGTTTAGTGCATAGCTGATAAGCGAACGATCGGCATAACTCGTTACAGTAATGATTGCAGATAGATAGTCCCCACATATTTGCCTCATCCGCATGCAGTTCATACGCTGTAAAGAGCAAGATGTATATGTTCCGTTAATATTATGTCCACATGGGTTCACGTTTAGGAAATTCCATTGTGCAAAGATAGGCCCGGGTGTATTTGTTGTACACCGCAATGTTGTGATGGCCCCAGGACAAAGTGGTTCTGTGATAGTTGGTTCACATGAGGTCAATTGCAAGGTTTGACGATCAACTGCGCCGGAGACAAAGTTGCCTATGCAAGGCAGTCAATAAATGGCATGCTTCTTTTTATAGTCGCGCACACCACATACCTTGATAAGCGACGGTAAGAAGTACAGTGAGTATATAGATCGCCTGTGTCAAGATCCGTGCAATAATCACGTGCACATTGAAACGTATACATAGGCATACATGTAGCAATTAGTACATGCATTATTCCACCTATGCATATGCAGCAGCAATACGACATGGCGCGGTTATACTGCACGCCACGCACAGTATAACGTTTAAAAATGTGTTGAAAATTCTTTTCCAAGAACGACGTTAACACCATGCACTGATTAGCGAGAGGAATCTAAATTTTGTTCATTAATTTGTATTCTATTATTTACTGCTGTATTTCCAGTCTAGCGAACGATTGATAACAAACTAGCGAATGGTTGACAAAATGAACGTAGCGGTCGCGCTAGACTTTCCCACGTTAGATCTATATACCAAAAAGTAAATGATTACCGTTTGTACATGTAGACTCTGTCTAGTCATGGTATATCGGCTATAAATGTAAATTACTACTTTTTAAACATACACAAGCCACCTCATAATAACTCACCCACTCCATCCAAACGTAATATGCGCACCAGCTCATCATAACAGTCATTTAAATTCGTTGAACATGTCCCTTTGATCATAGGTCTTCTGACCGCATGCATGTTGCGTGTATACATGTAGTAGCTGGCAACATGCAACATCACATACACCATATACGCAAACATTAATTTTGAGCTACTTTACAAGTTCCCTGCATGGCTGTACAAAACCAATTAACTGGACTGAATTCCCTTAGGAATATAGTCCATATTCCCTGCATATGATATATAATAAAAAATACATGCGCGTGACACATTTGGCTCGCCAATTATTGCAGATCGCCAACTACACAGCTTCTGTAACATTGAACCTTTTTCTTCGGTCTTATTCTAAACTGTTATATATGCGTAGATGAATGAAATGCGCTAACTAACTCAGTATCGGAAGTCTCGCTAGTGACTTCCATATAGGTTTTGACCCGACTATGAATCGGAAGTTTCGTTAGAAACTTCCATATAGGATTTGACCACGACTATGAATGTCATTTAAAAAACGCGACCCGTCTGTAACAACACTCCCGACGATCGGATCGTGTAGCTTGTTTTAGCAATCGATCTAGAAGTCAAAAATGAGTAGTTTCGTTTTTGTTTCATGTCGCTGAACCGCGTGGTTGTTGAGAACAAGAGTGTACTGCCCGTCCTCGTACCCAGTCTCGGAACAAGGGGCGGGTCGTCTTCTCTTCTTGGCAACGCATAACTCAGGACAGGAATATTTCTAAGCGATGAAAATTTCACCAATAGCTTCAGAATCGGCTGGAGGACTCGCTTTTATATAATATAATACTTTGATAAACAATCGACTATCAGCCTCCTATGTCTTGTTAGTCTCGTACCCAGACCGTCTATGACGTAAGCGATTATCGCTGAAAACAGTATAATCACTACGTCCATACGTATGGACGTAGTGATTATACTGTTTACAGCGATTATCGCTTACGTCATAGACGGTCTGGGTACGAGACTAATGTCTTGTATAATTAAATGGGTATGAAAAAAAAAACAAGTAAATAAAAACATTCTCTACGAGAAAGTTGGTGGGATATAGGATTTGATTATGACATTGGTGGTGTAAAAAGCAAGGAAACAAGTTCTTATCAGAAGGGAAAATGTCATAGTCCTATATTTAGCACACAAACAACACATGCCCTAGAAATGTG
Source organism: Eunapius fragilis (assembly GCA_963681505.1). NCBI lineage: Eukaryota > Metazoa > Porifera > Demospongiae > Spongillida > Spongillidae > Eunapius > Eunapius fragilis. Next base: position 10,032,371 of record OY811975.1, on the reverse strand, counting down.
CTAAATATAGGACTATGACATTTTCCCTTCTGATAAGACCTTGTTTCCTTGCTTTTTACACCACCAATGTCACAATCAAATCCTATGTCCCACCAACTTTCTCGTAGAGAATGTTTTTATTTACTTGTTAATTAAAATCCCGCGACCCTACCGTAGCTTCGCTCCCGACGATCGGATCGTCTAACTTGTTGCGGCAATCGATCTAGAAGTCAAAACTCAGTAGTTTCGTTTTTGTTTCACGTCGTAGAACCGCGTGGTTGTCGAGAACGAAAAAAACTGCTATCCTCGTTCCCTTCCAAAAATAATGGGCGGGTCGTCTGCTTCTTCTTGGGAACTCATAACTCGGGACAGGTACACTTTTAAGCAATGAAAATTGCACCAGTAGCTTTAGAATTAGCTGGAGGACTCGCTTTTCGGCTTTGATACACAAAAGCCTAAAAGCCTATATACGGTCTTATCAAGTCTAGCTAAGCAAAAGTACCTATTTGGGTGTTTAAAAAAAGGAAACACGTAAATTAAAACATTCTCTCTGAGAAAGTTGGAGTTGGTGGGATATAGGCAAATAGTATACAGGTGTAAAAAGCAAGGAAACAAGTTTTATATCAGAAGGGAAAATATAATAGTCCTATATTTAGCACAGAAACAGCATATGCCTTAGTCGAAGTGTGCTAAATATAGGATTATTAATTACATTTTCCCTTCTGATATAAAACTTGTTTCCTTGCTTTTTACACCTGTATACTATTTGCCTGCAAAACCTATATCCCATGCACTGACCAACTTTCTCAGAGAGAATGTTTTTATTAACTTGTTATAACTGATGGTAATTCAACGTCTGGAGATTATATATAAAATCGTGTGAACACATAGAATTGGTAACAAAGTAGAATAAAGACTGAATGAGGAATACATGAACATTTTCATGTGGAATTGCACAAATATGATGTGCACAAAACTTCCCATCGCACAGGAAAAAGTTATAAACGTCCAGCCTGGATTTTTTATGCTGGTTTTTAACCAAAACTCATCCTAATAGCGTAAAAACCATCTTATCTTTATTCATATTTATTACCTGTTCATATATACACAAGTAAATAAAACATTCTCTAACGAGAGAGTTGTTGGTAGGTACTTCAATATTTGACGTACGTGTACCGAAAAAGTGGTAACCGAAATAACGAGTAAAAATTGTGACGGAAGTGACGGATTGAAGTTGTACGGGATATAGAAGCAAAGGCTAGTTTGTATTTGTTCGGTTGCAAGTGAGGACTCTGCTGTGCTTTTCAGGTAAGATACTAAATTATCTAAGCCTTGGTGCAGTCAAAACCTAGAAAACTAGACTTGTTCAATATTTCTGGCGCGCTGAAATAATGGCTGATTTTCATATTCTGCAAAACTTTTGTATGTGTTGAGCGGCGGGGATAGAGTTTTAATAAACAGGTTCCAAAGGTTATAATCTACTGGCATTTCTTTTTTCATGGACTTCAGACGATGCCCAAGGTGTTATCAAATGGCCTTCGTGTTTGCACTTGATATACGCTCTTTGTAAAACCAAATCACGTACAAAACCTCTTAGTGTAACAAGCACTTTTTTTTTACTAGTTTCTGTAACTTATTAAACAGTGGAAAATAGTTTTATGTGTCTAATGATCGAGCACATTGTAACTCTAATTAGAGCGTACCTTAATCTTCAAGCGGCGCAACTATTTAGTTGAGATTCTTTTATGGCTTATGCAACAGTACTAGGGATTAGAATTCTGTAATTTACAACCGATGCCCAAGGTACTTTTTAAACAAGGTTATCATTTCAAGCCTAGTCCCCAGGCCAATTTTATTGACTTACTTTACGGTCACAAAGTAAAAATATATGTAGACGTTGTAAACAAATCGTCAAATGTGTATCATTTTGTATATTAGGATGAAGACTGCTGCTGATTTTATCAAGCATCTTGAAGAATTCAGAAGTGATATGAGTGATGACAATATTCTACAGGCTGCAGTACTAAGAAAAGGATTGGTGATGTACCTATATACAAATGACACAAATAGAAGCATTTCAGGCACTGCCAAAATAGTGGCTTCTCTACAAGCTGGAGCATTTGTGAACATGGATGCCTTACAGAGGTCAATACAACGTTTCACAGACACAATAAAAACAATTAAGAAGCATCTAGATCGGAATTGGGATGCCATGATTAAGCTCTAGCTTAGATGAGCAATTCATCCTTCCAACTCAAATCCTTTCAGCACCTCATACTTCTACCTCATTGTGTCCAGTAGTTGACAAGCCAAGTTGTTCCATCTCACAGAAGCTAACACTGTGCAACGAAAGTAGTATACAGTGGTGTATATTTATGCGTATATTTCTGGTATACCATTAATATACCGTGTGTGCTTATATTTCAAAAATACGCATACGTATATTCCAAGAATCCGCAGGTGTCAATTGTATTCACTAACCATCGTGGTATACGCACCTGACTCTTAAAGTATACGCTAATACCGTAAATTCTAAATGTTAATTTGGATAAACATTTTCGAAGTTTATTATATTTAATACCTTTGAAAATATTATTTCGAATCCAAGAGCATCGAATATGATCTCTGATCTCACATAGCTGCAGAGCAACCCGTTTTGAGCACCTCCTTCTCTAAAATTCGGTACGTCTAGTCTGCTTGATTTATATGAGTTTAAAACAACCTTTAGTACCATACATAGTTTCTCGCAAGTAACGTTCTCTGTAGAATAAACAGGGGGGTGGCGAACACTCCTGACGTTATCGCAGGTGGTGATCACTACCTTTCATCTCTATGGACGTCGATACCGTATCAGCGATACTGTTTTTCATCATGGCAAAGATTGAAGGCCAACTGAGCAGATGTAACACACATACTGGCCTCTTGGGAGGTTTGTCACCTTCATGGGCGTGGCCTCATCAGGTAAATGCTAATATTTAATGCGTGTAGTGAGGTATTGACTTGTGCATTCTTTAGAGTAGCTGTGGTGTTACATGTCCTGAGAGCTTCAAACTGAGCAGATGTAACACACATACTGGCCTCTTGGGAGGTTTGTCACCTTCATGGGCGTGGCCTCATCAGGTAAACCGATAAATGCTAATATTTAATACGTGTTGTGAGGTATTGACTTGTGCATTCTTTAGAGTAGCTGTGGTGTTACATGTCCTGAGAGCTTCAAACTGAGCTGGTGTAACACACATACTGGCCTCTTGGGAGGTTTGTCACCTTCATGGGCGTGGCCTCATCAGGTAAACCGATAAATGCTAATATTTAATACGTGTTGTGAGGTATTGACTTGTGCATTCTTTAGAGTAGCTGTGGTGTTACATGTCCTGAGAGCTTCAAACTGAGCAGATGTAACACACATACTGGCCTCTTGGGAGGTTTGTCACCTTCATGGGCGTGGCCTCATCAGGTAAACCGATAAATGCTAATATTTAATACGTGTTGTGAGGTATTGACTTGTGCATTCTTTAGAGTAGCTGTGGTGTTACATGTCCTGAGAGCTTCAAACTGAGCAGATGTAACACACATACTGGCCTCTTGGGAGGTTTGTCACCTTCATGGGCGTGGCCTCATCAGGTAAACCGATAAATGCTAATATTTAATGCGTGTTGTGAGGTATTGACTTGTGCATTCTTTAGAGTAGCTGTGGTGTTACATGTCCTGAGAGCTTCAAACTGAGCAGATGTAACACACATACTGGCCTCTTGGGAGGTTTGTCACCTTCATGGGCGTGGCCTCATCAGGTAAACCGATAAATGCTAATATTTAATACGTGTTGTGAGGTATTGACTTGTGCATTCTTTAGAGTAGCTGTGGTGTTACATGTCCTGAGAGCTTCAAACTGAGCAGGTGTAACACACATACTGGCCTCTTGGGAGGCGTGTTACCTTCATGGGCGTGGCCTCATCAGGTAAATGGATAAATGCTAATATTTAATGCGTGTAGTGACGTATTGACTTGTGCATTATTTAGAGTAGCTGTGGTGTTACATGTCCTGAGACCTTTAAAATCAGCAGATGTAACACACATACTGGCCTCCAGGGAGGTGTGTGACCTTTATGGGCGTGGCCTCATCAGGTATTAGTGATTGAGTGTACTTAATGATGAGATATATGGTCCATGTGTGCGTTATGAAGAGGTGTGTCTATACATGTACATGTACGTGTCCATTCACCCATGTACACTTACTCTCGCACATGCATTCCGGATCTTATTTCTGCAGGCGGCCAAACTGTTGTCCTCAGCAGCAAGCTCTACTTAGGGCCTTAAAGAGTTAAAGGACATTTACTGATGCTTTTCTTTGTACATGTAACATGTTGCTTTTAAATGATGAGGATCATGACTCATTGATTTGGAACTTGCCTGGGGTGATTTGATGACCAGTTTTAACACGAGTGATTCTCCCAAGTGGGTATAAAGTGCTATTTGAACGAACATATACATCATGACGGCACGAGTGAACTTTGCTCTCCAGTGCACGTACAGATAGGATCATAGTTCATGCATGTTCTGGTGCCAGCTAACAAAGAAAAGGAAGGGGGCTCTGGTTCCCTGGAATAAGGGCTGTACCAAACATGTTGCAGTGCCTATTGTATGTGGTAAGTATGAAGAAACACAGGGGCAACAGTTTTATATGACTTCCTACTTGAGTCATATATATCATAGCTCTCTCAAAAGTAAAGGGGGCTCAGGTTAATAAGACATGAACATCCCAACCAATCATGTTTCAATGGCTATATCATGTAATAGGTATGTATAAACATAGGGGCAACAGTTCTGAATGGCTTTCTACATGGGTGACGATAATCACAGCTCTCTCAAAAGTAAAGGGGGCTCGGGTGCCCAGGAGTAAGACCTGAATGCCTGATTAACATCCCAACCAAGCATGTTTCAATGCCTATACCATGTGATATGCATGCATAAACATAGGGGCAACAGTTCTGAATGACTTTCTACTTGGGTGACGATTATCACAGCTCTCTCGCATGGCACATCGGATTGAATCATATAAGATCAAGAACACGCGTGCATTCAATTCTTTTCAATTTTGCATGTAACGAATTTGGAATTAATGCCGGCAAAGTTACAGCAACACCTCAAGGTTTGCATCCTATATGATGTAGTTGTAGGATTCATGAAAATAGTAATAATATGCAATGCATGCACATTAATGTTTGTTCAGTTATAATTACCTATACTATTAGCGGGTCGATCATGCACAAGCTTAGTACAGGTGCATACAACATACATGTACTTGCGTTGGCTCACAAACATTGGACGGTGCATGGAAAGCATTTTGAGGAGTGATCTGACGGAACTAATATACATGTAGACGGCGAGAGAAGTATTTGTTATTATGCCACGCCCCCACCTTGTACCATAGGAAAGCTGAGCTGCTCAATGACGTTACGTGACACTGGAATACACTTCACAGTGTCGACAGGCTACCGAGCGTCTTACCATTCAAAACACAAATAACACGATGCATGCTAATCATACTGCTTCTTGTACACAATAGCTAAGCAAACCCAGAATGTTTAGGTACGCGTTTCCTCAGAAGAGGTTCCAGGTGGATTACTGTGAATATTAGTGCTTATCACATGCCCCAGCTGAAACGTACGTGATATACCTGGTGAAGTTTGAAAAGACATATGTCATAATGTAGACTACGTTTATTAACTTATTAAATTAATTGCAAGTATTAATTTGGCGCCAAGTATTACCACGCGGAGCATATTAGTAAAATGGCGATCGAGGTTGTAGGGATATCAGGCAGCCACACCAGAAAGAACTGGATGACGGAAGTCAGGTTAGTCCAAAAGTACATCATAGTTCGTAAATTTTGTTATGATTTTGACTATGCCAAGACTTTTTGACGATGCCTCGCCTTGCAAATTGCCAGGACAGCGCAGTGTTCGTAAACTTGGATTCCAGGTAAGTTCACCGGCCATGGAATAGCTGCATCCGCAAGTCGTCGCTGATATACTAAGACACATCGATGAAGCTGGATTGCATCGCAAGCAGATAGCGGAAGCCCCCATTGAAATATAGGTCAGAATTGTAGAAGTCAGAAAGGTTTAGGAATATCATCAGCACTTCAGTTCGGCGTGATGAAGGGTAAGAGATTTTTGCGCTTTTTTCTTACGCAATCACGACTTTGTATAGCAGAGTTCGATGAAGACCTTCACGCTATTGCCGCCTCATAAAGGTAGAGTCTTCATAATGCTATCTTCAGCCATATTTTTACTAGGTACAAGCGAACTAAGAGTAATTGAAGGCTATTCAACTCAACAGCGTAAGTCCTATCTATGTCGCGTGATGCTCTTTTCCTACTGTAGCTTTTGCTAAAAGGTGTCGTATGCTGACAGAAGAAGAAAGGCAAGGTGGCGGTTAAGCCTTCGAAGAGGACAGCGGTGGTCCATCGACGTCATAGCGCTCTGATAGGCTAAGTGAATCGATTGACGCTCTGGATGCTTTGAAGCACCACCCCTACAACAGCGATGTGAAGGACCGCTACTCCACTCTTCCACTTCTCCAACTGTTCATGCCTGGATGGTTCGAGAGACTTGGACGTTTTTAAAACGCATTGTATATGTTTTGGCTATTGCGGTTTTTATTTATTGATTGAAATTATATAAAGCTATATTAATATGATCATACATACACAAATGGATACAAGCTAGTATACAATGAACAAATTCGGAAGACGTATCCAACTGATGTAACGGAGCAAAGTATGCGGTAGAAGTACACAATTGGTGTGCGGAAGGCGCAAATTAAGAACCCATCATCAGCGCACGTGATAATTTGAGAATACGCAAAATATACGACATGAGATTCTGGTTCTATCCGCAAAATATACCAATGGGTATACCTTGCGTACACACATGTGTATATCATGTGTATTTTTCACATATCCGCAAAATATACACTATCATATATCCAATTCGTAGCATAGTGTAAGGACCCACTGTGACCAATGTCTACGCAGACAATTGAAAGTAAAAGAGATTTGGATTTCAAAGAAGGTGCTGAAGCAAAAGTTTCAAACTATTTTAAACAGAAAGCATGACAATCGACAGCAACAACAGGCTTTGAGTAGAAAATTAAGAATTGAAAGCAACCTTCGCTCACAATTAAGGGATCTTAAGAAAAAGATGGCTCAGAAAGATGCAGCAATAAAACATTTGAAAACTGAAAACTTATTGTTGAAGCAAACAAGTAGATGGTGTGAAATAACCCATTCAGAAGAAAACTGCAAAAAAAAATGCAGGATGTGGCTGATGGAAAGGCCCAGCTGCATGACGAGTTCCCAGAACTACAGGATAATCAGAGAAGCACCATTACTGCAATACTCACCAATCCAGCCATAATTATTGGATTTCACTTTGAACATATGTGGTTTGTAGACAACCAAAATGTCCTTTACCAAGGTCATGTCTTATCAGTAAAGTGTTCCAAAAGGTCAAATATGCCATAAGTTACTACTATCTACTGGAAACACGATGAAAATCAGGATGAAGGACATGACGTTACTATGACCGTTTATGAGTTCTTAGTTGACTATGTTACTGATGACCTGCAAATACCTGAAAATGCTATTTAATCTAATTTGTATGCATATAAATGTGTACCCTACATGTAGTTATATTCTGTCAAGATAATATAGACCCTTTTCCAATGGACATGAATATTTTAATTATCACACGCACGCTCACGTGACTACATGTGTTTCTGAAGGTTGAAAGCTGTGAATTGTTCTAGAGCAAGTTACGGTCAACTCTAGGTACGAAACTTTAACGCAAGGTTGGTACTCATTGTTTCCATCGACTGATTATGAGCGATGATACTTGCTGCGTAAGCGTAGGTTGCTATATCGAAAACAATCTTGTAATCCCTTTGGCGATCCATGGTAAAGTTATTATCTGTGAAAAACGATGCCTAAATATTCTTCGCCATATCGTGGGTGTTAATGGATACATCTCGCTTCAGCCTTTTGTACATCCTCTATTAACTAATCAAGTGTGTGCAATTGGATGGCTTTGGCTGTAATCCCTCTGGTCCAGACACTGAACAAGAAGGACGTAAACCAAACAAACTAAGTACACATAGGTGCTCGGCGGGTGTTAATAGATAAAAAATTACGTTCACATGATGTTGTGTTGATGCAACTAAGTTTCACAGTTTGCCCTTACATGATTATGCAGCCATGCCACGAAGATTCCAAGTTGGCCGCCGCTATAGCGTCCACGCTCTATGAGTCTGAGCTCGTCTATTGAGAAGAGAGACCAGAAAGATGCCACAACACAAGTATCTGGTGAGTGCTCTCAGAGTTGCTTTTAATAGCTAAAAACTTGTTTCATCATCGTCGTATAATACTTTAGATGATAATGATATGTACTGCCATGAAGAAGAAAGGATAGATTCGGAATTTGAAGGTATTCAATGTGAAGACCAGGGGGTGAATACAGAGATACAAATGAAAGATGAGGCTATGAACACAGATGTAGAACTTAAGGACAAAGGTGTTAACACTCAAGAAGACCACTGCTACTGCAGGAGATATGTCCAAGAAGAGAGTGAACACAGCAGTGTTATTATAGAATGTGCAGAGCACAGGCATTTTACACAGCATGTGCAAGTAGAAGAGAAAGCCATAAATACTGATGCAGGAATGGATAGTAGGTTTCTCACCACATCAAGCCCATTTGAAATGCTTAAAGGTGATGATTCCCAAACACACTTCTATACCTCACTCCGTTCCTACAAAGTGTTGGAGACAATTTTGACTCTTTTGAATCCATTAATGGCCATGAATAATGATACTTGCAAGCTGTCACATGGGGATGAATTGCTTTTGGTTTGTATAAAATTGCGACTAGCAATGCCTCACGAAGACTTATCTTATCGATTTAGAATTGCTGTTTCTTCAGTAAGTAAAATATTTCATCCTTGGATAGATGTTATGTCTAGAGAACTGCATCGTCTGATATGTTGGCCAGATCGAACAAAAATTCGACAAACACTGCCTGATTGCTTCAAGCCTATGTATTCTCATGCTACTTGTATAATAGATTGCTCAGAAATATTTCTGGAGCGACCATCCTCATTGTTGGCTAGAGCTCAGACATATTCTCAATACAAACATCACAATACTGTAAAGTTTTTGATCGCTATCAGTCCAACAGGAGCAATAATTTTCTTATCTAAGTGTTGGGGTGGACGAGATTCAGATAAGTATTTGACAGCCAACTGCGGTTTCTATAACTACCTTATCCCAGGAGATCTAGTACTAGCCGATAGAGGCTTTAACATTGCTGATGATTTGGCTTTGCATGGGGCTTCTCTTGCCTTGCCTTCCTTTACCAAAGGTAAAGATCAGTTATCCCAAAATGAAGTTGAAGTCAGTAGGTCACTATCTCGAGTGCGAATTCATGTTGAGCGAGCAATAGGAAGGTTGAAACACTTCAAGCTTCTTCAGTTGAGACTACCTATTTCTATGATTAAAACATCTAAGGATACCCATTTTTCAACAATTGACAAGATTCTTATTGTATGTGCTGCCTTATGTAACCTTAATCCTCCCTTGGTCCAATGACATTCATCAAATATTGTGAATGCAATACAACTACTTTGTGCGTCAAATATTTCATGCACTTGGGTATAGTCCTATATGTACATGTACATGTATGCATGTCATTTCATTAGCTGACATTCAAAACAAAACCAATTTCCTTTAGGAGCTCTTTTGATTCCTACACAGGCATAATGAAACCAAACAAATTTGCAACTTGGATTGTCACACTGGATCATTTTTCCATATTCTTTCTTTTTACAAAAGCAGTATGTATCCGAATTGCTTTGTGCAGGCTGCAGGGTTTCTGAATTCTGGGGGTTCTTAGAACACTCAGCATCCAAAATGTTATGAGTCATAATTTCTGGCAGCAAACACTCAACATAGAATGTGGTCTGCTTCTTAACAAGCTGTTCTACAAATGGAAGGTTCTTGTATATCCTTTCCACATATATACCCTTCTGAGTCCAGACTACAAAGTCACAAAAGTTCCTGCTACTACATATCCCAAGTTGCCCCTGCACTTGTGTATAGTACTTGTGTGTTTTTTTAAGCCCACTGTCACCAATACATGAAAGCTTCATCAATTTTAGTTCTTGAGGATTAATGTCTTTGTATGACAGTGGGCATTTCACCTGTAATAACCCTCTTCCACAGCATTTACATTCTATAAAGCCATCAGGGCTTGCACCTAAATGCGGGTAAAGGGGATTTATTACAAACCCAGCAGGATCATATTTAAATCCTTCATGTGACTGTTGCATTTGAATTGTATACTGTTGCTTCGCAGTCTCCTCATGTTCAATACCCCACTTAATAGCAGGAACAAAACTCAAGTCTTTCTCTACAAGTAGTGCTCTAATTATATTTTGTGGATTGCCATTACTTTTGAAGACAAGAATTTCATGGAATGAAGATGCAGTAATCCGCCCTTTACGTTGCTCATGCCACTCCCTGCATTCTCTTTGCTTGCATGTCTGCAACTCAATAATTTTGCATGTGCTCTCAGATATTGTTATGGCTTGAAAAACTTCTCTAGCCTTTTTAAGTAACTGCTCACTATTTAAGCATTTATACTTTTCATCATACAGTGCTGTCAATGGCGAAGGAAGACGAGATAGTGGAATGGTGCTTTGATCATAACTAGTTGCTGTAACAGCAGCAATAGCAGGAGACATTGCCTCAGCTCTAGAGGTACATTCAACTGCTACTGAAGGGAAGGATACAATTGTGAATAGACTTGAATTTGGAGCAACTTTGTGAATTGTACTTAATAAGATATCTGTCTTTGTATGAGGGCTTTCATGAGGACCAGTTGCAAATTCACTACTCATCTTCAATGACAATGCATTAACATCTTTTGATGAATTTTTCCCCAAACCTTTATGAACAGGTTGCACAAAGTGAATGTCCATCACTTCAGAAGGATCTACCTGCATGCAGGAAGAACCATATAATTGTATGAAACTAATCTTTTATACATGTTGCTGCTTACATTGTCCACAAATGACTTATTCCCCTCACAAGGAGGTGAGGTACACGATGGTTTATTATACCCCAATTTGCAAGCAGCTTCAATTTTAAACAATAAAGCAGCAACATGGCTGCACACTTCACCTAATCTGCACAAAATTAAATGCATTGGGAAGGAAACAGCACATGAGTTGTGGCAAGTACATCCAAAGTACTATGAACTTACCCCGCCATGCATTTACAATGTGCTGTTATTACGGAGACATTTTGTTTGGACAAAATAACCCATGCTTCGTAGCCATTCTGACTTGGGTTTACCTTTGCCTTAAGACACGCGTATCGGTTAAGTTCATATACGACAAAACTGTTTGAACATAGCCGTTGTAAAAATAGTTGTATGCTTCAAGTGACTTGTAAGCTTTCAAAGTTTCTTGTGTGTATGTTCCCTTCGTATCAATGAGATAAGTATAAATGTCGCCAAACTGTAAATCTGGCCAGGTAGTAACGTCATTAACCCATTCCTTCTCATCAATGCAATAGGGGTCGGGAAACACTTCATCATCGATCTGTAGCTTCAAAAGGTACCGTCTTCGCGCTAAATAATCAAGAGAGCTCAAGTAAGACGACTCCATCCTTAGCTTGTGCCTACATATGGTCGGGGTACGAGAAAAATTGTCCGGGCACGAGGAATCATGTCACATGATACGCCCACGCTGGAAAAGGGTCTATTGAGTGGTACAATAGCTGTAGTAAAGAGAACATTAACCGTCACAATTTTTTCTATGATTGCGCATACCGTACCGTTCACTCAAAATGCAGTGTTTGGAACGCTGTAACTTTTGATATACTAAACCAAATATCATGCTTAAGGTGTCATTCTGCAGCATTTGTATTGCTCTTTTTGATGATAATAAAATCGCAACACAAAACACGATTTCAAAAAAATCTTGAAGTACCTATTGTTGGTATACAGCATTGACCAACGGTGGTGTACATAGCATGGAAACAAGAGTGACAGAAATTTTACTGGAAAATTGAAATAGGCCTTTATTAAGTTGTATTTTTCTAGAATACTAGTAAGATGCACTGCGAGAATAGGGATGCATGTTTTACTGTGCATAAGGACGATAAGGCAGACACACACAGCAGCATTAGTATGCAAGCCTACTATTATACATATTATTATCCACATCGACTAGGTGATACAGTGGTCAATGAGGCCCGCTTTGATGAAGGATTTAGAGAATGCTCTTTTTAAACGCGATACAGCTCAAACAACACAGTATTGACACCTCACATGACACTTCGCATTTTCAATTTCCACTTACACCGCATGCAGGCATTAAATGATGCATGCATGCACTAAAATACTGCAAACATTATTGTCAATATCATAGTGTACTGTGCTGCTAAGGAAATGGAGTACACAACAAGAGGGCAGTCCTTGATTCCTCAATGGACCAATAGATGAATTAATTTAATGTTTGGTGCGATTATGACTATAGGCTTGCAGGTTTCAGATTTGGCATTTCGATTTACAATATCTGATGCATCTGTCATGTATATTCACTACTTGTGCATGCATGCCTCATTGACCACTCTATCACCTAGTCGATGAGGATCACAATATGTACAATAATAGGCTTGCGTACAGCGTCTGCCTTATCGTCCTTATCACAGTAAAACATGCATCCCTAATGAGGGTGGGGGAATTTGGTTTCAGTGCAGGCTTATTCCATTGTTGCAGTTGAGAAGTGCATGACACCTCTGTGGCATGTGTTGCATGGTCCTCTATAGCAAAAAAGATATCGCGCTGCAATATGGCTGCAAGCTGCACTGGGCCATTAATATAATTCACCTGCTCTATACACTGGCACTGTGCTGCCAGGATATTACCTATCCCTTCATCCATATAGATTTCTACAGTGTAGAGGATATGCTTCATTGATGCTTGTGTTTGTGATGACGTATATACACAAAAATGAGGCACCCCATGGTTAGATTTTAATTCCTGGCCTCTTTAAAAAAAAATTCACAGCCTTATATAGGAGAGTTTAGAGCTCCCCGTCATTTCAGCTCCACTGATGAGCACTAATTGCTTTACTAGCAACAAGATAGTCATAGATCTGTGAATACCTCAGATTGAAATGTTAACCAAACCGAGGGACCAGTCACTTACTGGAGTTTTTGGCTTTTGCCGACAGATGCTAGTACCTCTAACACGCCTTTTCTTCAATTTAAGATGAATATCCACTATCTGGGTCAACGAGCAGCTTAGCAGAACCAGTCATTAACGCGCTCGATTAGTGCTGTCTTTTTTCCACTCCGCGATGCACCTCGACAAGCTAACCATCGTTTCAGTTCTGGCACTTTAAGCTCGTGAGGCTTTCGGATTCCAAGAGATGCTCCAGGTATATCGTCATCCGTCAAAAGAACGACTATGGACCACTTCAGAGATTCCAAAAGGGAATGTTAATTTGGCCCTATCCATAGACCGCGATTCATTTAAACCAGCGCTGGTGCAACCGGGGGGGGGGGGGGGGGGGGGGGGGGGAAGGGGGGGGGGCGCAGGTCCACCTTTGGCCGGACCAATCTTAATACTGAGCTTAAATATCTGAACCTGCGGCAGCAGGTTCAATATAGGAGTGATTGAGGGTTGATGAATGTCATTAATAAAACTTCACTAGCGTCTGGAGGGACAACGGAGAAACGGATCGCTTATCTCTTTATTGCCATAGAATGACGGTACAACGACCTACAGTTCTACGTTGGTACCGTGTCATAAAACGGTGTGGTTATAGAGAAACAAACAATTTCCTGTTTCTCGTGCCCAGTCCTAAAATAATTCTCCATCGTCGTCGTCGTCGTCGTCGTCTTCTTAGGAAGGTATAACTCGAGCTAGGAACGGTTTAGAAGGACGGGAATAGTACCAATCGCTTCGAAATTTACCGGCACGTTATCCATACATGTCATATAGACACATATCAAGTTCTATTTAATAATGTATGTAATAGATATTTATTAATAATTTTAGGCAGTATAAATACTCTAACCTGCACAAAAAATATTTGGTGTTCCTATCGCAGTTTAGTTGTTACTTTGGCTAGTGAAGTTGTTTTCTAAAAATGCCTTCGCGTAATCAAAAGAAGAGATCTAAGCAACGAGCGGAATACCTCCAAAAGCAAGACGAGAACAAAGCTAAAGCCCGAGCGCTCTACAAGGCGGCCGATCCCGAAAAGAAGAAGGCCTCTGTACGCGACAGCTACAACGCAGATATTGAATCTATAAGCGATCTGCTAAAAGACGGCGATATAAAGAGGACCTTGAGGAGAACCGTGCTGCTAAAAGGCGGCTATATGAAGAGGACCTCGAGGAGAACCGTGCTGCTAAAAGGCGGCGATATGAAGAGGACCTCGAGGGGAACCGCGCTGCTAACAGGCGGCGATATGAAGAGGACCTCGAGGGGAACCGCGCTGCTAACAGGCGGCGATGTGAAGAGGACCTCGAGGAGAACCGTGCTGCTAAAAGGCGGCGATATGAAGAGGACCTCGAGGAGAATCGTGCTGCTAAAAGGCGGCGATATGAAGAGGACCTCGAGGGGAACCGCGCTGCTAACAGGCAGAAATACGAGGACAATTCAGCTGCCATTAAAGCATCTAATAGGCTAGTAGTCGGTATTGGAATGACCCCGCTGTCCGATTGGCTAAATGTGCTTCCGAGAGGACGCGGTACCGCAGGGGTCACAGAACTACCACTACCACCCAAAGGTATGTTATGGCATGTTGTATTAACATTAAAAAGCTGTGCATGCAACATTTGTAGAGCATAGTCTGGCGGTGTTTGGTCGGGCTTGTCACCCTTCTACCTGACCAAACGCGGTAGTAGGGCCCGCCCGACGATGTACAGCACGGATCTGTTCACTTCACATGTAAAGCATGCATGGTGACTCAACTGTGTGTACAGTATTAATAGTGTCTATTGTTTTACTAATCTGATGTATAAAAAGGCTTCCTTATTTGAAGGCTTCCTTATCTGTCTAGCCATGTACATGTGTTGCAACTGTATGAATATAATTGCAGTTGCAAGGGCTGAGAACTATAGGTGAAATGACAATAACTGCAACCATATCCTTCTCCCATATAGCTACTCCTTGTATGAACCCAAATCTCATGCACTAATGGAGTATAATGGTGGTCTTGAAAAAGCTATTCTTAGGGATAGTGAGCTTCTAAGTGAAGTAAATGATGCCTTTTGTAAGTCTCATCCATTGCTAGCTCAAAAGGTTGTTACTAGATCTGCCCGTGCAGCTGTAAGTAAGATTGGGGCAGAGGCATTGGTTTCTAAAGCACTAAGTGTACGAAGAGCAAAAGCAGGGTCATTGCTAAAAACTATCCGTGAAATAAATACAATGAAATTAGGAGAAAATGATATTTTAGTGGACCAATAGAATTATAGCACAGTCTGCACACGTGTTAAGGCTTTGCAGGTTTAAAAGTCAGTCATGCACCCGCTGAATTATAGTGCACTTTGAAAAAAGAGGTAAGAATTTTATAATATACTCTATGTGGATTCACGTGTAAACTTGCTTGAGAAAAGAATTAGGTAAAAAAATTTTAAATCATACTCTCTGTCTCTGTCACGTAATGTAGATGGCAGCTGAAGACCTAACTGGTTTTTTTATCAAGAGGGGTCGGAGGAGGAAGAGGATGACATACATCCTCCAACTCCTCTCCCCTTCACCCCGCCACCTCCAGAAGCCCCGCCACTCCTACCACCACCAGCAGCACTGCCCCCACCACCACTACCAGCAGCGCTACCCCCGCCGGCACCACCAGCGCTGCCCCCGCCGGCACCACCAGCGCTGCCCCCGCCGGCACCACCAGCGCTACCCCCGCCGGCACCACCAGCGCTACCCCCGCCGGCACCACCAGCGCTGCCCCCGCTACCACCGCCGCCTGTGCTCCCTCCCTGGCCTGCATGGCCACTGCCACCCTGGCAGAACGCAGCATGGCGGGGAGGCCGGGGAGGAGGACGTCCCCGCAGGCGACGAGGGCGCGGGCGAGGACAACTAATAATTAATACTACAAATTCATATAATTATAATTATTATTATTAAAGTTATTTATTGAAAATGATACTACATATACAATATTTACAGTTTTAAGCTACGCAATTTTACTAAACAAAAAACAATACACTGGAACGGAGAAGGTGAGGAGACTAACATCCTGTTGCCATTGAACGGGACAGCAGAGCTCTGGCATTCGCTCTAACTAGGACCAGGTTTAATCTGCCATAGAGAGCCGAAGTGACCTGGGACTTGCAACAATTTGATCTAATTGCCTACGGTGAAAAAAAACCTATGAAACAAGTAAATAAAAACATTCTCTAACGAGAGAGTTGTTGGTATATAGGATTAACCAATGGTGGTGTAAAAAGCACGGAAACAAGAGTGACAGAAATTTTACTCGAAAATTGAAATTGGCCTATATTTAGCACGCTCACAAAATAACAGTAGTCTCGTACCCAGACCGTCTATGACGTAAGCGATTATCGCTGTAAACAGTATAATCACTACGTATAGACGTAAGCGATTATCGCTGTAAACAGTATAATCACTACGTATAGACGTAGTGATTATACTGTTTACAGCGATAATCGCTTACGTCATAGACGGTCTGGGTACGAGACTACTGTTATTTTGTGAGCGTGCTAAATATAGGCCAATTTCAATTTTCGAGTAAAATTTCTGTCACTCTTGTTTCCGTGCTTTTTACACCACCATTGGTTAATCCTATATACCAACAACTCTCTCGTTAGAGAATGTTTTTATTTACTTACGTCATAGACGGTCTGGGTACGAGACTAAAATAACAGCGCATGCCTGAGTAATGTGCTAAATATAGGCCAATTTCAATTTTCGAGTAAAATTTCTGTCACTCTTGTTTCCGTGCTTTTTACACCACCATTGGTCAATCCTATATACCAACAACTCTCTCGTTAGAGAGTGTTTTTATATACTTGTATATATTAGTTTCTTAAATCCTAAGGAGGTTGCTGTTTATGTACAATTTTATTATAACCACATAAAGGTCGCTCGATGTATTTATCTTGCATTAATTATTAAATAAGTTTAATACTTTCCACACGTGCGTTGAGATTAATAAATGGCTAGCAAGGGCATTTCCGAGAAGTTCCACCCGCCGGGCGGTTATGTATATATTTATTACGTTGATCTTACTCAAGCGCATGTTCGGATCGAAGAAGGTAGAGAGGGCTTTTAGAGAAAACTGGTGTCAGCAGTTTCCATGGTTACACTACAACATCGATCGAAACGCAGCATTTTGCTTTATGCAAGCTGACAATGAAGGCAAGTTTTTGGGCAGCTCTATAAGAGAATCATCGTTCATTACTGACGGATTTACAAACTGGAAGGAGGCAACGTGCTCTTTTCGCCGTTTTATGCATCATAATTGCAAACTGAATATTACACTACGATGTATGGCAGCTATAGATATAGAAAAAAAATTTATGGCCACGCCCAAGCCGGACCAATGCGGAATAGCTACCGCCAGCCCTGTCATCGAACGGTTGACCCCCCAAAAGTAATCCGCGCGCGTGGAGCAATAATCGGGAAACCGTGCATGCGTGACGTCAGTGGTAAGTGGTCCATTGGATGCGAGCTAGTAAAATTGGATGCCGTATTCCTAGAATAGATGACACACGCGGTGCGATATTTTTACGGGTTCAGATTGCCACCGGATAAAATTGGCTATGTGATCCGCGGGTAGAAATTCTCCCTGATAATATTTTTATTTTCAGTGATCAATATAAACAATTTTTAGAGTAAAAATCGCCATTCTTTAAGGCTAAGAATTTCTACATGATAACAAGATGATATGGTTGAATATTAGTCCTATTCAAATATTTTTGCTCGTGACACGGATCATACATGCCATCAAGGTAATGTTTGGATGTATGTACCTATATTGACGATGACTAAGGAAGGATAAGTAAAACACTATTCTGGCTTCGCTGCAAAGTGCGCTACTCCCTGGCCTACTTAGGTCAGCTATCACGTGCCTCCGCGGTTCACGCTCTTCTTACCACAGGCCACAACATCTCGTTGATACATCAATTGACCTTGTAATTTCAGACAGCAAGGTCGATCTCTCGGCTGTGTAAAACCCTTTAAACTTGATACTTCATTAATTTTATTATTCACTTATTGTTTTCTTATATAGTGTATTTATGATGGTTAGTTAACACAAAAAAAGGATAATGACATGTACGCGTGTGCTTACATATATGCGAAGTGCTGACGCTGCTAAATGTATTTATGATACTGTTCAATCTGCTCAAATGAACTGCTTGATGGATTCTGCTTCTAAACATCCACATTAAGCCTGTATTGAAAGAATCATGGGAAGGGGATAAGAATATGCAATTGCAATAATAATGTTCACTTACCCGATTATTTCACTTTCATACGAACCTGCATTTGGTATGGGAAAAGGTACATGTAAGGGATGTGTGCATGTAAAAATTGGTACCCGTTACAAGAGTCAATCGTATTGATAATCCAGGAGCCATTGTAATGTCTTTTACACTATTACGTGTATATACCTCAGTTATCGTAATTGGGCCGACTGTCCGTAATGGTACAACAAATAGCCCACAATTAGTAAAATTCTCAAATTTTGATTATATAAGTTGCATAAATTTTCGCCTCTACTTTCTAGGAATAACCAAAGTACATCACATACTCTCACAGTCACATCAACAGTTGAGAAGTGTAAGTTTTAGTCACTTAGTGGTCTATTCCTTTGTGTTCAAATACATATACGCTTCGATATTTAAAAAATAAATAAATCTTCATTTGCAAAAACCTTCAACTGTGATTAGTACCCATTATCCTATATGCACGAGTTAAAAACACTGCATTGAGGGCTTCTAGCAGCACTAGAGGTATAACAAATTGTTTTTGACACATTCAAATGCAATACATGTATATAATGTTACCTTTTCTCATCTTTTGGATACATTTGTAGCTAAGCACTATAACAATAGTCCAGAAAATACCCATAGGAATGAGAACAGCAAATATGTTGACGTCCGTTACTCGAACTAAAGAAAAGAGTATTCATATATTAAAATCATTGCGACTGGCATATGCCATATCACACAATAACAAAGGGAGGGGGAAAAAGGAAGGATTACTGGATATAGTAGACAAACTTTTCCATGCATTTTCATAAGAGAATGCAATGCATAAAGCATGCTTTCCATTAATCGAAGACCAAAAGGCTCAGCAAAGGAAAGCTTCAATACAAAACAACACTGAAATTTTATGTGCAATAATTGATGCTACCTAATAAACAGGTCTGAAGATTTGCTACTTGCTGACAACCATCGACTGGCATACAGTCATAGCCTCCAATAGTGTTGGTGCAATATTGACTGCATCCACTGATATTCAATGTGCATTCATTGATATCTGAAGTGAACAATGCAAAACTCTTAAATTGCAATTGTGACAACATCCACTGATATTCAATATAGTTCTAAATCTTGAACTGCACAAGTACAAGCCTGATTTACTTTTAAATAGTATTATGTGATGAAAAAGTAAGGAAATTAGTTACATAAAAGTATTTATTATTTACCATGTTGAGGCAGTGAGATTTGCTAATAATGTAGGTGTGTAATTACTGAATGTATTATTTCCATAATTCTTTGTATTTACAAATAAAAAATCCCATCCTAGCTCTTATTATATTATCTGTACACTCATTCATACCTAAAGTATGCACAATAAATTCATTACATCATATATATACAATATTATATATATAATATAATTATAAATATATAATTCTATTTACCTGAACAGCTCATATTATCTTCTACAAGTTGATAACCAGAGTAACATGAACAGTAGTAGCTTCCAATGGTGTTGGTGCAATTTTGACCGCATCCACTGATATTCATTGTACACTCATTGATGTCTATAGAAAGCGCAACAAATTCATCACCACACAGAAATGATGACGTTTTTTACCTGAACAGCTCATAACATCTACAGCAAGTTGATAACCAGAATAGCAGGAACAGTAATGGCTTCCAATGGTGTTGGTGCAATTTTGACCGCATCCACTGATATTCAATGTACACTCATTGATGTCTATCAGTAATAATAGTACACCGAAATGACCCAGCGGGATAAAAATTCTATTTACCTGAACATGTCATATTATCTAACCCTAGTTGATATCCAGAGTAGCAGGAGCAGTAATAGCTTCCAATGATGTTGGTGCAATTTTGACTGCATCCACTGATATTCATTGAACACTCATTGATGTCTAAAGAAAATAACAAATTCATCACCACACAGAAATGATGAACTTAGTTACCTAAACAGCTCATAAGATCTACTGCAAGTTGATAACCAGAATAGCAGAAGCACTCATAGCTTCCAATGGTGTTGGTGCAATTTTGATTACATCCACTGATATTCAATGTACATTCATTCGTATCTAAAGTAAGCCCAATAAATTCATTACAATGTGTATATATATAATTATGTAATTCTATTTACCTGAACAGCTCTTATTATCTGCTGCAAGTTGATAACCAGGGTAGCATGAACAGTAGTAGCTTCCAATGGTGTTGGTGCAATTTTGACCGCATCCACTGATATTGAATGTGCACTCATTGATTTCTATAATTAAAAATAATAACCCATTTCGATTAAGGTTCTATTCACCTGAGCATGTCATATTGTCTATGCCTAGTTGATAACCAGAATAGCAGGAGCACTCATAGTTTCCAATGGTGTTGGTGCAATTTTGACTGCATCCACTGATATTCAATGCACACTCATTCATGCCTAATGTTAGCACTCATTGCAATGTATATATAATTATGTATTTATAATTCTATTTACCTGAACAGCTCTTATTATCTGCTGCAAGTTGATAACCAGAGTAGCAAAAGCAATAATGGCTTCCAATGGTGTTGATGCAATTTTGACCGCATCCACTGATATTGAATGTGCACTCATTGATGTCTATCAGTAATCATAGTAACATAAAATAACCCTGTTGGATATACAGTTCTATTAACCTGAGCATGTCATATTGTCTATGGCTAGTTGATATCCAGAGTTGCAGGAGCAGTAATAGCTTCCAATAGTGTTGGTGCAATTTTGACCACATCCACTGATATTCAACGTACACTCATTGATGTCTATCAGTAATCATAGTAACATTAAAAAAACCCTGTTGGATATAGAGTTCTATTTACCTGAGCATGTCATATTGTTTATGGCTAGTTGATATCCAGAGTAGCAGGAGCAGAAATAGCTTCCAATGGTGTTGGTGCAATTTTGACCACATCCACTGATATTCATTGAACACTCATTGATGTCTAAAGAAAACAACAAATTCATCACCACACAGAAATGATGAACTTTGTTACCTAAACAGCTCATAACATCTACTGCAAGTTGATAACCAGAATAGCAGGAGCACTCATAGCTTCCAATGGTGTTGGTGCAATATTGACTGCATCCACTGATATTCAATGCACACTCATTCATGTCTAATGTAAGCACAATAAATTCATTGCAATGTATATATTTAATTATGTATATATAATTCTATTTACCTGAACAGCTCCTTCTATCTGCTGCAAGTTGATAACCAGAGTAGCAAAAGCAATAATGGCTTCCAATGGTGTTGGTGCAATTTTGACCACATCCACTGATATTAAATGTGCACTCATTGATGTCTATCAGTAATCATAGTAACATAAAATAACCCTGTTGGATATACAGTTCTATTTACCTGAGCATGTCATATTGTCTATGGCTAGTTGATATCCAGAGTTGCAGGAGCAGTAATAGCTTCCAATAGTGTTGGTGCAATTGTCGCTACATCCACTGATTTTCATTGTACACTCATTGATATCTAAAGAAAACAAAATTTATCAGCACATAGAAACGAAGATATTTGTGTTACCTGAACAGCTCAAAAGATCTGCTTGCAGTTGATAGCCCAAATAGCAGGAGCAATAATAGCTTCCAATGGTGTTGGTGCAATTTTGACTGCATCCACTGATATTCATTGTACACTCATTGATGTCTAAAGAATCTATCACAAAACACAGAAACGATTATTTTTTTTTGTTACCTGTGCAGCTCAAAAGATCTGCTGCAAGTTGATAACCAGAGTAGCATGAACAGTAATAGCTTCCAATGGTGTTGGTGCAATTCTGACTGCATCCACTGATATTCAATGCACACTCATTCATGTCTAATGTAAGCACAATAAATTCATTGCAATGTATATATATAATTATGTAAATATAATTCTATTTACCTGAACAGCTCTCACTATCTGCTGCAAGTTGATAACCAGAGTAGCAAAAGCAATAATGGCTTCCAATGGTGTTGGTGCAATTTTGACCGCATCCACTGATATTCAATGTACACTCATTGATGTCTATCAGTAATCATAGTAAACTGAAATAACCATGTTGGATATGGAGTTCCATTAACCTGAGCATGTCATATTGTCTATGCCTAGTTGATATCCAGAGTTGCAGGAGCAGTAATAGCTTCCAATAGTGTTGGTGCAATTTTCGCTACATCCACTGATATTCATTGTACACTCATTGATATCTAAAGAAAACAAATTTATCAGCACACCGAAACGATGATATTTTTGTTACCTGAACAGCTCAAAAGATCTGCTGCAAGTTGATAACCAGAGTAGCAGGAACAGTAATAGCTTCCAATGGTGTTGGTGCAATTTTGACCACATCCACTGATATTCATTGAACACTCATTGATGTCTATAGAAAATAACAAATCCATCACCACACAGAAATGATGATGTTTGTTACCTGGACAGCTCATAAGATCTACTGCAAGCTGATATCCAGAGTTGCAGGAGCAATAATAGCTTCCAATGGTGTTGGTGCAATTTTGACTGCATCCACTGATATTCAATGCACACTCATTCATGTCTAATGTAAGCACAATAAATTCATTGCAATGTATATATATAATTATGTAAATATAATTCTATTTACCTGAACAGCTCTCACTATCTGCTGCAAGTTGATAACCAGAGTAGCAAAAGCAATAATGGCTTCCAATGGTGTTGGTGCAATTTTGACCGCATCCACTGATATTCAATGTACACTCATTGATGTCTATCAGTAATCATAGTAAACTGAAATAACCATGTTGGATATGGAGTTCCATTAACCTGAGCATGTCATATTGTCTATGCCTAGTTGATATCCAGAGTTGCAGGAGCAGTAATAGCTTCCAATAGTGTTGGTGCAATTTTCGCTACATCCACTGATATTCATTGTACACTCATTGATATCTAAAGAAAACAAATTTATCAGCACACCGAAACGATGATATTTTTGTTACCTGAACAGCTCAAAAGATCTGCTGCAAGTTGATAACCAGAGTAGCAGGAACAGTAATAGCTTCCAATGGTGTTGGTGCAATTTTGACCACATCCACTGATATTCATTGAACACTCATTGATGTCTATAGAAAATAACAAATCCATCACCACACAGAAATGATGATGTTTGTTACCTGGACAGCTCATAAGATCTACTGCAAGCTGATATCCAGAGTTGCAAGAGCAATAATAGCTTCCAATGGTGTTGGTGCAATTTTGACTGCATCCACTGATATTCATGGTACACTCATTCATGTCTATCAGTAATAATAGTAAACTGAAATGACACAGTGGGATAAAAATTCTATTTACCTGAACATGTCATATTATCTAACCCTAATTGATATCCAGAATAGCAGGAGCAGTAATAGCTTCCAATGGTGTTGGTGCAATTTTGACCACATCCACTGATATTCATTGAACACTCATTGATGTCTAAACAAAATAAAATAATCCATCACCACATAGAAATGATGAAGTTTGCTACCTGAACAGCTCATAAGATCTACTGCAAGTTGATAACCAGAATAGCAGGAGCACTCATAGCTTCCAATGGTGTTGGTGCAATTTTGACTGCATCCACTGATATTCAATGCACACTCATTCATGTCTAATGTAAGCACAATAAATTCATTGCAATGTATATATTTAATTATGTATACATAATTCTATTTACCTGAACAGCTCTTACTATCTGCTGCAAGTTGATAACCAGAGTAGCAAAAGCAATAATGGCTTCCAATGGTATTGGTGCAATTTTGACCGCATCCACTGATATTCAATGTGCACTCATTCATGTCTATCAGTAATCATAGTAAACTGAAATAACCCTGTTGGATATGGAGTTCCATTTACCTGAGCATGTCATATTGTCTATGCCTAGTTGATATCCAGAGTTGCAGGAGCAGTAATAGCTTCCAATGGTGTTGGTGCAATTTTCGCTACATCCACTGATATTCATTGTACACTCATTGATATCTAAAGAATTTATCACAAAACACAGAAACGATGATTTTTTTGTTACCTGAGCAGCTCAAAAGATCTGCTGCAAGTTGATAACCAGAGTAGCAGGAACAGTAATAGCTTCCAATGGTGTTGGTGCAATTTTGATTACATCCACTGATATTCAATGTACACTCATTCGTATCTAAAGTACGCACAATAAATTCATTACAATGTACATATATATAATTATGTAATTCTATTTACCTGAACAGCTCTTATTATCTGCTGCAAGTTGATAACCAGAGTAGCATGAACAGTAGTAGCTTCCAATGGTGTTGGTGCAATTATGACCACATCCACTGATATTCAATGTGCACTCATTGATGTCTATCAGAAATCATAGTAAATTGACAGTTAGATATGGAGTTCTATTCACCTGAGCATGTCTTATTGTCCATGTTATGTTGATATCCAGAGTAGCAGGAGCAGTAATAGCTTCCAATGGTGTTGGTGCAATTATGACTGCATCCACTGATATTCAATGTACACTCATTGATGTCTATCAGTAATAATATTAAACCGAAATGACCCAGTGGGATAACAATTCTATTTACCTGAACATGTCATATTATCTAACCCTAGTTGATATCCAGAATAGCAGGAGCAGTAATAGCTTCCAATGGTGTTGGTGCAATTTTGACTGCATCCACTGATATTCAATGTGCACTCATTGATGTCTATCAGTAATAATAGAAAACCGAAATGACCCAGTGGGATAACAATTCTATTTACCTGAACATGTCATATAATCTAGCCCTAGTTGATATCCAGAATAGC
This sequence comes from Eunapius fragilis, assembly GCA_963681505.1. Lineage (NCBI taxonomy): Eukaryota > Metazoa > Porifera > Demospongiae > Spongillida > Spongillidae > Eunapius > Eunapius fragilis. The sequence goes on along the minus strand of OY811975.1, from coordinate 10,007,030 downwards.
AGGAGCAGTAATAGCTTCCAATGGTGTTGGTGCAATTTTGACCACATCCACTGATATTCAACGTACACTCATTGATATCTATCAACAATAATGGTAAACCGAAATGACCCAGTGGGACAAACATTTTATTTACCTGAACATGTCATATTATCTATTCCTAGTTGATATCCAGAGTAGCAAGAGCAATCATAGCTTCCAATGGTGTTGGTGCAATTTTGACCGCATCCACTGATACAGAATGTGCACTCATCGATGTCTATCAGAAATCATAGTAAACTGACTGTTGGATATGGAGTTCTATTTACCTGAGCATGTCATATTGTCTATCCCTAGTTGATATCCAGAGTTGCAGGAGCAGTAATAGCTTCCAATGGTGTTGGTGCAATTTTGACTACATCCACTGATATTCATTGTACACTCATTGATATCTAAAGAATTTATCACAAAACACAGAAGCGATGATTTTTTTTGTTACCTGAACAGCTCAAAAGATCTGCTGCAAGTTGATAACCAGAGTAGCAGGAACAGTAATAGCTTCCAATGATGTTGGTGCAATTTTGACTACATCCACTGGTATTCAATGTACACTCATTCATATCTAAAGTAGGCACAATAAATTCATTACAATGTACATATATATATATATATATATATAATTCTATTTACCTGAACAGCTCTTATTATCTGCTGCAAGTTGATAACCAGAGTAGCATGAGCAGTGATAGCTTCCAATGGTGTTAATACAATTTTGACCACATCCACTGATATTCAATGTGCACTCATTGATGTCTATCAGAAATCATAGTAAATTGACTGTTGGATATGGAGTTCTATTCACCTGAGCATGTGTTATTGTCCATGTCTTGTTGATATCCTGAGTAGCAGGAGCAGTAATAGCTTCCAATGGTGTTGGTGCAATTTTGACCACATCCACTGATATTCAATGTGCACTCATTGATGTCTATCAGAAATCATAGTAAACTGAAATAACCCTGTTGGGTTTAGAGTTTTATTTACCTGAGCATGTCGGATTGTCTATCGCTAGTTGATATCCAGAGTTGCAGGTCGAGCAGTTATAGCTTCCAATGGTGTTGGTGCAATTTTCGCTACAACCACTGATATTCATTGTACACTCATTGATGTCTATCAATAATAATGGTAAACCAAAATGACCCAGGGGATAAATATTGTATTTAGCTGAACGTGTTATATTATCTAACCCTAGTTGATATCCAGAGTAGCAGGAGCATTAATAGCTTCCAATGGTGTTGGTGCAATTTTGACCGGGAATTAGGTACATTATTGTTTAACAAAAATAGGAATATTTAGGAGGAGAAACAACATGCATGGATTATTATTAATAAATCATGCTACAGTTCAATAAACTTTAAGATGGGAGCCACCTGGAAAGGATTGCTGTTGCATTTGCCCTCACCAGATGCAAGTTGAGCCTGCTATACAGGTCAGACAGCACAACTGACTTTGGTTTGCCCGATATGACTGCAAGACGGGAGGTAATTAAGCATCTTAATGTTTAATCTCCCGCAATCCTTATTTAAGGATGGCCATTCTTAAATAAGGATGATGACCACTTTCTAAAATAATGATGTAAACTTGGTGCTTTGTTTTATATTAGTGATTCACTAGATTCAAGATGATGCAGATCAGTGATACTGCCGCGATTAAAACAAGTTTGGCTTGCTCAAAAACCGGTATTACAGGCGATACCGCTATTTGCCGCTGACGGTATAGTAGTGAGCAAATTAACTCAAAGCGACGTATGACAAGGAAGGACAGGTTTCTGGTAGCTCTAGGAGTAGAATGTACACTGACAGATGGATCTGTGGAACAATATTCACGGCTTCAACAATCTACGCTCACGTACCGGCCAGTATACTTCGTAATTCCAAACATCGAAGCGATTGCATACGCTCGAAAGCTCGAAAGCGTCAAGCTAAGCAACCCCGTTTAGATGCCGAGGGAGCCACAGAAAGCAACAGATGTAGTTCCTCACTACGGATGGATGACATACATGTAGGCCCATACGTGACCAAAGTGGCAACTCTGCATGATTCGTCAAATGACAGCGACAGCAACAGTAGTCTTAGGCAATGGCGTGGTTCCTTCGAGTCTAATTGATTGGGGCTAAGCTACACTAAGCTCGAACACATATCGTATGCCAATTGGCAAATGGCAATGCTTCCTATATCTCCGGCACCCCCCCCCCCCCCCCCCCCCCACCCCAATGCATCAATGTAGTGCACGTGATTTCAGTGAGGCTAGGGTACGTCCATGCTGGCGTTTGAGCAGAAGCAAGCATCTACATCAGTACACGTCATTATACAAATGCTTGATACTAATTTTTAAGCGTTATGGTATGAATAAGCATAACTTATTAACCACAAGTTATTTCTTTGACGAATCAGGTTGTGAGTATAGCTGGATCAACTGGCAATCAGAGAAAATCAAGAGTTTTAAAACTATTGTGGTTTTTATGGTCAATAATCTCTACTGTTGTGATCCTTATTTAAGGATGGTGTCAATTCTTAAATAAGGATGTGCCTGTTTTACCCCATGGACATTGATCATATTGACATCGTTTTAAGTTTGTTATGGAGGCTAATCAGTATACAATTGACCAATAGCATTTAATTTATCTTGCTTACTTGGTTAGCAAAAATATGCAATGCAAAAGATGATCCTTATTTAAGGATAATGACATCCTTAAATAAGGATTTTTACCTGGAGATTAAACATTAAACGAGTCCATGGCTTCCCTTTTCCAAGCACCATAGGACTCCGCGACCAGAGGCACACAACACCAGCCAAAAGCATTGCATTTGGGGTCATTCTCAGTATGCTTTTGCTCTTCAACAAGGCGGCTGCCCCAGCTGACAATCCCGCTACAGAAACAATTTTGGGGTTTAGCGGTGATGTCACTGAAATATCAAAGGCAGCTGGTTTACCAAGGGCCCAGTTGGGTAGCAAAATGTCTGCAGGGCATGAATGGTCATGCTCAGATGTAAGATTACTACCCATCTCCACCTTTACGCTCAAGTGGGCTCTATGGCAAGTCTCCGCCAACACATTGTGCAGCTGGTTGTGTCGGGTGACTACGTCTCCTCCTTTTTTTGCACGTTTTAGCATGATGACCAAGGGGATCTAATGCACTGTTTGGGCATAGGGCACACAGAGAACCATTGGAGGTGTCCAAACCAAGCCACCACTTGACTGCTACCTGGAATACTGAGGGCTCAAGATGAAGGCCAAGACTTTCAGAAGGGACTACAGTTAGTCATGAAGCAGCATGTGGAGACGAGACAGACAACAAACGAGCTTATCAGCAACAGAAGAAACGATCAGGATGTTATTGAACTGATGGATGTCAATCTTGCTCGAAAGTTGATTTTGATGGACTGAAGATGAAACTAAACCATCAGACTGAATTGTATCGGAAGGAGATACAGACTCATTGAATGTCTGTATTGCATCAGAGAGATGGTGGTTGGAAGGGGAGCCATAGCCAGAAGAGCATAAAGATGCAATGAATGCTGCAGGTGAGTGTAGGGACAGAGACCTCATGCCCAACCCTCCTCTGCTTAGGCTTAGCTGGGCCTGCTGCCAGACAACATCAGTTGTATCAACTGCAGTGCATAGTGAAAGACTTCTACGAACATCTTCATCAAAAAGCTGAAGAGAAGTCATAGCAAGTGAAGGAGGAGTGGCACGGGCTAGATGTGCAAGCCGACAAAATCCTCCACACATACGCAAAAGAGTTAAAGCAACCTGAGGGTCCACTGCCCCAACTTCCTCAAGCCTTTCAAGCAAGGGTCTTGCCTCAGACCGCTTCCTGGAGATAAAGGCTGAGCAAAAATCTTTATCACCTATTGGAATATTCGCAATATCTCAATTTTGGGATTGTGAGACTGTTCCATGTCAGTTGGGAACAAGCTCAAATCACTCCGGCCGAAGACCTCACATTTTGACATATTCACGAACGGGCCAAGTGGTGGACCAAATTATTAAAATAATTATTATTTTTGACATTTAATTTACAATTACAACAGAATACAGTTACAGCAGGATAAATGGACACACACAATTACATTATTATAAGGATAACTAACTTACAATAGATGCTGCTAACAAACCTACAGTTCTACTAACCTATCCGGACATTTTCTCTCCCTATGATGGCCCTAGCCACTGACCTCACCAGTGACATGTTGAAGTGGCCATAGATGTCACCCAGCATTTTGGGTTTGGGAATGGCCTGGCCGATGGCAAGTAGAGAGGCGAGACGGGAAAAAACACTCTGGGCCTCCATCCCCCAGTTACCATATGTTTCTACGGCTAGAGGGATACAAGTCCACCCCAACTCCTGGCATCTGGTGTCATTGGCCACATGCCTTCTAAGTTCAGCAGCATAGGCTGCTGCTCCCACAGATGTACTGGCATTGTTGAGGGTTACTGGTATAAGGGGTGAAGCAACAGTAACGTCAAAGGCCGCAGGCTTTCCTCTGTCCCATCCTTGAACAAGGACATCTGCAGGGCGGGAGTTAACATGGTCCCTAGCTAAGCCATACCCAACTTCAACCCTCACAGAAAGGTGGTCCTGGCGGCAAAAGTTAGCAAAGATATCCCGCAAGTGATTGTGCCTTGCAACCACATCACCACCATGTCTGCAGGAGGCTGCATGATGACCTAGAGGGTCAAGGGCAATATCAGGACAATGTGGACACAGGGAAACTCCAGAGGTGTCAAGACCCAACCACCATCTAAGTGCTATCTGACATTCAGCAGAGTGAAGGTGCAGATCCAGACCAGTAGAAGAGATCCAAGAACCCGCATGAGGGGCAGAAACAGAAAGGATCCGAGCCTTATTCACTGATATTTTTAATGCATAATAATTATATACTTATATATACATAAAAAAAGGTAAAGTCCATGTACAACCAAACTATTAACACTAAAGCTACAAGGAAAACAATACATGTACACTAGAGATGGACTGGGCAAAGGACTCTTGCCAGGATGGCTCTTGCCACAGCTCTCACCAAGCAGATGTTTAGGCGGCCATATATGTCAGCCAGAACTCTGGACTAGGGGCAGGAAAGATGGATTGCTAAATAGGTAGCCAGTCTTGAGAACAAGTGTTGGGCCTCCTTCCCCCAGTTACCGTATGTCTCAACTGCCATTGGTATACACATCCATCCCAATTCACGACACTTTGGGTCATTGGCAGCATGCTTCCTAGTTTCGGCAGACAGAGCTGCTACACCTGCAATTCTACTTGAGTCTTTCAAGGAGACTGGAGTGAAGGGAGAAGTGACTGTGATGTCTAGGGCAGCAGGTTGGCCTCTCTCCCAACCCTCCACAAGGACATCAGCTGGACGGGAGTGATTGATGTCACGACACATACCATGACCCGCTTCCACCCTGACAGACAGGTGTGTCTTGCGACATAAATCTGCAATGATGTCACGCAATTTGTTGTGTCTGATGACTGTGTCACCTCCATGTCTACAGGACACAGCATGGTGACTAAGGGAGTCAAGAGCGACCCCTGGGCAAAATGGGCACACTGAGGCAACTGAAGTGTCCAGACCCAGCCACCATCTGACAGCAGTTTGGAATTCCGGTGAGTGTAGATGCAGATTTAGGTCAACAGAGAGAGCAGCCGAGAGCCACGCACTGGCATGGGGGACCAAAGCTGATAATAGCCAAGCTATATTCGCTGGAGAGGAGGACATCAAAAGTGATTCAAAGAGATGTCTGTCCAACTTCTGGGACAAGGATCGCTGGCGAGGCTGATCAGCAAGAACTGACTCAATGGTAACTGCATCAAAGTGTGAGACCTGACTGTTGAATGTGATTAAAGATTGCTGAAGATGGAGGTTATTGGTATTGCCTACACCTGAGGAGGCTGAAAATGATGCCAGGAATGCTGAGCTAGAATGCAAGCCCACCAAAGGAGAGGCTTAGTTGGGCTTGTTGCCAGGCGGCATCCGTGACATCTGCAGCAAGTCAGGCTGAGAAGCATGATCTGGTCTCCCCATCAATGGCACGTAGAGCCTCAGAGGATAGACTAGGGGGAGTGGTTCTCAAAACAAATAACTAAAAGTCACAAGCAGGTGTTTGTTGAGACACATCTGGCCAAAATTGCCCTGGCATTCTGCCTCATTAATTATGTATAACTAGCGTGTCCCCGTGAAAAATCACGGGCTGATTATCCGTCTCGCTATTCATTTGCCAGAAGAACAGTTGGTCTACCTCCTAGCTCCTCTTTTTTTTTTTACCGGCTGTTTTACCAAATGTTGCATATATAATCTATCACCTGTTCTAACATACGGTTACTACGCAACCTCTATAACATGCCCGCGCAATTTCAGATAGTAACTACATGTTCTCGGCCTGTACAATGAGACTTGAGAGTGAACCACAATAGCGTTGCATTTATTCTTTCGGCACTTATGCAGTTCCCCCCTCCCCCCACTTTGAATTCAAGAAATATTGAAAAAATTTAGATAAATGTGAAGTGGAAACCAGCTGTCATTGCGACCGCCTTTTGTGTGGGAGGTGGTCGTTCCTATTGGTAGCTAGGTACGCGTACATACCTAGCAACCAATTGGCGCTAGGCCGAGTATATAAATGAGTTACGCGGACGTACGTACGTACGGACGTACGTACGTACGGACGTACGTACGTACGATGGAAATTATAGTATTAGATTATATATATATAATTCTATTTACCTGAACAGCTCGTATTATCTGCTGCAAGTTGATAACCAGAGTAGCAGGAGCAGTCATAGCTTCCAATGGTGTTGGTGCATTTTTGACTGCATCCACTGATATTCTTTGTACACTCATTGATGTCTATCAGTAATAAAAGTAAACCGAAATTAACCAGTGGTATAACAATTCTATTTACCTGAACATGTCATATCATCTAACACACATAACAAAATTAGCAATATACCTTACTATGTAGGGCTATCACTTTTGATAACTTTACCTAACAATGCATTGTACTTAAGTTTTAATTTATTTTTCTAGGTTCAAAAATATGCCTTTTTACATTGATGGTCTACAGGCTAGCTTGGGATATTTGAAGTGATTACTTAGAAACGCTACACTATATTTAGATCGAGATTACCCAGATTACATTCATAAACTTCATTTGCAGGTACAGATTAAACTTGTAGAAAAATCTACTCAACAAATTATAGAAAATGTATACTGTATACCTATAAAATTGTTATAAAAGTTAGTGCTTATCTTTTACTTAGTGGCTGACACCTGCCTTGGACCTATCAACTTCAGATATTGATGGAAGCATAACTCCCACCTCTTAAAATGTATTCACGTTTTAAAACTGTATAATAACAATAATAATAATTTATAATTATATATAATTATATGGGACAGTCTCCGAGAAAATGGCCCTTCGCTATAAGTTATAAAAATGACTCACGTTTGAATCGCTATAACTTCGGAACGGTACACGCCATTGACTTCCTATTTTCAACACTTCATACTACACCATTTCTATATGGTACAATAGATTTTGGAGTCTTGCATTAGCTTCGTGCCAGTGTTGTAACGTCCGATACCCCTTGGGGTTCAAACTGGCCATATCTTTCGGCAGGACGTCTCAATTAACTTCAAACTCGGTTAATATGCAGAGGGGTCCTGTACCTATCGATGTGCCCTGTTCGTTAATTTTTACTTGATCCGTTACGGAGATACAGCTGTGCAAAGTAATTGCACATTTTTCGTTCATTCCGCGCCATTAACCTACTGCAACCTGGTTCCCGCTACTCCGAGCACATGAATATACAATAACCTCCCGTGCCCATGCCACTGTATTAACCTGTACAACTGAAGTACCACCGTTCTTACAAACGTCAGACAGTGGTTCTCTTCTATAATGGACAAGATTCGTTAAGCGATCGAAATGTGTGGGATTCAGTTACCGTCACCATACAAAAAACACGGTACGTATTACCAGTACCGATGCGCGCGCACAACATTATGTGTCCCTGTCGATTCGGTCATACTCTTTGGGTGCCACTCATTGCGTAGCCATTCATAGGCTCACAACCTATACGTCAGAGCCATGATACATAGTGCACGGTGTATCAGCTAGGCTATGGGAGAGGCGTGGTCGAGTTAAAGACACATGCAACGCAGCTAGGCTGGATAACCCTTCCTTATTGTCGGGATTTGCGTTCTGCTGGCACATATTTTTTAAACGCCCACCATTTTTCATTTCATCTGCATGGCTGGCACACACACACACACACCCATGAACCAACACATACACACGTCTAACGTCACACTTATACACACTCTTTCCACTTCTTTTCCCCTTGCTGTACACCCTGTAAATTGTTGTGCTACATGGATTCACTCATAAGCTTTGTCTAGTTGAACTTTTTTTCTATGTCTTTCGGTTACAGTGCTTTCACTGGCCTACTATACAACCCTCTTTCTCAACTATTTGTATTCTGACTGATGTGTTTTTCACATGTAACTGGATTGTGTGTTTTATGCATAGTGGTATGGGAGCATGGAGGCTATGGGGGCAAAGGCCCCAACAATGTTTTCAGAGGAAGGCCCCCCCTCCCAACTCCTACCCCCATTGGTTGTATGTACTGGATTAATGTGTTGTATGTACTGGACGATTTGTTCCTGTCTCACAGTACCTGCCACATCATGACGTACCATGCCTCATGTCCCATATTCCGCATCCATTTACACACTCATACACTCATATATACACAACACTCACAACTACATGTATCCCATGCCAATCACTATATACGCTGAAGCTGTGAGTGTGTGCCATTGAGAGGTTTAAACAGACTTAGGTCTTACTATTTATTACCATCCTTTGTTATACCAGGGCCCTGATCTTTGTCTTTTGGGATAAAGCAGGAATAATATTCCTGCCGGGCGTATATACAAAAGTAGGTCTACTAAAGTCCTTCTTACAGAGTGGTAGATCTACAAGTAATATCACAAAAGATAAATAGTACAGATTTCTAGAAGGGGCCCATGTATAATGCTATACATACACACGTGCACACGCACACACACACACACACACACACAACACACACACACACACATACACACACACTCACTACACGTACACACACACAAACCAGTGCTACTTAGAATTAGTGGTTCTGGTGGGTATGACTGTCAGTTTGCTATGCCCAGATGCAAAGCCACCTATGGAAGTCACCTATGGAATGTTGATTTACATGATATTGTGGCAAATAGATAGGCTATGTTTAGGACTCTGCAATTAATGAGACATACTGTCACAAACCCACCTCACAGCACTTGGTGTCATATTTTACGTCTGTTTTTCGATCTGGGGCAGTGCTGCTCCAAAAGACGTGACAGGTGACTTACATAGGCTTTTGCATTTGTTTGTATGTGTAGCAAACTTGACAGTCATCCTCATCAGGACCACTAATCCTAAGTAGCATTGAAATTTCCGTGTGTGTGTGTGTGTGTGTATTTGTGTATGTGAGTGTATGTGTGTGTCTACGTAACATTGGAATATTTCTTTTGCAATTTATTTTTGTGATGTGTTGATAAGCTACTTCTAGATCTGCTCACCTAGAGATGGAAGCCTTGCATACAAGTAATAAATACGTTCTCTATGAGAAAATTGATGGCATATAGGATTGGAAGGCAAAAGGAAGAAAACAAGGGTCTACTAAGGAGAAATGTAATACGCACACAGTTGAACAACATAATGTCCTACAAATGTGCTAAATATAGGGCTATTACATATTTCCTCTATTGCCTGTCAATCCTATATACCAACTTTCTCACAAATAATGTTTTTATTACTTGTTCCATCAGTTCTTTTTCTTCATGAGATAGAACATAGCTAATTTAGAGTATTTTGAAATAAGACCATTAGTGGTGTTACACAGTTTAGGAGGGGTATACTGTGTGGAGGAAGGTGTCTCCTGGATGGAATGGTAAAAAGGGGGAAGGAGATCCCTACGTCGAAGTGTGACATCTATGGAAGAGGGGGTGCCCTGATGTGGAGGAGCAAGGGGCACCTACTGTGAAGTGGGTGGGGAATCCCATGTGAAAGAGGTGTCTATTGGTGGGGATGGAAGCCCTGATGTGGTGGAGCAAGTAGCATGCATCCATTTGTGGCCTTGTAATGGCCTGGGTGTCCCAACATAAAGGGGCTACCATTGGTGGTGGTCCAAACGCAGCTTGCTAAGCTTTTTCAAAGCTACCATTGTGTGTGTGTGTGTGTGTGTGTGTGTGTGTGTGTGTGTGTGTGTGTGTGTGTGTGTGTGTGTGTGTGTGTGTGTGCTTGTAGCATTGGTACCTTTCTTGGAGATTTATTTTTTGAGCAAGCTACTTGTGGACAGATGGGAAGCCTTGCATAAGTGGCAGTGAATATTATTGCTTAGCCTATCTCAAAGATTTGGAAAGACTGGGCCACTGTAGAGTTTATACAGAGAGCATTCACTGACATGGCTTCTATTTACCCATGGGTATTGGTATATACAAGAGCACCTTGATGGGGACATGACATTTGAGCCCCCCCCCCCCCCCCCCCCCCCCCATCATTCCAACTCTTTCATGACCACCATCAGCTGAAATAGAGGAGTCTTTAAAACCCTCCCAATTTGAGTACAGTGAATGGTATATGGTACATGTATAGTGGAGCCTCATGGGGGCCTCTGACAAACGTATTGTGACATTTGCCCCCACAACCCCCGTGCTTCCTACCCCACTGACACCAGTCCAATACATGCAACACACAGTCCAGTTACATGTGTGAAATACATCCACATCAGTGACATGGAGGCCTTTGGACATGACCATGTAGAGGAGGCCATGGGATATGAGCATACAGTGAAGGGCATGAGTCTGACAAGACATACTACCATGTTGTGCTGATACAATTATGACCACTAAAGAAATAGAAGGTAATGTTACTTGCACATGTAGGACCAAACATAAAGAGAATGAATCTGAATATAAACATAACAAAAATAGTTGAGAAAGAGATAGGCCAGTGAAAGCACTGTAACCGAAAGATATAGAAAAAAAAGTTCAAATCGACAAAGCATATGAGTGAATCTATGTAGCACACAACATAACAATTTACAGGGTTTACAGCAAGGGGAAAAGAATAGTGTCTTATGGTGGAAAGAGTGTGAATAGTCGTGACATGAGACGTGTGTATGTTCATGGGTGTGGTTCATGGGTGTGTGTGCCAGCCGTGCAGATGAAATGAAAAATGGTGGGTGTTATATGTGCCAGCAGAACGCATATCCCAATAATAAGGAAGGGTTACATGTGTTCCAGCCCGCATGTGTCTTTAACTCGACCACGCCTCTCCCATAGCCTAGCTGATACACTGTGCACTATATATCATGGCTCTGACGTACTGTTATAGGTTGTGAGCCTATAAATGGCCACGCAATGAGTGGCACCCAAAGAGTATGACCGAATCGACAGGGATACGATTTTTACATGATGTTATGTGCGCGTATCGGTACTGGTAGTACGTACCGTACAACATATTACAAAAATAAATTGCACATCCTCCAAGAAAGAAAGGTTCCATTGTTACACACACACAAACACTCACATCACACACACAAACACACACACATACACACACACACACAGACACACACACACACACACTGAAATTCCAATGCTACTTACAAGACAAATTAGCGGTTCAGGTGAGGATGACTGTCAAGTTTGTTGCTACACATATGACCAAATGCAAAAGCCTATGGAACTCACAGGTCTGTAACATGTTTGGAAGCAGCACTGCACCAGATCCAAAAACAGACATAAAATATGACACCAAGTGCTGTGATCCTCAGGTGGGTTTGTGACGGTATGTCTCATTAATTGCAGAGTCCTAAACACAAAGGCATTAGCCTATCTATTTGCCACCATCTCATGTAAATCAACATTCCATAGGTGACTTCCATGGGTGGCTATGCATCTGGGCATAGCAAACTGACAGTCATACCCACCAGAACCACTATTTCTAAGTAGCACTGGTTTGTGTGTGTGTGAGTGTGTGTGTATATGTGTGTGTGTGTGTGGGTGTGTATGTATAGCATTATACATGGGCCCCTTCTAGGAATCTGTGCTATTTATCTTTTGTGATATTACTTGTAGATCTACCACTCTGTAAGAGGGACTTTAGTAGACCTGCTTTTGTATATACGCCCAGCAGGAACGTTATTCCTGCTTTTCCCAAAAGATAAAGATCAGGGCCCTGGTATAACAAAGGATGGTAATAAATAGTAAGACCTAAGTCTGTTTAAACCTCTCAATGGTACACACTCAGAGCTTCAGCATATATAGTGATTGGCATGGGATACATGTAGTTGTGAGTGTTGTGTATATATGAGTGTATGAGTGTGTAAATGGATGCGGAATATGGGACATGAGGCATGGTACGTCATGATGTGGCAGGTACTGTGAGACAGGAACAAATCGTCCAGTACATACAACACTTTAATCCAGTACATACAACCAATGGGGGTAGGAGTTGGGAGGGGGACCTTCCTCTGAAAACATTGTTGGGGCCTTTGCCCCCATAGCCTCCATGCTCCCATACCACTATGCATAAAACACACAATCCAGTTACACGTGAAAAACACATCAGTCAGAATACAAATAGTTGAGAAAGAGGGTTGTATAGTAGGCCAGTGAAAGCACTGTAGCCGAAAGACATAGAAAAAAAGTTCAACTAGACAAAGCTTATGAGTGAATCTATGTAGCACAACATTTTACAGGGTGTACAGCAAGGGGAAAAGAAGTGGAAAGAGTGTGTATAAGTGTGACGTTAGACGTGTGTATGTGTTGGTTCATGGGTGTGTGTGTGTGTGTGTGTGTGTGCCAGCCATGCAGATGAAATGAAAAACGGTGGGCGTTTAAAATATATGTGCCAGCAGAACGCAAATCCCGACAATAAGGAAGGGTTATCTAGCCTAGCTGCGTTGCATGTGTCTTTAACTCGACCACGCCTCTCCCATAGCCTAGCTGATACACCGTGCACTATGTATCATGGCTCTGACGTATAGGTTGTGAGCCTATGAATGGCTACGCAATGAGTGGCACCCAAAGAGTATGACCGAATCGACAGGGACACATAATGTTGTGCGCGCGCATCGGTACTGGTAATACGTACCGTGTTTTTTGTATGGTGACGGTAACTGAATCCCACACATTTCGATCGCTTAACGAATCTTGTCCATTATAGAAGAGAACCACTGTCTGACGTTTGTAAGAACGGTGGTACTTCAGTTGTACAGGTTAATACAGTGGCATGGGCACGGGAGGTTATTGTATCGAGAGTTACGTTAGTAACTCTCATATAGGATTTGACCCCGATTATGAATGTCATTAAAAAAACGCGACCCGCTTCTAACAAGACTCCCGACGAGCGGATGGCTTACCTTGTTATCGTCGTCGTACAAGAAGGCAACAACAAGCAGTTTCGTGTTTGTTTGATGTCACAAAACCGCGTGGTTGTAGAGAACAAAACAATTATCGAAACTCGTACCCAGTCTCACGTATTTCTCGTTCTTCTTCTTGTTCTTGTTTTTGTTCTTGTTCTTGTTCTTGACCACGCATAACTCGGGATAGGAACACTTTTAAGAAATGAAAATTGCACCAATGGCTTCAGAATTCGTTGGCATTCTCGCTTCTGTGGTCAAAACGTCTCGAGGCTACATGACATATATCGGTGGTTGTGTTAGCAAATCACGTATAGTTAAGCTTACTGCACTGACACGACTCGGATAGGTCCTACTTCGCTCTTTATACGAAGTACTAGCAGTATACATCATGTAATCAAATGTGTACGGTCTGGGCACTACACGTAGTGCTAATTAACTGTGGCGGTTATGTATTTTTAATAACGTGCACGTGCGTACTATAATCATTCTTGTTATTCGATTGTAAGTTTGAGACCAGAGATTATATATATGATCTCTGGTTTGACGCTCTTTGTAACTTAGTGAAGTTGTTTTTTTTTTTTTCTAAATGCCTTCACGTCAGGAAAAGAAGAAAGCCAAACGACGAGCAAAGTACCTCAAAACTAGAGACGACATATTAGATTTAGCCCGAGCGGAACTACAAAGCAGAGCCTGAAAAGAAACGGACCTCTCGACGCGCAAGGTATCGAGACGCGATTAGTAGGGGGGGGGGGGGGGGAAGGAGGGTTGCTGTCTGCTTCTGGCCCGATACAAAATGCGTTCATGGGTTCGATCGCGCTGGGGAATAACCTCTCTTCTATTTCGGCCGCCCCTTAAAGCCCCCTCAGATCCTGAAAAGGAACGGACCTCTCGACGTGCAAGGTATCGAGCAGATCCTGAAAAAAGACAGCGATATTGCCATAGTCTTGAACGTGCATCTCGCTCGGCGAAAAGAGTTAAGGTCACTCAAAGGTATGTTGTACCTTTACAACCTCCCTCTCATATCAAGATGGATTACTTAACATGCTACAGCTCATAGTCGGGTATGAATAAAAATCAATGAAACAAGTAAATAAAAAACATTCTCTATGAGAAAGTTGGTGGCATATAGGATTTGAAGGCAATGGTGGTGTAAAAAGGAAGGAAACAAGGGTCTAATAATAAGGGAAAATGGAATAGTCCTATATTTAGCACATGTCTATATGTAGGATATAGTATGTTGTTCGGGTGCTAAATATAGGACTATTCCATTTTCCCTTATTATTAGACCCTTGTTTCCTTCCTTTTTACACCACCATTGCCTTCAAATCCTATATGCCACCAACTTTCTCATAGAGAATGTTTTTTATTTACTTGTATTCATGTGCTCGGAGTAGCGGGAACCAGGTTGCAGTAGGTTAATGGCGCGGAATGAACGAAAAATGTGCAATTACTTTGCACAGCTGTATCTCCGTAACGGATCAAGTAAAAATTAACGAACAGGGCACATCGATAGGTACAGGACCCCTCTGCATATTAACCGAGTTTGAAGTTAATTGAGACGTCCTGCCGAAAGATATGGCCAGTTTGAACCCCAAGGGGTATCGGACGTTACAACACTGGCACGAAGCTAATGCAAGACTCCAAAATCTATTGTACCATATAGAAATGGTGTAGTATGAAGTGTTGAAAATAGGAAGTCAATGGCGTGTACCGTTCCGAAGTTATAGCGATTCAAACGTGAGTCATTTTTATAACTTTAAAATTATATAGCGAAGGGCCATTTTAAATCACCCTTATGGTAAATTTTCAAAATTTCCAGAACAAGCAAAAGAAAAGTAACGCTCGCATTGAAATGTATGGCTAATTATAAATTCAGTGCCTAAAAACTTTGTGATGGATAGTCCGATTTAGGATGCGTAAGGACCATTTGACAGAAACGCATGGGTGTTCAAGGAAAATCAAAAAATTTGAAAACTTGAAAAACTAGCCGGAAGGGTGACACCGTCCCATATATATATAATTATAATTATCATAATATTATATATAATTATAATTGTATAAATATAATTATATGGGACAGTGTCCAGCAGAATCACCCTTCTGGCTAGTTTTTCAAGTTTTCAAATTTTTTGATTTTCCTTGAACACCCATGAGCTTCTGTCAAATGGTCCTTACGCATCCTAAATCGGACTATCCATCACAAAGTTATTAGGCACTGAATTTATAATTAGCCATACATTTCAATGCGAGCGTTACTTTTCTTTTGCTTGTTCTGGAAATTTTGAAAAAGTGCCATAAGGGTGATTTAGCTGGACACTGTCCCATATATATATATACTTTTTCAAAATTTCCAGAACAAGCAAATGGATAGTCCGATTTAGGATGCGTAAAAACCATTTGACAGAAGCTCATGGGTGTTCAAGGAAAATCAAAAAATTTGAAAACTTGAAAAACTAGCCAGAAGGATGATTCTGCTGGACACTGTCCCATATATATATATATGTATATATAACGTTATTGTAGTTGCTGATGTAATTCTGTAATCCCTTGTTTTATACCATTAATTGTAATGCGTACAGTTGTAAAGCCTATATCTATAGTGACAAGCCTGTCAATGTAGCATGGAAAGCAAACCACACTGGTGCAGTTAGTTGGTAGCGGACATATTTAAGCATTCTTGTGTGAATCCATTGTAGTTGGTATACATGCCAGCTAGAGCATGCATATTAAAATCGTGCATATATGCAACATAAAAACTTACGTTGGTTGCTAACTCTTTTCAGATGCTATTGTATTTATAGATTGACATATGCAGAACAACAGTACTACATGCAGTATCCTGCACCAGAACATGGAAATAGTTGGGTATATCTACAAAAGTGGGTGCAGTGGTTATAACAATTAGGCCTACAGACTACAGTAAGATCTCATTTAATGTCCAAGTACATGCACCACTTACCAGTGATACAATTAGAAATTTGAGTCCGAGCCGTAGTAGATGTTCGCAAATTGAAAATGTAAAAAAATGAATAGTACTGCCATAAATGATAAGGAAATGAAAAAAAATTTGGATTAAACTTCCAATAGCCATTAGTAAGGATGTAATTGTTCAAGAGTAAGTTCCAGGATCCAACATATGAATTGCAAATTAAGCTTGTAACTATATCATGTATAGCACTTGAACTTAATGTGAGGTTACATTGAATGTCATTGGTTTCCCCACCAGGGCCGTACACTGGGAAATGACGTGAGTAGCCCACCATAGTTGACATCGAAATGAAAGCAGATTGGAAATACTGGTAGTTGGTAAAGACATTACCCCATTTCACAGCGGTTAATCCACAACCAAAAACCGATATATTGAGCATGTTGATAGTATTGCACGACACATTGAACATTGGTAACTGTACGCCAACTGAAAGGCAAAAAATATGTAATATACAGACCTCTTTTCATTGTATATATCTTACTGGTCCTGGGGAGAATGGCCATGTACTTGTCTGTACATGTATCTGCACTGGAGTATTTTGCTATGAAGATGACCATGACCGAAAGCATAGGGAGGATATTATGATCACTGGAAAGAAACCAAATGTTTATAAATAAAAAATTTACCTTTGCAATGGCTACCAATTAAAATAAGTTACGTTAGGATAATTATACTGGAATTCTGATTTCACCAATAAATTTTCCGGATTTTTAAAATGATGTATTATTTAAAATTTATTAACTTTATTTACAATCTCAATCTTCTTCAGGTCCATGGTCCAGCTTTAGGTCTTCCTTCATGTCAACTTGTCTAAATGCGAGGTATTCACCCGCCAAAATCTGGATATGTTCCCTTCTGGAATGAAACCTATGGCAAGCCAAACATTGAAATCCTTGGTGTCATCATTGGAGACCTAGATTTCTGCTCCTCATTCATATCGGCCAAATGGATGGAGGCTAGAGCACTTCTATATGAAGTTTAAAGCAGTTAAACATGGCTAACGGAGCATGCCCCCCGCACACACAGGGCATGCGTCACATACATGTGTACGGAGCATGTGCAGTCGAGGCATCTCTAGCAGCTGGTCGAGACCACTCATGAGAATTTGGAGGAGAATAGTTGAGTTGAGCAGGTTGGTATGATAGCCCCCCAGGTTGCCGTGGTCCTTCTTTGTCTATGTGGTGGGTTTTGTAAACTGGCGCATCTGGCCCGATAACACCATCATCACTTTCAGAAGAGGCTCTCTGTCTTTTTGATGGTGACGTCCATAGGGCTTTCAGTCATTGCACGGGTGTTGACACTTCCAACATTGCCTGGGACTAAGCTCAGCTCAGCCTGAGCAGAGGAGGTCTAGGCCTGTGGTCATTGTCCCACCACTCATCTGCAGCATTCATCTTTTCCTTGTGCTCATTTGGCTCTGCAGTTAGTGTTATGTCTCTCCTCTCACTGCCATCTCACAGAAATCTCTTTTTAGTAAGTTGGATGACCATGACTTCAATTTACTGCTAAACTCATCTTCTGTGGCAGACAAGGTACGTCTTTTGTCAGTTTCTTCCCCTCATGCTGCTTCCTGGCTTTCCATTGTGCCCTCTGATAGCTTGGGGGCTTCACAGCTTTTCAGGTAGCCATCAAATGGTGGGTGATACATCAGAAGGGTTCCCAATGTGCACTTGATCACCTTGGCCACCTTGCAGTTACCTGCAAGTATGGTTGGGATGCGGTCTCTCACCTTAATAGCATTAGGGACATCCTGATGGAGAACTGCAGCATTAGATGGTCACCACTAAATCCTGCCCCTTTGTTGGAAGCAGGAGTGTTGGCCACAGCTGCTGCTCAGGCCATTGAGTCTAGGAAGCACCAAGCTAATGACCGCAAATGCTCACAGCTAGGATGGGTATGTTTACCCGTGGTTATTGAAACCTATGGGGCTTGGGAACGATATCTATGGCCGGTTGATCAACCTTGTCTGTGCCAATGCTACAACAGCTGTCCTCTCTAGGATAGCTCCACCATGTAGCTGAATATTGTACCCATGTGCTATAATTATGAATTGTGCGTGTTCATTTGTCCTGTATTGTAATAATGCGGAAGGGTGCCACTCAGGAGTGGCTATGAAAAGGGAGGGATCCCAGATCCCTCTACCGATTAACACCTTGCAAGAGCCCGTACATCCAAAAGCTATCTCAAACGACTTCGTGAATTTTTCAAAAAAACCACAAAAGTTGAACGAGGCTAGACCAGCAGAGGTTTTGTGTAAAAACAAGTTTACATGTAGGAGGTTGCAGAGGAAGGTGTAGAGGTTAGTGGGTGTAGATTAGGTAGTTGCAATTAATGTGTACTGTATAATAAATTGACTGCTTTTCCTATTTAATTTTCTTATTATAATAATAATAATACTTGGAGTCGAATGAGTTCCAGATGGCTATTAGGTGGTGGCTGGGGTTAGACACTTCTTGTTGATCCATGTGCCCATTCTGCCCCGATACTGCTCTTGATCCTCTTGGTCACCATGCTGTCCTGCAGGCATGGGGGGGATGCGGTCACACTCCATAATCGTCTCCGAAATGAGGTATTTGACCTTTGTCGTCGTGCCCACCCAAGTGTGAGTGTGGAGAGAGGTCGTGGCCTTACCAGAGGCCAACCTGCGGCACTAGACCTGACCATTACCTCACCACTCTGCTCTGTCATCTTAGGTGAATCATGTCACCAGGCTGGTGTGGCAGCCCTGGGAGCTGAGACCCGCAAGCTCCACTCCAATGGACCCAAGTGCCAAGAGTTGGGCTGGTCCTGCATCCCATTGGCAGTGGAGACTTATGGCAATTGGGGCAAGCAGGCACATGATACCTTCTCCAGGCTGGCATCCACCAGTCCTCCCCCAAGGCAATAGTTGTGGCTGAAATGTATGGCCGGTTGAATGTGGTCCTGGTTCGGTCCATTGCTAGAGCCATCCTGGCCAGGGAGCTTCCACCCTCCTAACTTGCTATTAGTAGTTTAGTTGTACATAGTATTGTGTCCGTGCATTTTTATTTTTTTCTCGCTTAATAATAAACAAAACAATAATAATAATTATAATAAAACTTTAGCTTCCATCTTCAGCACCTAAGCCTCCATATCCCACTGGTGAATCCCCATTGTCTATGGACTTTCAATGTCCTGTGAGAGGTCCTGTTGCACAGCATGCTGCAGAAGGAAGGAGGCAATGCTGTGTTCTCAGGTGTCCAGAATTAGTTGCACCTACTATGTGGCGCCTACGTATGGATAGCCACTTGAGAGGGGTTCCTTCCAAGTGCAATCCCTGATTCGTGGCTCATGGAACAGGATTTGTCTCTATGCCACTCTTGTGTTAAATTAGCTTCAACCTCCCACCTTGTTTCGCATAACGTTCCTCCACACTGGGATGTTTCATCCAGCTAGTGCTCTTCTTATTTGCCCTCCTTAGATGAGGTATGCAGCCTCAAGTGCCCAACAATACACTTTGTGCCTAACAAAGCAAGGCAGGCTTTTGCATGAGCCTTCTCAACTGCTCTCATGGCTGTCATCTCTGAAAACACAGTGACAGCTTTGTTGAAGCATTTCATTCTTCCCAAGTGTGTTCTCCCCAGTGCTAAACGGGGTGAGAGTCTCTGTGCAATGTGGACAGAGGGTCAATTCAGGGATCTATGCCAGCGAGTACCCTTAGATCATTCAGTGAAGACAAGGGTTAACTCAGCAATATCCATAGCACAGGATGGTCTCTTTGGTAAGGTATGCTAGGTACTGGTTTCACCTAGATTAGCACCTAATAATGATGACACATGGAACCGTTTAGTGGATAAACATCCTGAGTGTCCTTGTCCTGCTGTACACACCTTACTATCTATGGACACTGTGATCCCTCATGACCTTAATCTCATGGCTGTCCTCAGATCATTTCCAAAGCTAACATCAGCTGGACCGTCAGGGCTTCGCATTCAACACATCATTGATGCATCAGGGGTGCCCCTTCAGACACCCATCCTCCAATCTCTGAGGGCTGTCATCAACCTCCTTGCAGCTGGCAGAGCTCCACCTGAGGTTTCCACTTTTCTTGCCAGTGGCAGTTTAACTGCCCTTAACAAGTCTAAACCTGGTAGTCCTCTTGATGTCAGACCTATTGCTGTAGGTGAAAGCCTACGTCGCCTGACCAGCAAATGCCTTTGTGCGGTAGTGAAAGGGAAGGCAGCAGAATTTTTCAAACCACATCAGTTTGGTGTTGCTTGCAGCAATGGTGCGGAGAAGATTGCCCATGGCTTGAGAGCGTGTGTTAATAAGTATTGGCTGGATGATGACTTCGTTCCCCTAAAGGTGAACATGAAGAATGCCTTCGATATGGTCTCACAGGAGGCTATCCTCTCAGAGTGTAACAAACTCTTCCCTGAGCTGCTCCCTTGGGTCATCTGGTGTTACAGTCAGCACCCCATTCTGTGGCATCCTTTGGGCAGCGTACATTCGGAACAAGGGGTTCAGCTGGGTGATCCTCTTCTCCCTGGTTTTAAACAAGGTAGTGTCAGAAATCACCACTAATTCTGTGTGTACAGATTTGTCCTACCATGCCTGGTACCTGGATGATGGTGTGCTGGCTGGTCCCAGGTCTGCTGTTCTTCCATCATATTGGTCCTCCTACTGGTCTCATCGTAAACTTTCATAAATGTGAGATATTTAGCAAACACGATGCCAGCCCTTTTCCTCCTGAAATGAAAAGATCAACAAACCCTAATATTGTCATCTTGGGCTTCCCTATTGGTGACAAGCCTTTTTGCTCCACCTTCATTTTGGTGAAACATGAAGAAGCCAAAGCTCTCCTGCTCAAACTAGAGGAAGTAAGTGCAGTCGACCCACATGTGGCCTTTTCCCTCCTGCATCAATGTGTGGGATTCTGCAGGCTGGCCCACCTTGCTCGTGGCACGCCCCCCTCCCAGGCCATATCAGCCCTTGAGGCCTTTGATCACGACATACGAGCTACCTTCTCCAAGTGCACAGCAGTTGACACCTCCAATCAGGACTGGCAACAGGCAGAGCTAAGCTTAGGCAGGGGTGGCCTAGGCATATGCTCCCTGAGTCGGCATTCCCTAGCTGCTTACATCGCCTCTCTGAGCTCCTCTGGTGATGGTCCATTGTCCCAAGCACACCTTATCCATGCAGTTGAGTTGTTTAACTCACTTGTACCATCATCAGAGGCGGTCAGCATGGAGGAGGTGTTGACATCCCATATACATCAAAAGGTGCTGTCCAATAAGATTGATAACCATTTGTTCAATATACTCTATGAGCAATCCTCTGCCGCAGATAGAGCACTCCTCTCTGTCTCCTCCCCTCATGCTGCATCTTGGGTGACAGTTATTGGGCTATGCCTCAGAGTTCCAGGTGGCCATCAAGTGGTGGCTGGGCCTAGACACCTCATGTGGCTCAATTTGTCCTCTGTGTCCTGGGAGAGTACTTGATCCCCTTGGCCATCATGCACTCACCTGCAAGCGTGGTGGAGATGTAGTAACCCGCCACAATAAACTACGTGACACCCTTGCTGAGACCTGTTTGCAGGGCCCACCTGAGTGTTAAGGTGGAGGCAGGAAGTAACCTCTCCAAAGACCATAGCCACAGACATTCTAGTACACAACTGGTCTTCGCGTAAGCCAGCAGCCTTCGGCCTTCGACTTGTCTGTGATGTCACCACTTAAATCCAATGTTTTACTTGAAGCGAGACTAGCAGCAGGTCAGGCTGCCAGAGCTACCGAGCAGTGAAAACACGATGAAAGTTATGCCAAATGCAAGGTGCTAGGGTGGGTTTGCATCCCCATGGTGGTTGAGGCATATGGACAGGGCTAAGGCTGACGCATGGCACAGGAATGTGGCTTATCCTTCATTATCCGTACATTCAGTAGCGGATCCAGAGGGGGGGGGGGGGGGGGGGGGGGGGGGGGGGGGTGCTGAAACAATATTCACAATTAATTTTCACCATTTAAGGCATTGCCAGTACTATATATGGTGAAAATGAATTGTGAATATGATTTTGGCCCTCCGGCGCGGAAGCTTAGAAAAGGTATGGTAGTTGGCTTATGAAACCTCACGGTCGCACATAGGGAAAGTCAGGTAGTCCTGAAAGAACATATTCCGATCGAGAGGGGCTACAAGATTAACGCTATCAAACCATAGATAATAAATACATGATCAAACCGACGCGTGGATTGATATATTAACACGTTTGCACGACATTATTATCTTTTCGTGCCAGCATGGTACTGTTCGGTACGGCATGGTTAAAATTCGACGCTTGAACACTACCAGAGATAATATTATATCTGACACTACCAAAACCATACAGTCGCTCGATTGTGGTAGATTGCGATATGAGCATGCGTAGTATTAGCTTGTTTCCATAGTATTAAAATGGCGTGATGGTTGATTTCAGGCATTACGGCCGCCACACAATCCCAAATAATCAGTAGTCGTACCGTGCCACACTAGCTGTTCCGTACCATGTCGCACCAAAGATATGGCGTGTGAACATTGAACTGTATTGGGATTGGGGGGGGGGGGGGCCTGGCCCCCCCAATGTTATAATTGGGGTGGCCAAGGCCCCCCTGGCCCCCCCGGTTCCTACGCCCATGTAATAATTGTATTTACATACGCGAGAAGAGAGGCCGAGACTACATGCGCTTTATTTTGAGTTGTTCGTGCTTTTTAAATCCGCCAAGCCAACTGAAAAACATCTTTTAGAAACGTGTACTCAAGAGACGGCTGTATTTGGTTCTGTATAGGGTGTAACGGGGCTTATTTTCTGCGCGTCATGCCAACGCTTTGAATATGGCATGCAGATTTTTTTTTTACGTATAGCGAAGTGGTCCTCTCATAACGTACATGTGCGAAACACCGGCATATATTATAGTATTCGTGGAAATTGCGTTTTCGTTTTCGGCTTAGCTTTTCTGGCCTCTAAAACTTCAATCTGGCACTGTTCTGGTCGGGCATAGCCCGCGACCTTCAAGTCGGGCTACGCCCAACTGCTAGTGCTCTTGCGCAATGTCTCTGTGCTTTGTTAACAATACTACTGCCATATGTCCTGTACAACTCATAACAACTCATTGAAATGGTTGTGTGCCCTCTGACTGTTCCCACATCAGCCCAAAGCCTGCATTCATGATTGTATATGACTGACATGGCGTTCGAGTGTAAGCGCATCTTTACTGTCCTTCTCATGCCAGGAAAAGCATGGTCTAGATAACTTGTATGGAATGTAGCCTGTTGTTTGGCTTTACCATACACCTGCAGTGTATGCAATTTTCTTTACTACAACTTCTAATACTGTACTTTGCATCTGCACGTTCTGCAGAAACTTTTAGGGAAATCAAACAGTGTCATTGCGTATGTCTATTGTCAAGAACTCCATTGAAAAGGCAGCACAGGTGTATTTCGTTTGAGGCTCGTTTTCCACCTTTGCATTGTATATTTTAAACAGACACATACTCTCTGAGAGAACTTCTAGACATGAAATTACGCGTTTCCCATCGTTGTCGTGCATTAAATTTACACATATGGGTGTGGCGATGTGCTTTATTCATTAAGTTACATGGTCCCGTGTAACAGTTGTTGTTCTTTCACCAGAAAATAAGCCCCAGCATTCACTAAACGCTGAGGTGATGTACAATGATTGCTCTTTAAGTAGGAGTAGGTTTTTAAACCTGGGGCGTTTCGAAAAAAATTGATCTTGAGCACTTAATGAAAACAATAAAAGGTGTGCCTTCGAAGTTCGATTCAGTAGTCACAGGCGCGTCAATTATAAGGCATAGGAGAACTGTGCGTACTATTTCTTTTTTAAGTACGAAATTGGATGTCGAACAGCTGAAAATTATAAAGATTGTGTATATTGAATTTGTAGTGGCAAAAAGACGTAAGCCACAAAATAATTAGCTGCTTTAAAATCCCAAACACCAAAATACCGTAATGTTTGAATGTGTTCTAATTAACAACCTAATGTCCGTTTAAAGAATTAAAGTAACTTATTAATTAAACCATACCCTGCAGGTGTGGTAGCCTCACCCCAGGCCGTCAGTTAAAGTTTAGGAAAAAAGACGGCCTGGTCTCTATGTTAGTGCACATGCGCTGGCCATTACCTGAAAAACGCGCAATCGTATACTTAACTTATAAACAATTCCGTAAACTAACTAAGGTTATAAATAAAATTAAAAACATCGCTCATGCTACGCTATGTATACAATGTCAAAGTCTTGTGGGATTTGTGACAGTGTTTTGTCTCGTACACATTATGTCGCACTTTTTTCAAGGGAATCTTTGGCATCAGATCTTGCAAGCAAGGTTGCCGATGTCCCAGTGGCTTCTGAGGATGGTTTGTCCAGGTTCATTTGCATACCTTGCAAAAACAAACTTATGTCAGGATTGCTTCGCCATTGCTTTGCGCGGAACGGTTTACGGAAAGGTTGACAAGCCAAGTATACGATTACGCGTATTTCAGGTAATGGTCAGCGCATGCACACTAACATAGTTGCAATAGAGACCAGGCCGTTTTTAAACTTTAAATGACGGCCTGCGGACGAGGCTACAGCTGTAAGCGTCTAAAGACGCGCAGCCGGTTATGTTGGACTCAGACATGCCAACTCTCACGCATTCGGTGTGAGACTCACGTGCATACACAGCCAAATTGTGACCCAGATATACATCATTAGGCCTCGTATTTAGCGCAACGCAAGATGACCCCCCCCCCCCCCCCCCCCCCCCTCGCCCTTCCCGGTCGTATTTGTGCCCAACGCTAGGGGACCCCCCTACGCTTGTTCGGATGGAATAATTAGTCTAATACTCAACTTATACGTTCGTACGTCCGCGTAACTCATTTATATCCAGGTATGTATGCGTACCTAGCAACCAATAGGAACGAACACCTCGCACAGAAAAGTACATAGCAACGCGTACTTAGCGACCATGCCTGCCACAAAACCTATATGCCTCTACAGGTAATAATGTAGAAAGAATAAAAGCAACGCTATTGTGGTTCACTCTCAAGTCTCATCGTACAGGTCGAGAACATGCAGTTACTATCTGACATAATATTTGTATTGCGCGGGCATGTTATAGAGGTTGCGTAGTAACCGTATGTTAGAACAGGTGGTAGATTATATACATTTGGTATCACAGTAAAAAAAGGAGGTAGACCAACAGTTCATCTGGCAAATAAATAGCAAGACGAATAACAGCGAGACGAATAATCAGCCCTTGATTTTCACGGTAACACGCAAGTTATTTATAATCTTACGCTTTACAGCACCTCTATGGACTAAAATGATATTTAAGTGACCAGGCAATGCTGTTATGACAAATTTGTCAAAAATAGGGAATACTAAACAGATACAAGAGGCATCCAGGTACATGCGCTCATAAACATTCGTATAGAAACTAAAAATAACCGTGCACTAATTGGAATAAAATGCATATTCGAACGAAGGACTTTATTCACTCCATATAAAATATTACAACGGCTTCTATACATTTCCAAGAAGGTTGAAGAATTCCCTATCACTTATACGTAGTTAGGTTGGTGACAAACGTAAGCTTCATTGGACAAAATCGTAACACTAGTGTACAAATATAGAATGAAAAATCAATGTTTTGACGGCGGTCTAGCGGTGAAGCTATAGTCCGCGAATGTATAAAACAAAGTAACATACCTTCTCATACTGAACTTCATCCTGACAGCTGCACAGAGTTACGATAGCAAAAATTATTTGGCCGGAAGTGGATTTACGTATATAAATTATTCAGGTGGTAATCTGTACAGTTACTTAGTCTTAGCAACTGAATAAGACTAACTAAGCAGTCTTAGTCTTAGTCTTAGCAACTGAATATGACTAACTAAGCAGTCTTAGTCTTAGTCTTAGCAACTTTATTTTTAGCAGAGATAATGTATAAAGGGACTAGCGTGTCCCCTTGAAAAATCGCGGGCTGATTATTCGTCTCGCTGTTATTCGTCAGTTGGTCTACCTCCTAGCTCCTCTTTTTTTTTTTTTTTTACTGTTTTTACCAAATGTATATAATCTACCACCTGTTCTAACATACGGTTCGTACGCAACCTCTCTAACATATATAGAAATACAAATATTATGTCAGATAGTAACTACAGGTTCTCGGCCTGTACTACGATGGGACTTGAGAGTGAACCACCTATCATTGTTACGTAAGACCCCCCACCCCCACCGGGATTAGGTGGAGATTTGTGAATACCATTACTGGGCACAGATTTGACATAGGCCACGCGTTTGACCTTTTATGAAACAACGAAGTGAAGACATTATTTGACCTGTTATTAGACGGTGTTCAGTGAAAAGATGTTTCAGGTCATTCTAGCGGTGGTTTGTGGTAGAGACGCGGTGGTTGTTATCTGCCATTATCACAAATGAATGTTTTCCTCGCTGGCTAGGAGAAAACGTTCCTGTCGTGATAATGGCAGATAACCACCAAAGATTAATGTCTATCCGCGCAAGCATCACGTTCCCCGGGGGTAACGTAACCATGGTCCTATTAATCAAGTTTTGAAAAATGGTTGGAATACACATTGTAATGATTAAAACTGAAGGTGTCTTATTCAGAGTGTGGAATTTCATGTTCCTGATATCAGACCATATATTGATTTGGTGTGCTGGAGTCTCTCCACACTGACCTAGGAAAGAACTTTGAGTCTGCCCTGATAAAAGAAATATGTCAACTATTTGGTGTGCGGAAGACCATATCACCCACAGTCAGATGGATTGGTTGAGAGATTTAATAAGACGGTGCTGGAAATGCTGAGTATGGCTGTTCAGCAGGATGAAGACAAGTGGTACCTACTATTGCCATCTCTTTTTTTGGCTTATCCTACCAGTGTTCATGAAACAATATGTGCGACACCCTTTAGTTTAATGATTGGACGGGATCCACGCCTTACAGAGGATATCATGTATGGTATCCCACCTGAAACTTATGTATCACCTGAGCGCTACAGCCAGACCTTGGTAGGGAGGATGAGGAGAGCTTACCAGCTGGTCCAGGAGAAGGCCAAAAAAAAAACAGAATCACCAGAAGGAGGTGTATGACAAAACAATCAAGGGTCACCCATACCAGGTAGATGATATTGTGTTTTTTCATAGCTCAGTGGTCCCAAGGGGATGCTCAAAGAAGTTCGCAAGACCTTGGCAAGGGCCTTACAGAGTTACCAAGGCCATTAGCCCATCTATTTATAGGATTGTGGATTGCAGCAATCCCAGGAGGAATCAGGTGGTTCACTTTAATCGACTGAAGCCTGCACCAGGCAGCTTAGACCAGTGTGATGACCTGTTACCAGATAAAACCATACCTAAGGAATCTACCCCTGTGCAGTCAAACAAGGAGGATGATGATGCTGAGGACATGGTATTCACTTATCCAGAGAATGAGGACATACAAGCCACACCTCTGGATATGCCAACGACGGCACCGGCAGACCCACACAGGGAAACAGAACAGGCACCAAATGAAGTACCACCACCAGGGGGCACTTGCCTCTCTGGAAGAGAGGCCTGTTCCTGCACCACTCAGACGCTCAACACGGAATGCACGACCCCCAGCATGGTATGGGGAGCGAGTGAGCATACCAGACAGCATTCCTGTGGATGACAGTATTGGGGTGCGAGGACACACTCAGAAAAGAAGAGAGGGAGTGGTGTAGCACCCATTGTATGATTAACATGAACCTAGAACCTTGATCATGTGTGCATGTGTGTCATGTCCTATGTATGTGCATGTATTGTTACCTTCAATGATCTTTGTGTGCTACTACCGCCAAGTCTGGTACACACACATATATGAATGTGTTCCAACAGCGTTGTATTCTGAGCAGTAACGTTACTAGCTGTATATGTCTCAAGTACTGATTTACGTACAGCTTTGGACGTGCGTGCTTGGCTATACTAGTCTGTGCAATATGTTTTGTTATTTCATTGGCAAAGTGATGTCTATTAAATATTGTTTTGTGTACATTGCGGTGCATAGTTTACTGTACAAGTAAAACATGCAAGTTCAATTCTGTCAGATTAAAATGATGCAGGGTATAGGTATAGTTAGCATTTTGTGTACGTTTACATCCATGCAATGGATTTACACATCAGTCCTGCTGAACCTTGACTGTATTAGTAATATTGCTAATAATATTATTATGTTGTATCTGTTCAAGATTTATACATCAGACTGTATTTGTAATACTGCTAATAATATTATTTAGTAGATGAATAGGACTTTTATAATTATTAATGTTCTAATATACAGGATAATGTCCTATACCTAGTACTGCAAGTGTTACTAGTAGGCTAAATCTGCTTTTACATAAATCTATACATAAATACTATGCATCTGTCATTATATTTTATTTTTGTGACCAACACTAGTTGTGTGTGTACACACATACATGATTAGCTATAAAGATGGAGGGCCGGAACAGAAAGGGGGAAGGGGGAGGGAGGGGTGTAGGGGCACACAGTTTTTTGTTCATAACATTATAAAGTGGTAAGAGGATACACATTTGCTTTTATGCATTTTATTCTCCAAGCTTCCATTTTGCAACTGTGTGTCAGAAAAGAAGTAAAAGGTTTGAGTTAAAGCCTCATTCTAGATCAGAATAGAAATGATTCCTGATGAATGTGCTTATATGCATATAGATATTTTCTATTTATGGCTTGTTTACATTTATATATATACATGCTTGCATTGTAAGCATGAATATGATTAGGTGTGTATGTGTGTGTGTGTGTGTGTGTGTGTGTGTGTGTGTGTAATTGACATAGGATTTATCAACTCTCAGTTTGGAACAGAAATACACCAGTTGACTATAAATAATTCTAATTGGTTGTCAAATCTGCCATTAGAGGTCCTTTCATCTCTTTGGAGTCATTCTTCAAGCTACTCAGTAGATCCAGGGTCTGCATAGAACATTCTGATACCCCCTATGACTGAAATAACATAAAAACACCCCCTCCAAATAAATTAGTATCCATATAGACTGCATGTGTGAGTCAGTTTCTGGGTTCAATCCATATATCCTTACCTTCTCCCCTCATGCGTTGCACAAAGAGGATCACAAAAGATGCCAAAAGTTCTGACCTGAAAAGGGGCTTTGCCCCAGATCAAGCCCCAATGTGAAATTGCAGCTAACAGCGTTCTTCAAACACCCTGTCTGGGTCAGTTGTGCACACCCATCACCTTTTCCACTCCACCATACCCATGCCCCTTGTCGTAGCTGGAACTCACATGTGCCACCTTTGAATATGCCCAGCCAGCCATGGAGATGATATCCCATCCAAAAAATTTGGAGAGGTGGTGACATCTTCATGGCAACTACATGTATAATGTAGTTTAAAAGTTTATGTACATGTACTGATCAGTAACAACACACTCATCACTCATACAACTAGATACATGCCACACAAGTGCACACAATGGACAGGGGGGGTGGGTGGATGGAAACCTATCCCCCCCCCCCCTCCCCTTTGATACTTGAGTTCTGCCTCCTCTAGTAATGGTACTTCCTAAAATTTGCATCAGGCCCAAAGGTGACAGCAGGCTTATATATAGAGCATTGATGGCCCTCCACACAGTAACCTCTTCCCCCACACACAGTAACCTCTTCCCCCGCACACATGGTAACCTCCTCCCCACACACACAGTAACCTCTTCCCCCACACATGCATTAACCTCTTCCCCCCCACACACAGTAACCTCTTTCCCCACACACACAGTAACCTCGTCCCCCACACACAGTAACCTCTTCCCCCACACATGCAATAACCTCTTCCCCACACACACAGTAACCTCTTCCCCACACACACAGTAACCTCTTCCCCCACACATGCAATAACCTCTTTCCCCACACACACAGTAACCTCTTCCCCACACACACAGTAACCTCTTCCCCACACGCACAGTAACCTTTCCCCCACACATGCAATAACCTCTTCCCCACACACACAGTAACCTCTTCCCCACACACACAGTAACCTCTTCCCCCACACACACAGTAACCTCTTTCCCCACACACACAGTAACCTCTTTTCCACACACACAGTAACCTCGTCCCCCACACATGCAGTAACCTCTTTCCCCACACACACAGTAACCTCTTTCCCACACACACAGTAACCTCTTCCCCCACACATGCAGTAACCTCTTCCCCACACACACAGTAACCTCTTTCCCCACACACAGTAACCTCTTCTCCCACATACCCACATAGCAGGCATGTATCCATAGAGGTTTCATCGTTGCCTGGAAACCCCCCCCCCCCCTACCCTACAAATTTTATCTAAGTGAGGAAACCCCCTTCTCGCTAGTGGCTGCCCCTCCCATGGCATATGAAATGCCGCCACCCTCACACCCCTCCCACCAGTTTAAGTATAGAGCCATAAACAAACTGCAATCCCAGTAGCGGATCCAGAGGGGGGGGGCTGAAACAATATTCACAATTAATTTTCACCATATAAGGCATTGCCAGTACCATATATGGTGAAAATGAATAGTGAATATGATTTTAGCCCCCCCCCCCCCCCCCCCCCCCTATGGATCCCCTACTGAATCCCCCCCTCCCAGCTCATTTATCGATTAATGTACAAAGTTGGAACCCCCCCTCTGAAATCCTGGATACGTCCCTGCACATTAATCTCTTCCCCACACACCCACAGAGTGAACTCTTTCCCACACAGTAACCCCTCTTCTAGTCTCATACCCAAAACCCACACTTACGTAAGCATTATACAATACTACGTAGATTATAGATAATGTTTACGTAATAATGTTCTCTTCTTTATTCTCCATTGAAGAAAATAAGCCTTAAATTCCATCCAGTGCAGAGACAGAGAGGTTCAAATGATTGTGGTCTTTTTGCCTTGGCTTTTGCCACTTCCCTTTGCAATGGAACCTGTCCCACAGAGATGATGTACACACAGAAGTCCATGAGAACCCACCTGTTGGATTGTCTAGTTAATTGCAAAATGTCTACATTTCCAGGAAGGGCAAGAGCGCCCAGGATGAATGAATTATCAGTTGTGCATGTTTACCTGGTATGTGGCACAATGTGATCTTTGCAATGAACTATTCCACCAAACGTGTGAGAGCATCCCAGATGGAGTTTGGATGGATAATGATAAATGGCTCTGCACTGCATTCAGCAAATACCTGTCTGACACATGAAGTTTTTTCTGATATCATGTTACCAATCATTATTCCTGAACACACGGATAAGCTAAATCATATACTTGCACATGAATCTTTATTAATTCACACATCTTTACATTTTAAATTTACACAAGGATATGCCTTGTATTGAAATGAGAGCCTTATAGAAACTAATTAGCCTGCTCTGCACATTATGTAACTACCCGAATATAGTTTTGTACACTTGTAACAATCAGATTTTACAGATGAAATGCAAGGACGAGCGGGCACGCACATACATGTACATAGCATGATGTTTGCAAATACATGCACATCAAGCGTGTAACGATTTCATTGTATTAAATGTCTATGTCAGGCCTGTATTTATAAAGGGTAGGACATTCTATCCTGGGCACCAGTGTCCCCCCATGGGGGGACACTGGTGCCCAGGGTAGGACATTTATGCCTGAGCATAAATGTCCTCTACGGACATATATGGCATAATTGTCCGGGGGGACAATGGTGCCTAGGCACGAGTGTCCGGGGGACATCGGTGCCTAGGCATGAATGTCCAGGGGGACATTTTGCGGTGGGGACAACCATGCCTACGACACCGGGTTTGAAACAGGTTTGAGCCGTCGACGGACACGCTTCGTTGATTGACAACGCAATAATAAAATTAATGATTGACATCTACAAAACTATAATTTCTACAAATTTGGTCTGTCAGGCCGGACTGGCAGGCCGAACACCTAGCCGGCCTACGGCAGCCCTGGTATGTACTGTACACATCCGTCTCAATGTATTGGTACGCTCGGAACAAGTTAAAAGCCTAAAAGCGAGTCCTCCAGCAAATTATAAAGCTATTGGTGCAATTTTCATTGCTTAAAAGTGTTCTTGTCCCGAGTTATGAGTTCCCAAGAAGAAGAAGACGACCCGCCCATTATTTTTGGAAGGGGAACGAGGACAGATGTATTTTTCGTTCTCGACAACCACGCGGTTCTACGACGTGAAATAAAAACGAAACTACTCAGTTTTGACTTCTAGATCGATTGCCTCAACAAGTTAGACAATCCGATCGTCGGGAGCGAAGCTACGGTAGGGTCGCGGTATTTTTATTAAATTCATAGTCGGGGTCAAAACCTATATGAGACTTCCGATGGGTAGCACGTGTATGAGAGACAATGACTGATCTTGGTCAGGTGAGGGAGAATGCTTGGCCTATATATCCTGGCAAGATCCCGCTGGCCTGCTATAGCTGAGGCCTTGTATGCTATGTGTTTTGTGTATATATTATATTTGCAATGTAACTGTACGGTTACGTCATACATGTGAGGCTCTACATTTCTTTTGATCATGTTACTGAGCCCCTTCGACAACGTACCAACAACATACTAGAACGTGCAACCGGTGTGACAATTTAATAAGTATACATCATGCACTGTCATCATGCAGTATTAATTAACTCACTCGTTACATTTTCCGTATCCAATCACATGAAAGTTGCTGAGCGTGGGCGCTCCTAAACTAAATGCAACGCACATAGTCACGTGATATTACACCAGTCATGCAATGAAAGATTTATTTTCTTTGTAAATGCTCGCTCTTTTAAAGTTATTTATATAACGATACTACGGATCATAGATTATTTAGGAGGGCAGGGGATGGGGGTCATCAGGTTGCGAAGTGGTGGTATTTTCACGTATCGTTTGAATCATACAATGGAAGGCTCTCGTTCTTTAAATTCTCATACAAGTTAAAAGCAATACTCGCATACGCACAGAGGTAAAGTACCGTTAAATGCAACTAGGTCCCTTCTATGACCGAACGGCAAAAAGGTTTTTGCTGCATGGTATATCGGCTATAAATGTAAATTACTACTTTTTAAACATACACAAGCCACCTCATAGTAACTCACCCACTCCATCCAAAACGTAATATGCGCACCAGCTCATCATAACAGTCATTTAAAATCCTTGAACATGTCCCTTTGATCATAGGTCTTCTGACCGCATGCATGTTGCGTGTATACATGTAGTAGCCGGCAACATGCAACATCACATACACCATATACGCAAACATTAATTTTGAGCTACTTTACAAGTTCCCTGCATGGCTTTACAAAACCAATTAACCGGACTAAATTCCCTTAGGAATACAGTCCGTATTCATATATATAATAAAAAATACATGCGCGTGACACATTTGGCTCGCCAATTATTGCAGATCGCCAACTAAATGTACACAGCTTCTGTAACATTGAACCTTTTTCTTCGGTCTTATGCTAAACTGTTATATATGCGTACGATGGATGAAATGCGCTAACTAACTCAGTATTATAATGGTAATTCAACGTCTGGAGATTATAAATCAAATCGTGTGAACATATAGAATTGGTAACAAAGTAGAATAAAGATTGAATGAGAAATACATGAACATTTTCATGTGGAATTGCACAAATATGATGTGTACGAAACACTCCCATCGCACAGGAAAAAGTTATCAACGTCCAGCCTGGATTTTTTATGCTGGTTTTTAACCAAAACCCATCCTATAGCTAATTAGCGTAAAAACCATCTTATCATTTTCATATCTATTACCTATTCATATATACATGTACATTACTGTATATATGAACAGAGTATATTAAGTTATATTTTTCTAGAATACTAGTAAGATGCACTGCGAGAATAGGGATGCATGTTTTACTGTGCATAAGAACGATAAGGCAGACACACACAGCAGCATTAGTATGCAAGCCTACTATTATACATATTATTATCCACATCGACTAGGTGATACAGTGGTCAATGAGGCCCGCTTTGATGAAGGATTTAGAGAATGCTCTTTTTAAACGCAATACAGCTCTATCAACACAATATTGACACCTCACATGACACTTTGCATTTTCAATTTCCACTTACACCGCATGCAGACATTAAATGATGCATGCATGCATGCACTAAAATACTGCAAACATTATTGTCAATATCATAGTGTACTGTGCTGCTAAGGAAATGGAGTACACAACAAGAGGGCAGTCCTTGATTCCTCAATGGACCAATAGATGAATTATTTTTTACGTTTGGTGCGATTATGACTATAGGCTTGCAGGTTTCAGATTTGGCATTTCGATTTACAATATCTGATGCATCTGTCATGTATATTCACTACTTGTGCATGCATGCCTCATTGACCACTCTATCACCTAGTCGATGAGGATCACAATATGTACAATAATAGGCTTGCATACTGCATCTGCCTTATCGTCCTTATGCACAGTAAAACATGCATCCCTAATGAGGGTGGGGGAATTTGGTTTCAGTGCAGGCTTATTCCATTGTTGCAGTTGAGAAGTGCCTGACACCTCTGTGGCATGTGTTGCATGGTCCTCTATAGTAAAAAAGATGGCGCGCTGCAGCATGGCTGCAAGCTGCACTGGGCCATGGCCATTAATATAATTCACCTGCTCTATACACTGGCACTGTGCTGCCAGGATATTACCTATCCCTTCATCCATACAGATTTCTACAGTGTAGAGGATATGTTTCATTGATGCTTGTGTTTGTGATGACGCATATACACATAAAAATAAGGCACCCCATGGTTAGATTTCAATTCCTGACCTCTTTTTAAAAAAATTCACAGCCTTAGGAGATTTTAGAGCTCCCCGTCATTTCAGCTCCACTGATGAGCACTAATTGCTTTACTAGCAACAATTAAGATAGTCATAGATCTGTGAATACTTAGCTCAGATTGGAATGTCAACCAAATCGAGGGACCAGTTACTTACTGGAGTTTTTGGCTTTTGCCGACAGATGCTCGTACCTCTAACACGCCTTTTCTTCAATTTAAGATGAATATCCACTATCTGGGTCAACGAGCAGCTTAGCCAGTCATTAACGCGCTCGATTAGTGCTGCTTTTTTTCCACTCCGCGATGCACCTCGACAAGCTAACTATCGTTTCAGTTCTGGCACTTTAAGCTCGTTAGGCTTTCGGATTCCAAGAGATGCTCTAGGTATATCGTCATCCGTCAAAAGAACGACAACGACAATGGACCACTTCAGAGATTCCAAAAGGGAGAAGCACGTTGCTATTACGGAAGTGGAGTTATAAACAAATGTTAATTTGGCCCTATCCATAGACCGCAAAATGCATGCAATACATTTCAGCCAGCGCTGGTGCAACCGGGGGGGGGGGGGAGGGGGGGGGGGGGGGCGGGGGGCGGGCGCAGGTCCAGCTTTGGCCGGACCAATCTTAATACTGAGCTTAAATATACACAAGTAAATAAAAACATTCTCTAACGAGAGAGTTGTTGGTATATAGGATTGACCAATGGTGGTGTAAAAAGCATGGAAACAAGAGTGACAGAAATATTATTGGAAAATTGAAATAGGCCTATATTTAGCCCATTATTCAGGCATGTGTGTTGTATTGTGTGCTAAATATAGGCCTATTTCAATTTTCCAATAATATTTCTGTCACTCTTGTTTCCATGCTTTTTACACCACCATTGGTCAATCCTATATACCAACAACTCTCTCGTTAGAGAATGTTTTTATTTACTTGTTTCATAAGTTTTTTTTCATCCTGTCATAGCAGTATCATAGTCAATAATCAAATGTAGGAAGAGGATGGATGATCCCCTTTATCTCTTAATGCAAGAACAAATAACTTTAATAGTACTGCTGGTGGTGGGGGCAGCACTGGTGGTGGGGGCAGCAATGATGGTGCAGGCAGGAGCGCCGGTGGGGGCAGCGCTGGTGGTGCCGGCGGGAGTAGCTGCTGGTAGTGGTGTGGGCAGTGCTGCTGGTGGTGGTGGCAGAAGCGGGGCTTCTGGAGGTGGCGGGGTGAAGGGGAGAGGAGTTGGAGGATGAATGTACTCTTCCTCCTCCGACCCCTCATTGGTGAAAAACCCGCGAAGGTCGTCAGCCATCTACATATACGTAACAGAGAGTATGATTAAATTTTTACTTCTTTATTTAGTGCAGAGCCTTTACACATCTACATAGAGTATTATTAAATTTTTACCTCTTTTTGCTAGCGGATGAGTGGCTTTTATACCTGCAAAGCCTTACACGTGTGCAGACTGTGCTATAATTATATTAGTCCAATTCCATCATATTAATGACAGGGAGGGAAGGGGTGTATGCGTGTTAGTTGTGCTAAAATTCTATTGGTCAAATTTGATCCAGTAAAAATGAACATGGAGGTGTATCCTACATGTAGTGTATAGATGGGTAGTGTGGGAACTAAGGAAGTGAACTACATGGCAGAACGTGGCAGCATGTAGATCGATCGATAAGGATATGTTCTCAGGTGAGGTCCTATCTGTGGACAGGGTCTGCAGCTTATAAGTGTGGGCAGAAGGTCTGTTTTTATTTCACTACATAAATGTGAGTGTGCTGCTTGAAGTACCTGATGGTGGCTTATCTTACTTACTGCTGCACAGGCAGATCACTACCCCTAAGAATAGCTTTTTCAAGACCACCATTATACTCCATTGGTGCATGAGATTTGGGTTTATACAAGGAGTAGCTATATGGGAAAAGGATATAGTTGCAGCTATTTAGTTCTCAGCCCTTGCAACTGTAACTATCTTCATACAGTTGCAACATTCACGGCTAGACAAGGAAGTCTTCAGATAAGGAAGCTTTATCAGATTAAAACAATAGACACTACTGTACATACAGTTGAGTCACCATGCATGCTTTACATGTAAAGTGAATGGTTTTGTGCAGATCCGTGCTGCATGTACATAGTCAGGCGGGCCCTACTACCCACAGGTAGTAGGGTGACAAACCCGACCAAACGCGGTAGTAGGGCCGCCCGACTATGCTGTACAAATGTTGCATGCACAGCTTTTTAATGTTAATACAACATACCATAACATACCTTTGGGTGGTAGTGGTAGTTCTGTGACCCCAGCGATACCGCGTCCTCTCGGCAGCACATTTAGCCAATCAGACAGCGGGATCATTTCAATACCGTCTCTTTTCAGATGCTTTAATGGTAGCTGATTTTTCTCCCTATTAGCAGCACGATTTCCCTCGAGGTCCTCTTCATATCGCCGCCTTTAGTTTTAGCAGCACGGTTCTCCTCGAGGTTCTTCATATCGCCGCCTTTGAGCAGCACGGTTCTCCTTGGGGTCCTCTTCTTATCGCCACCTTTTAGCAGATCGCTTAGATTCAATATCGGCCTTGTAGCTGTCGCGTACAGAGGCCTTCTTCATTTCGGGATCGGCCTTGTAGCTGTCGCGTACAGAGGCCTTCTCTTTCTTGGGATTGGCCTTGTAGACTAAGAGTGCTCGGGCTTTAGCTTTGTTCTCGTATTGCTTTGGAGGTATTCCGCTCGTTGCTTAGATCTCTTCTTAGAAAAAGAACTTCACTATTAGCCAACGTAACAACTAATATATTAAACTGGATAAATTTAGTGCAGGTTAGAGAATTTATAACTGCCTAAAATTATTAATAAATAGAACTTGATATATGTATGTCTATATGACATGTAAGGATAACGTGCCGGTAAATGTCGAAGCGATTGGTACTATTCCCGTCCTCCAAAACCGTTCCTAGCTCGAGTTATACCTTCCTAAGAAGAAGACGACGACGATGGAGAATTATTTTGGGACTGGGCACGAGAAACAGGAAATTGTTTGTTTCTCTATAACCACACCGTTTTATGACACGGAACAAACGTAGAACTGTAGATCGTTGTGCTCTCATTCCATCGCAATAAAGAGATAAGCGATCCGTTTCTCCGTTGTCCCTCCAGACGCTAGTGAAGTTTTATTAATGACATTCATCAACTCTCAATCAATCCTATATTGAACCTGCTGCCGCAAGTTCAGATAATTATATTAGTTTCTTAAATCCTAAGGAGGTTGCTGTTTATGTACAATGCTTAACCACATAAGGGTCGCTCGATGTATTTATCTTACATTAATTATTAAATAACTTTAATACTTTTCACACGTGCGTTGAGATTAATAAATGTCTTTCCATTTCCGAAAAGTTCCACCCGCCGGTTACGTTGATCTTACCCAAGCGCATGTTCGGATCGAAGAAGGTAGAGAGGGCTTTTAGAGAAAACTGGTGTCAGCAGTTTCCATGGTTACATTACAACATCGATCGAAACGCAGCATTTTGCTTTATGCAAGCTGACAATGAAGGCAAGTTTTTGAGCAGCTCTAAAAGGGAATCATCGTTCATTACTGACGGATTTACAAACTGGAAGGAGGCAACGTGCTCTTTTCGCCGTTTTATGCATCATAATTGCACACTGAATATTACACTACGAAGTATGGCAGCTATAGATATAGAAGAAATATTTATGGCCACGCCCAAGCCGGACCAATATTAATGCTGAATAGCTTCCGCCAGCCCTGTCATCGAACGGTTGCCCCCCAAAAAGTGATCCGCGCGCGTGGAGCAATAATCGGGTCACCGGTAAGTGGTCCATTGGATGCGAGCTAGTAAAATTGGATGCCGTATTAATAGATGACACACGCGGTGCGATAATTTTACGGGTTCAGATTGCAAATTGGCTATGTGATCCGCGGGTAGAAATTCTCCCCGATAATATTTTTGTTTTCAGTGATCAATATACATGTATACAATTTTAGAGTAAAGACATTCTTTAAGGCTAAGAATTTCTACATGAATACAAGATGATATGGGTGTGTATGTTAGTCCATTCTTGGCTAATATTTTTGCTTGTGACACGGATCATGCATGCCATCAAGGTAATGTTTGGATGTATGTACCTATATTGACGATGACTAAGGAAGGATAAGTAAAACACTATTCTGGCTTCGCTGCAAAGTGCGCTACTCCCTGGCCTACTTAGGTCAGCTATCATGTGCCTCCGTGGTTCGCGCTCTTCTTACCACAGGCCGCAGCATCTCTTTGATACATCAATTGACCTTGCAATTTTAGACAGCAAGGTCGATCTCTCGGCTGTGTAAAACCCTTTAAACTTGATACTTCATTAATTTTATTATTCATTTATTGTTTTCTCATGTAGTGTATTTATGATGGTTAGTTAATACAACAAAAATAAAACTAAAGAAGGATAATGACATGTACGCGTGTGCTTACATATATGCGAAGTGCTGACGCTGCTAAATTTATTTATGATACTGTTCAATCTGCTCAAATAAATTGCTTGATGGATTCTGCTTCTAAACATCCACATTGAGCCTGTATTGAAAGAATCATGGGAAGGGGATAAGAATATGCAGTTGCAATAATGATGCTCACATACATGATTTTTTCACCTTCATACGAACCTGCATTTGGTATGGGAAAAGGTACATGTAAGGGATGTGTGCATGTCACAATTGGTACCTGTTACAAGAGTCAATCGTATTGATATTCCAGGAGCCATTGTAATGTCTTTTACACTATTACATGTATATACCTCAGTTATCGTAATTGGGCCGACTGTCCGTAATGGTACAACAAATGGCCCACAATTAGTAAAAATCTCAATTTTTGATTATATAAGTTGCATAAATTTTCGCCTCTACCTTCTAAAAATAACCAAAGTACATCACATACTCTCATAGTCACATCAACAGTTGAGAAGTGTAAGTTTTAGTCACTTAGTGGTCTATTCCTTTGTGTTCAAATACATATACGCTTCGATATATAAATCTTCATTTATTAGTACCCATTATCCTATATGCACGAGTTAAAAACACTGCATTGAGGGCTTCTAGCAGCACTAGAGGTATAACAAATTGTTTTTGACACATTCAAATGCAATACATGTATATAATGTTACCTTTTCTCATCTTTTGGATACATTTGTAGCTAAGCACTATAACAATAGTCCAGAAAATACCCATAGGAATGAGAACAGCAAATATGTTGACGTCCGTTACTCGAACTAAAGAAAAGAGTATTTATATATTAAAATCATTGCGACTGGCATATGCCATATCACACAATAACAAAGGGAGGGGGGAAAAGGAAGGATTACTGGACATAGTAGACAAACTTTTCCATGCATTTTCATAAGAGAATGCAATGCATAAAGCATGCTTTCCATTAATCAAAGACCAAAAGGCTCAGCAAATGAAACCTTCAATACAAAACAACACTGAAATTTTATGTGCAATAATTGATGCTACCTAAACAGGTCTGAAGATTTGCTACTTGCTGACAACCATCGACTGGCATACAGTCATAGCCTCCAATAGTGTTGGTGCAATATTGACTGCATCCACTGATATTCAATGTGCATTCATTGATATCTGAAGTGAACAATGCAAAACTCTTAAATTGCAATTGTGACAATATCCACTGATATTCAATATAGTTCTAAATCTTGAACTGCACAAGTACAAGCCTGATTTACTTTTAAATAATATTTTGTGATGAAAAAGTAAGGAAATTAGTTACATAAAAGTATTTATTATTTACCATGTTGAGGCAGTGAGATTTGCTAATAATGTAGGTGTGTAATTACTGAATGTATTATTTCCATAATTCTTTGTATTTACAAATAAAAATTGCTCTTATTATATTATCTGTACACTCATTCATACCTAAAGTATGCACAATAAATTCATTACATCATATATATATAATATTATATATATAATATAATTATAAATATATAATTCTATTTACCTGAACAGCTCATATTATCTTCTACAAGTTGATAACCAGAGTAACATGAACAGTAATAGCTTCCAATGGTGTTGGTGCAATTTTGACCGCATCCACTGATATTCATTGTACACTCATTGATATCTATAGAAAGCACAACAAATTCATCAACACACAGAAATTATCAAGTTTTTACCTGAACAGCTCATAATATTTACTGCAAGTTGATAACCAGAATAGCAGGAGCAGTCATAGCTTCCAATGGTGTTAATACAATTTTGACCACATCCACTGATATTCAATGTGCACTCATTGATGTCTAAAGAGAACACAACAAGTTCATCAACATCATGCACACAAAAATGATGATGATATTTTTGTTACCTGAACAACTCTTAAGATCTACTGTGTCATTAAGATATATAATTACAGTTATAATTATTACTGAAATAATGGTATGAACAATACAAACAATGCATGAATACAGCTATAACACTAATGACAATAATAGCACTAAAAAAAAACATAAGCTAAGACCTACAAAACATCGCCCTAGAGTTTGCCCTCATCAGAGAGATGTTTAGCCTTGCATAAAATTCAAAGGTTGCCATGGACTTTGGCATAAATATTCTATTTACCTGAACAGCTCTTATTATCTGCTGCAAGTTGAAAACCAGAGTAGCATGAGCAGTGATAGCTTCCAATGGTGTTGGTGCAATTTTGACCGCATCCACTGATATTCATTGTACACTCATTGATGTCTATAGAAAGCGCAACAAATTCATCACCACACAGAAATGATGACGTTTTTTACCTGAACAGCTCATAACATCTACAGCAAGTTGATAACCAGAATAGCAGGAACAGTAATAGCTTCCAATGGTGTTGGTGCAATTTTGATTACATCCACTGGTATTCAATGTACACTCATTCGTATCTAAAGTAAGCCCAATAAATTCATTACAATGTGTATATATATATATATAATTCTATTTACCTGAACAGCTCTTATTATCTGCTGCAAGTTGATAACCAGAGTAACATGAACAGTAATAGCTTCCAATGGTGTTGGTGCAATTTTGACCGCATCCACTGATATTCATTGTACACTCATTGATATCTATAGAAAGCACAACAAATTCATCAACACACAGAAATTATCAAGTCTTTTACCTGAACAGCTCATAATATTTACTGCAAGTTGATAACCAGACCAGCAGGAGCACTCATAGCTTCCAATGGTGTTAATACAATTTTGACCACATCCACTGATATTCAATGTGCACTCATTGATGTCTAAAGAGAACACAACAAGTTCATCAACATCATGCACACAAAAATGATGATGATATTTTTGTTACCAGAACAACTCTTAAGATCTACTGTGTCATTTAGATATATAATTACAGTTATAATTATTACTGAAATAATGGTATGAACAATACAAACAATGCATGAATACAGCTATAACACTAATGACAATAATAGCACTAAAAATAAACATAAGCTAAGACCTATAAAACATCGCCCTAGAGTTTGCCCTCATCAGAGAGATGTTTAGCCTTGCATAAAATTCAAAGGTTGCCATGGACTTTGGCATAAATATTCTATTTACCTGAACAGCTCTTATTATCTGCTGCAAGTTGAAAACCAGAGTAGCATGAACAGTAATAGCTTCCAATGATGATGGTGCAATTTTGACCACATCC
The DNA here is from genome assembly GCA_963681505.1 of Eunapius fragilis. Classification (NCBI taxonomy): domain Eukaryota; kingdom Metazoa; phylum Porifera; class Demospongiae; order Spongillida; family Spongillidae; genus Eunapius; species Eunapius fragilis. The sequence goes on along the minus strand of OY811975.1, from coordinate 9,964,047 downwards.
ACTGATATTGAATGTGCACTCATTGATTTCTATGATTAAAAGTAATAACCCATTTCGATTAAGGTTCTATTCACCTGAGCATGTCATATTGTCTATGCCTAGTTGATATCCAGAGTAGCAGGAGCAGTAATAGCTTCCAATGGTGTTGGTGCAATTTTGACTGCATCCACTGATATTCATTGTACACTCATTGATATCTATCAGTAATAATAGTAAACCGAAATGACCCAGTGGGATAAAAATTCAATTTACCTGAACATGTCATATTATCTAACCCTAGTTGATAACCAGAATAGCATGAGCAGTAATAGCTTCCAATGGTGTTGGTGCAATTTTGATCGCATCCACTGATATTAAATGTGCACTCATTGATGTCTATCAGTAATCATAGTAACATAAAAGAACCCTGTTGGATATAGAGTTCTATTTACCTGAGCATGTCATATTGTCTATGGCTAGTTGATATCCAGAGTAGCAGGAGCACTCATAGCTTCCAATGGTGTTGGTGCAATTTTGACCACATCCACTGATATTCAATGCACACTCATTGATGTCTAAAGAAAATAACAAATTTATCACCACACAGAAATGATGAACTTTGTTACCTAAACAGCTCATAAGATCTACTGCAAGTTGATAACCAGAAAAGCAGGAGCACTCATAGCTTCCAATGGTGTTGGTGCAATTTTGACTGCATCCACTGATATTCAATGCACACTCATTCATGTCTAATGAAAGCACAATAAATTCATTGCAATGTATATATATATATAATTATGTATATATAATTCTATTTACCTGAACAGCTCTTAATATCTGCTGCAAGTTGATAACCAGAATAGCAGGAGCACTCATAGCTTCCAATGGTGTTGGTGCAATTTTGACCACATCCACTGATATTCAATGCACACTCATTCATGTCTAATGAAAGCACAATAAATTCATTGCAATGTATATATATATATAATAATTCTATTTACCTGAACAGCTCTTAATATCTGCTGCAAGTTGATAACCAGAATAGCAGGAGCACTCATAGCTTCCAATGGTGTTGGTGCAATTTTGACTGCATCCACTGATATTCAATGCACACTCATTCATGTCTAATGAAAGCACAATAAATTCATTGCAATGTATATATATATAATTATGTATATATAATTCTATTTACTTGAACAGCTCTTAATATCTGCTGCAAGTTGATAACCAGAATAGCAGGAGCACTCATAGCTTCCAATGGTGTTGGTGCAATTTTGACCACATCCACTGATATTCAATGCACACTCATTCATGTCTAATGTAAGCACAATAAATTCATTGCAATGTATTATGTATATATAATTCTATTTACCTGAACAGCTCTTACTATCTGCTGCAAGTTGATAACCAGAGTGGCAAAAGCAATAATGGCTTCCAATGGTGTTAGTGCAATTTTGACCACATCCACTGATATTCAACGTACACTCATTGATGTCTATCAGTAATCATAGTAACATAAAATAACCCTGTTGGATATTGAGTTCTATTTACCTGAGCATGTCATATTGTCTATGGCTAGTTGATATCCAGAGTTGCAGGAGCAGTAATAGCTTCCAATGGTGTTGGTGCAATTTTCGCTACATCTACTGATATTCATTGTACACTCATTGATATCTAAAGAAAACAAATTTATCAGCACACAGAAACGATGATATTTTTGTTACCTGAACAGCTCAAAAGATCTGCTTGCAGTTGATAGCCCAAATAGCAGGAGCAATAATAGCTTCCAATGGTGTTGGTGCAATTTTGACTGCATCCAATGATATTCAATGTGCACTCATTAATGTCTAAAGAAAATAACAAATCCATCACAACACAGAAATGATGAAGTTTGCTACCTGAACAGCTCATAAGATCTACTGCAAGTTGATAACCAGAATAGCAGGAGCACTCATAGCTTCCAATGGTGTTGGTGCAATTTTGACTGCATCCACTGATATTCAATGCACACTCATTCATGTCTAATGTAAGCACAATAAATTCATTGCAATGCATATATATAAGTATGTATATATAATTCTATTTACCTGAACAGCTCTTACTATCTGCTGCAAGTTGATAACCAGAGTAGCAAAAGCAATAATGGCTTCCAATGGTGTTGGTGCAATTTTGACCACATCCACTGATATTCAATGTACACTCATTGATGTCTATCAGTAATCATAGTAAACTGAAATAACCATGTTGGATATGAAGTTCCATTTACCTGAGCATGTCATATTGCCTATGCCTAGTTGATATCCAGAGTTACAGGAGCAGTAATAGCTTCCAATGGTGTTGGTGCAATTTTCGCTACATCCACTGATATTCATTGTACACTCATTGATATCTAAAGAATTTATCACAAAACACAGAAACGATGATTTTTTTGTTACCTGAGCAGCTCAAAAGATCTGCTGCAAGTTGATAACCAGAGTAGCAGGAACAGTAATAGCTTCCAATGGTGTTGGTGCAATTTTGATTACATCCACTGATATTCAATGTACACTCATTCGTATCTAAAGTACGCACAATAAATTCATTACAATGTACATATAAATAATTATGTAATTCTATTTACCTGAACAGCTCTTATTATCTGCTGCAAGTTGATAACCAGAGTAGCATGAACAGTAGTAGCTTCCAATGGTGTTGGTGCAATTTTGACCACATCCACTGATATTCAATGTGCACTCATTGATGTCTATCAGAAATCATAGTAAATTGACAGTTAGATATGGAGTTCTATTCACCTGAGCATGTCTTATTGTCCATGTCTTGTTGATATCCAGAGTAGCAGGAGCAGTAATAGCTTCCAATGGTGTTGGTGCAATTTTGACTGCATCCACTGATATTCATTGTACACTCATTGATGTCTATCAGTAATAATATTAAACCGAAATGACCCAGTGGGATAACAATTCTATTTACCTGAACATGTAATATTATCTAACCCTAGTTGATATCCAGAGTAGCAGGAGCAGTAATAGCTTCCAATGGTGTTGGTGCAATTTTGACCACATCCACTGATATTTAACGTACACTCATTGATATCTATCAACAATAATGGTAAACCGAAATGACCCAGTGGGACAAACATTTTATTTACCTGAACATGTCATATTATCTATTCCTAGTTGATATCCAGAGTAGCAGGAGCACTCATAGCTTCCAATGGTGTTGGTGCAATTTTGACCGCATCCACTGATATTGAATGTGCACTCATCGATGTCTATTAGAAATCATAGTAAACTGACTGTTGGATATGGAGTTCTATTTACCTGAGCATGTCATATTGTCTATGCCTAGTTGATAACCAGAGTAGCAGGAGCAGTAATAGCTTCCAATGGTGTTGGTGCAATTTTGACCGCATCCACTGATATTGAATGTGCACTCATCGATGTCTATCAGAAATCATAGTAAACTGACTGTTGGATATGGAGTTCTATTTACCTGAGCATGTCATATTGTCTATGCCTAGTTGATATCCAGAGTTGCAGGAGCAGTAATAGCTTCCAATGGTGTTGGTGCAATTTTGACTACATCCACTGATATTCATTGTACACTCATTGATATCTAAAGAATTTATCACAAAACACAGAAACGATGATTTTTTTGTTACCTGAGCAGCTCAACAGATCTGCTGCAAGTTGATAACCAGAGTAGCAGGAACAGTAATAGCTTCCAATGGTGTTGGTGCAATTTTGATTACATCCACTGATATTCAATGTACACTCATTCGTATCTAAAGTACGCACAATAAATTCATTACAATGTACATATATATAATTATGTAATTCTATTTACCTGAACAGCTCTTATTATCTGCTGCAAGTTGATAACCAGAGTAGCATGAACAGTAGTAGCTTCCAATGGTGTTGGTGCAATTTTGACCACATCCACTGATATTCAATGTGCACTCATTGATGTCTATCAGAAATCATAGTAAATTGACAGTTAGATATGGAGTTCTATTCACCTGAGCATGTCTTATTGTCCATGTCTTGTTGATATCCAGAGTAGCAGGAGCAGTAATAGCTTCCAATGGTGTTGGTGCAATTTTGACTGCATCCACTGATATTCATTGTACACTCATTGATGTCTATCAGTAATAATAGTAAACTGAAATGACCCAGTGGGATAACAATTCTATTTACCTGAACATGTCATATTATCTAACCCTAGTTGATATCCAGAATAGCAGGAGCAGTAATAGCTTCCAATGGTGTTGGTGCAATTTTGACCGCATCCACTGATATTGAATGTGCACTCATCGATGTCTATCAGAAATCATAGTAAACTGACTGTTGGATATGGAGTTCTATTTACCTGAGCATGTCATATTGTCTATGCCTAGTTGATATCCAGAGTTGCAGGAGCAGTAATAGCTTCCAATGGTGTTGGTGCAATTTTGACTACATCCACTGATATTCATTGTACACTCATTGATATCTAAAGAATTTATCACAAAACACAGAAGCGATGATTTTTTTTGTTACCTGAACAGCTCAAAAGATCTGCTGCAAGTTGATAACCAGAGTAGCAGGAACAGTAATAGCTTCCAATGGTGTTGGTGCAATTTTGATTACATCCACTGATATTCAATGTACACTCATTCGTATCTAAAGTACGCACAATAAATTCATTACAATGTACATATATATAATTATGTAATTCTATTTACCTGAACAGCTCTTATTATCTGCTGCAAGTTGATAACCAGAGTAGCATGAACAGTAGTAGCTTCCAATGGTGTTGGTGCAATTTTGACCACATCCACTGATATTCAATGTGCACTCATTGATGTCTATCAGAAATCATAGTAAATTGACAGTTAGATATGGAGTTCTATTCACCTGAGCATGTCTTATTGTCCATGTTATGTTGATATCCCAGAGTAGCAGGAGCAGTAATAGCTTCCAATGGTGTTGGTGCAATTATGACTGCATCCACTGATATTCAATGTACACTCATTGATGTCTATCAGTAATAATATTAAACCGAAATGACCCAGTGGGATAACAATTCTATTTACCTGAACATGTCATATTATCTAACCCTAGTTGATATCCAGAATAGCAGGAGCAGTAATAGCTTCCAATGGTGTTGGTGCAATTTTGACTGCATCCACTGATATTCAATGTGCACTCATTGATGTCTATCAGTAATAATAGTAAACCGAAATGACCCAGTGGGATAACAATTCTATTTACCTGAACATGTCATATTATCTATTCCTAGTTGATATCCAGAGTAGCAAGAGCAATCATAGCTTCCAATGGTGTTGGTGCAATTTTGACCGCATCCACTGATACAGAATGTGCACTCATCGATGTCTATCAGAAATCATAGTAAACTGACTGTTGGATATGGAGTTCGATTTACCTGAGCATGTCATATTGTCTATGCCTAGTTGATATCCAGAGTTGCAGGAGCAGTAATAGCTTCCAATGGTGTTGGTGCAATTTTGACTACATCCACTGATATTCATTGTACACTCATTGATATCTAAAGAATTTATCACAAAACACAGAAGCGATGATTTTTTTTGTTACCTGAACAGCTCAAAAGATCTGCTGCAAGTTGATAACCAGAGTAGCAGGAACAGTAATAGCTTCCAATGATGTTGGTGCAATTTTGACTACATCCACTGGTATTCAATGTACACTCATTCATATCTAAAGTAGGCACAATAAATTCATTACAATGTACATATATATATATATATATAATTCTATTTACCTGAACAGCTCTTATTATCTGCTGCAAGTTGATAACCAGAGTAGCATGAGCAGTGATAGCTTCCAATGGTGTTAATACAATTTTGACCACATCCACTGATATTCAATGTGCACTCATTGATGTCTATCAGAAATCATAGTAAATTGACTGTTGGATATGGAGTTCTATTCACCTGAGCATGTGTTATTGTCCATGTCTTGTTGATATCCTGAGTAGCAGGAGCAGTAATAGCTTCCAATGGTGTTGGTGCAATTTTGACCACATCCACTGATATTCAATGTGCACTCATTGATGTCTATCAGAAATCATAGTAAACTGAAATAACCCTGTTGGGTTTAGAGTTTTATTTACCTGAGCATGTCGGATTGTCTATCGCTAGTTGATATCCAGAGTTGCAGGTCGAGCAGTTATAGCTTCCAATGGTGTTGGTGCAATTTTCGCTACAACCACTGATATTCATTGTACACTCATTGATGTCTATCAATAATAATGGTAAACCAAAATGACCCAGGGGATAAATATTGTATTTAGCTGAACGTGTTATATTATCTAACCCTAGTTGATATCCAGAGTAGCAGGAGCATTAATAGCTTCCAATGGTGTTGGTGCAATTTTGACCGGGAATTAGGTACATTATTGTTTAACAAAAATAGGAATATTTAGGAGGAGAAACAACATGCATGGATTATTATTAATAAATCATGCTACAGTTCAATAAACTTTAAGATGGGAGCCACCTGGAAAGGATTGCTGTTGCATTTGCCCTCACCAGATGCAAGTTGAGCCTGCTATACAGGTCAGACAGCACAACTGACTTTGGTTTGCCCGATATGACTGCAAGACGGGAGGTAATTAAGCATCTTAATGTTTAATCTCCCGCAATCCTTATTTAAGGATGGCCATTCTTAAATAAGGATGATGACCACTTTCTAAAATAATGATGTAAACTTGGTGCTTTGTTTTATATTAGTGATTCACTAGATTCAAGATGATGCAGATCAGTGATACTGCCGCGATTAAAACAAGTTTGGCTTGCTCAAAAACCGGTATTACAGGCGATACCGCTATTTGCCGCTGACGGTATAGTAGTGAGCAAATTAACTCAAAGCGACGTATGACAAGGAAGGACAGGTTTCTGGTAGCTCTAGGAGTAGAATGTACACTGACAGATGGATCTGTGGAACAATATTCACGGCTTCAACAATCTACGCTCACGTACCGGCCAGTATACTTCGTAATTCCAAACATCGAAGCGATTGCATACGCTCGAAAGCTCGAAAGCGTCAAGCTAAGCAACCCCGTTTAGATGCCGAGGGAGCCACAGAAAGCAACAGATGTAGTTCCTCACTACGGATGGATGACATACATGTAGGCCCATACGTGACCAAAGTGGCAGCTCTGCATGATTCGTCAAATGACAGTGACAGCGACAGCAACAGTAGTCTTAGGCAATGGCGTGGTTCCTTCGAGTCTAATTGATTGGGGCTAAGCTACACTAAGCTCGAACACATATCGTATGCCAATTGGCAAATGGCAATGCTTCCTATATCTCCGGCACCCCCCCCCCCCCCCCCCCCACCCCAATGCACCAATGTAGTGCACGTGATTTCAGTGAGGCTAGGGTACGTCCATGCTGGCGTTTGAGCAGAAGCAAGCATCTACATCAGTACACGTCATTATACAAATGCTTGATATTAATTATTAAGCGTTATGGTATGAATAAGCATAACTTATTAACCACAAGTTATTTCTTTGACGAATCAGGTTGTGAGTATAGCTGGATCAACTGGCAATCAGAGAAAATCATGGACATTGATCATATTGACATCGTTTTAAGTTTGTTATGGAGGCTAATCAGTATACAATTGACCAATAGCATTTATTTTATCTTGCTTGCTTGGTTAGCAAAAATATGCAATGCAAAAGATGATCCTTATTTAAGGATAATGACATCCTTAAATAAGGATTTTTACCTGGAGATTAAACATTAAACGAGTCCATGGCTTCCCTTTTCCATGCACCATAGGACTCCGTGACCAGAGGCACACAACACCAGCCAAAAGCATTGCATTTGGGGTCATTCTCAGTATGCTTTTGCTCTTCAACAAGGCGGCTGCCCCAGCTGACAATCCCGCTACAGAAACAATTTTGGGGTTTAGTGGTGATGTCACTGAAATATCAAAGGCAGCTGGTTTGCCAAGGGCCCAGTTGGGTAGCAAAATGTCTGTAGGGCGTGAATGGTCATGCTCAGATGTAAGATTACTACCCATCTCCACCTTTACGCTCAAGTGGGCTCTACGGCAAGTCTCCGCCAACACATTGCGCAGCTGGTTGTGTCATGTGACTACGTCTCCTCCTTTTTTGCACGTTGTAGCATGATGAACAAGGGGATCTAATGCACTCTTTGGGCATAGGGCACACAGGGAACCATTGGAGGTGTCCAAACCAAGCCACCACTTGACTGCTACCTGGACTACTGAGGGCTCAAGATGAAGGCCGAGACTTTCAGAAGGGACTACAGTTAGCCATGAAGCAGCATGTGGGGACGAGACAGACAACAAACGAGCCTTATCAGCAACAGAAGAATGATCAGGATGTTATTGAACTGATGGATGTCAATCTTGCTCGAAAGTTGATTTTGATGGACTTAAGATGAAACTAAACCATCAGACTGAATTGTATAAGAAGGAGATACAGACTCATTGAATGTCTGTATTGCATCAGAGAGATGGTGGTTGGAAGGGGAGCCATAGCCAGAAGAGCATAAAGATGCAATGAATGCTGCAGGTGAGTGTAGGGACAGAGACCTCATGCCCAACCCTCCTCTGCTTAGGCGTAGCTGGGCCTGCTGCCAGGCAACATCAGTTGTATCAACTGCAGTGCATAGTGAAAGACTTCTAAGAACATCTTCATATAAAAAGCTGAAGAGAAGTCATAGCAAGTGAAGGAGGAGTGGCACGGGCTAGATGTGCAAGCCGACAAAATCCACCACACATACGCAAAAGAGTTAAAGCAACCTGAGGGTCCACTGCACCAACTTCCTCAAGCCTTTCAAGCAAGGATCTTGCCTCAGACCGCTTACTGGAGATAATGGCTGAGCAAAAATCTTTATCACCTATTGGAATATTCGCAATATCTCAATGTTGGGATTGTGAGACAGTTTCATGTCAGTTGGGAACAAGCTCAAACCACTCCGGCCGAAGACCTCACATTTTGACATATTCACGAACAGGCCAAGTGGTGGACCAAACTATTAAAATTATTATTATTTTTGACATTTAAATTACAATTACAACAGAATACAGTTACAGCAGGATAAATGGACAAACACAATTACATTATTATAAGGATAACTAACTTACAATAGATGCCGCTAACAAACCTACAGTTCTACTAACTTATACGGATATTTTTTCTCCCCATGATGGCCCTAGCCACTGACCTCACCAGTGACATGTTGAAGTGGCCATAGATGTCACCCAGCATTTTGGGTTTTGGAATGGCCTGGCCAATGGCAAGTAGAGAGGAGAGATGGGATAAAACACTCTGGGCCTCCATCCCCCAGTAACCATATGTTTCTACGGCTAGGGGGATACATGTCCAGCCCAACTCCTGGCATCTGGTGTCATTGGGCACAAGCTTTCTAAGTTCAGCAGCATAGGCTGCTGCTCCCACAGATGTACTGGCATTGTTGAGGGTTACTGGTGTAAGGGGTGAAGCACAAGGTAACGTCAAAGGCTGCAGGCTTTCCTCTGTCCCATCCCTGAACAAGGACATCCGCAGGACGAGAGTTAACATGGTCCCTAGCTAAGCCATACCCAACTTCAACCCTGACAGAAAGATGGGCCTGGCAGCAAATGTTAGCAAAGATATCCCGCAAGTGATTGTGCCTTGCAACCACATCACCACCATGTCTGCAGGAGGCTGCATGATTACCTAGAGGGTCAAGGGCAATATCAGGACAATGTAGACACAGAGAACCTCCTAAGGTGTCAAGACCCAACCACCATCTAAGTGCTATCTGACATTCAGCAGAGTTAAGGTGCAGATCCAGACCAGTAGAAGGGATGACTGAGATCCAAGAGGGCAGAAACAGAAAGGATCCAAGCCTTATTCACTGTTATTTTTAATGCATAATAATTATATACTTATATATACGATACACCTGAAACAGGTAAACTCCATGCACAACCAAACTATTAACACTATAGCTACAAGGAAAACAATACATGTACACTAGAGATGGACTGGGCAAAGGCCTCTTGCCAGGATGGCTCTTGCCACAGCTCTCACCAAACAGATGTTTAGGCGGCCATATATGTCAGCCAGAACTCTGGACTTGGGGCAGGAAAGATGGATTGCTAAATAGGTAGCCAGTCTTGAGAACAAGTGTTGGGCCTCCTTCCCCCAGTTACCGTATGTCTCAACTGCCATTGGTATACACATCCATCCCAATTCACGACACTTTGGATCATTGGCAGCATGCTTCCTAGTTTCGGCAGACAGAGCTGCTACACCTGCAATTCTACTTGAGTCTTTCAAGGAGACTGGAGTGAAGGGAGAAGTGACTGTGATGTCTAGGGCAGCAGGTTGGCCTCTCTCCCAACCCTCCACAAGGACATCAGCTGGACGGGAGTGATTGATGTCACGACACATACCATGACCCGCTTCCACCCTGACAGACAGGTGTGCCTTGCGACATAAATCTGCAATGATGTCACGCAATTTGTTGTGTCTGATGACTGTGTCACCTCCATGTCTACAGGACACAGCATGGTGACTAAGGGAGTCAAGAGCGACCCCTGGACAAAATGGGCACACTGAGGCAACTGAAGTGTCCAGACCCAGCCACCATCTGACAGCAGTTTGGAATTCCGGTGAGTGTAGATGCAGATTTAGGCCAACAGAGAGAGCAGCCGAGAGCCACGTACTGGAATGGGGGGGGCCGAAGCTGATAATAGCCGAGCTTTATTCGGTGGAGAGGAGGACATCAAAAGTGATTCAAAGAGATGTCTGTCCAACTTCTGGGACAAGGATCGCTGGCAAGGCTGATCGGCAAGAACTGACTCGATGGTAACTGCATCAAAGTGTGAGACCTGACTGTTGAATGTGATTAAAGATTGCTGAAGATGGAGGTTATTGGTATTGCCTACACCTGAGGAGGCTGAAAAATGCTGAGCTAGAATGCAAGCCCGCCAAAGGAGAGGCTTAGTTGGGCTTGTTGCCAGGCGGCATCCGTGACATCTGCAGCAAGTCAGGCTGAGAAGCATGATCTGGTCTCCCCATCAAAGGCACGTAGAGCCTCAGAGGATAGACTAGGGGGAGTGGTTCTCAAAACATGGATTTAAAACATAGGCACCACAAATAACTAAAAGTCACAAGCAGGTGTTTGTTGAGACACATCTGGCCAAAATTGCCCTGGCATTCTGCCTCATTAATTATGTATAATTATATATATATAATTCTATTTACCTGAACAGCTCTTATTATCTGCTGCAAGTTGATAACCAGAGTAGCATGAGCAGTGATAGCTTCCAATGGTGTTGGTGCAATTTTGACCACATCCACTGATATTGAATGTGCACTCATTGATGTCTATCAGAAATCATAGTAAACTGACTGTTGGATATGGAGTTCTATTCACCTGAGCATGTCATATTGTCCATGTCTTGTTGATATCCAGAGTAGCAGGAGCAGTAATAGCTTCCAATGGTGTTGGTGCAATTTTGACTGCATCCACTGATATTCTTTGTACACTCATTGATGTCTATCAGTAATAAAAGTAAACCGAAATTAACCAGTGGTATAACAATTCTATTTACCTGAACATGTCATATCATCTAACACACATAATAAAATTAGCAATATACCTTACTATGTAGGGCTATCACTTTTGATAAATTTACCTAACAATGCATTGTACTTAAGTTTTAATTTATTTTTCTAGGTTCAAAAATATGCCTTTTTACATTGATGGTCTACAGGCTAGCTTGGGATATTTGAAGTGATTACTTAGAAACGCTACACTATATTTAGATCGAGATTACCCAGATTACATTCATAAACTTCATTTGCAGGTACAGATTAAACTTGTAGAAAAATCTACTCAACAAATTATAGAAAATGTATACTGTATACCTATAAAATTGTTATAAAAGTTAGTGCTTATCTTTTACTTAGTGGCTGACACCTGCCTTGGACCTATCAACTTCAGATATTGATGGAAGTGGGCATAACTCCCACCTCTTAAAATGTATTCACGATATAAAACTGATATATAATAATAATAATAATAATATAATTATATATAATTATATAATTATATATTTTATAATTATATGGGACAGTGTCCAGCTAAATCACCCTTATGGTAAATTTTCAAAATTTCCAGAACAAGCAAAAGAAAAGTAACGCTCGCATTGAAATGTATGGCTAAGTATTAATTCAGTGCCTAAAAACTTTGTGATGGATTGTCCAATGTAGCACGCGTAAGGACCATTTGACAGAAACGCATGGGTGTTCAAGGAAAATCAAAAAATTTGAAAACTTGAAAAACTAGCCGGAAGGGTGACACCGTCCCATATATATATATATATATAATATTATATATATAATTATATAAATATAATTATATATATATATATATAACGTTATTGTAGTTGCTGATGTAATTCTGTAATCCCTTGTTTTATACCATTAATTGTAATGCATACAGTTGTAAAGCCTATATCTATAGTGACAAGCCTGTCAATGTAGCATGGAAAGCAAACCACACTGGTGCAGTTAGTTGGTAGCCGACATATTCAAGCATTCTTGTGTGAATCCATTGTAGTTGGTATACATGCCAGCTAGAGCATGCATATTAAAATCGTGCATATATGCAACATAAAAACTTACGTTGGTTGCTAACTCTTTTCAGATGCTATTATATTTATAGATTGACATATGCAGAACAACAGTAATACATGCAGTATCCTGCACCAGAATAAGGAAATAGTTTGGTATATCTACAAAAGTGGGTGCAGTGTTTATAACAATTAGGCCTACAGACTACAGTAAGATCTCATTTATTGTCCAAGTACATGCACCACTTACCAGTGATACAATTAGAAATTTGAGTCTGAGCCGTAGATGATTGCAAATTGAAAAGGTAAAAAAATGAATAGTACTGTATGAAATCATAAGGAAATGATGGAAAATGTGGATTAAACTTCCAATAGCCATTAGCAAGGATGTAATTGTTCAAGAGTAAGTTCCAGGATCCAACATATGTATTGCAAGTTAAGCTTGTAACTATATCATGTATAGCACTTGAACTTAATGTGAGGTTACATTGAATGTCATTGGTTTCCCCACCAGGGCCGTCGTACACTTGGAAATGACGTGAGTAGCCCGCCATAGTTGACATCGAAATGAAATCAGAATAGACCATAGGATAATGCATGTTGTAGAAAGGGACATTACCCCATCTCACAGCGGTTAATCCACAACCAAAAACCGATATATTGAGCATGTTGATAGTATTGCACGACACATTGAACATTGGTAACTGTACGCGAACTGAAAGGCAAAAAATATGTAATATACAGACCTCTTTTCATTGTATATATCTTACTGGTCCTGGGGAGAATGGCCATGTACTTGTCTGTACATGTATCTGCACTGGAGTATTTTGCTATGAAGATGACCATGACCGAAAGCATAGGGAGGATGTTATGATCACTGGAAAGAAACCAAATGTTTATAAATAACCTTTGCAATGGCTACCAATTAAAATAAGTTATGTTAGGATAATTATACTGGAATTCTGATTTCACCAATAAATTTTCCGGATTTTTAAAATGATGTATTATTTAAAATTTATTAACTTTATTTACAATCTCAATCTTCTTCAGGTCCATGGTCCAGCTTTAGGTCTTCCTTCATGTCAACTTGTCTAAATGCGAGGTATTCACCCGCCAAAACCTGGATATGTTCCCTTCTGGAATGAAACCTATGGCAAGCCAAACATTGAAATCCTTGGTGTCATCATTGGAGACCTAGATTTCTGCTCCTCATTCATATCGGCCAAATGGATGGAGGCTAGAGCACTTCTATATGAAGTTTAAAGCAGTTAAACATGGCTAACGGAGCACGCCCCCCGCACACACAGGGCATGCGTCACATACATGTGTACGGAGCATGTGCAGTCGAGGCATCTCTAGCAGCTGACCGAGACCACTCATGAGAATTTGGAGGAGAATAGTTGAGTTGAGCAGGTTGGTATGATAGCCCCCCAGGTTGCCTTGGTCCTTCTTTGTCTATGTGGTGGGTTTTGTAAACTGGCGCATCTGGCCCGATAACACCATCATCACTTTCAGAAGAGGCTCTCTGTCTTTTTGATGGTGACGTCCATAGGGCTTTCAGTCATTGCTCGGGTGTTGACACTTCCAACATTGCCTGGGACTAAGCTCAGCTCAGCCTGAGCAGAGGAGGTCTAGGCCTGTGGTCATTGTCCCACCACTCATCTGCAGCATTCATCTTTTCCTTGTGCTCATTTGGCTCTGCAGTTAGTGTTATGTCACTGCCATCTCACAGAAATCTCTTTTTAGTAAGTTGGATGACCATGACTTCAATTTACTGCTAAACTCATCTTCTGTGGCAGACAAGGTACGTCTTTTGTCAGTTTCTACCCCTCATGCTGCTTCCTGGCTTTCCATTGTGCCCTCTGATAGCTTGGGGGCTTCACAGCTTTTCAGGTAGCCATCAAATGGTGGGTGATACATCAGAAGGGCTCCCAATGTGCACTTGATCACCTTGGCCACCTTGCAGTTACCTGCAAGTATGGTTGGGATGCGGTCTCTCACCTTAATAGCATTAGGGACATCCTGATGGAGAACTGCAGCATTAGATGTTCACCACTAAATCCTGCCCCTTTGTTGGAAGCAGGAGTGTTGGCCACAGCTGCTGCTCAGGCCATTGAGTCTAGGAAGCACCAAGCTAATGACCGCAAATGCTCACAGCTAGGATGGGTATGTTTACCCGTGGTTATTGAAAACCTATGGGGCTTGGGAACGATATCTATGGCCGGTTGATCAACCTTGTCTGTGCCAATGCTACAGCTGTCCTCTCTAGGATAGCTCCACCATGTAGCTGAATATTGTACCCATGTGCTATAATTATGAATTGTGCGTGTTCATTTGTCCTGTATTGTAATAATGCGGAAGGGTGCCACTCAGGAGGGCTATGAAAAGGGAGGGATCCCAGATCCCTCTACCGATTAACACCTTGCAAGAGCCCGTACATCCAAAAGCTATCTCAAACGACTTCGTGAATTTTTCAAAAAAAACCACTAAAGTTGAACGAGGCTAGACCAGCAGAGGTTTTGTGTAAAAACAAGTTTAAATGTAGGAGGTTGCAGAGGAAAGTGAAGAGGTTAGTGGGTGTAGATTAGGTAGTTGCAATTAATGTGTACTGTATAATAAATTGACTGCTTTTCCTATTTAATTTTCTTATTATTATAATAATAATACCTGGAGTCGAATGAGTTCCAGATGGCTATTAGGTGGAGGCTGGGGTTAGACACTTCTTGTCGATCCATGTGCCCATTCTGCCTCGATACTGCTCTTGATCCTCTTGGTCACCATGCTGTCCTGCAGGCATTGGGGGGATGCGGTCACACGGTGTCACCTAGGTTAGCACCTAATAATGATGAAACATGGAACCATTTAGTGGCTAAACATCCTGAGTGTCCTTGTCCTGCTGTTCCCACCTTACCATCTATGGACACTGTGATCCCTCATGACCTTAATCTCATGGCTGTCCTCAGATCATTTCCAAAGCTAACATCAGCTGGACCATCAGGGCTTCGCATTCAACACATCATTGATGCATCAGAGGTGCCCCTTCAGACACCCATCCTCCAATCTCTGAGGGCTGTCATCCACCTCCTTGCAGCTGGCAGAGCTCCACCTGAGGTTTCCACTTTTCTTGCCAGTGGCAGTTTAACTGCCCTTAACAAGTCTAAACCTGGTAGTCCTCTTGATGTCAGACCTATTGCTGTAGGTGAAAGCCTACGTCGCCTAACCAGAAAATGCCTTTGTGCGGTAGTGAAAGGGAAGGCAGCAGAATTTTTCAAACCACATCAGTTTGGTGTTGCTTGCAGCAATGGTGCGGAGAAGATTGCCCATGGCTTGAGAGCGTGTGTTAATAAGTATTGGCTGGATGATGACTTCGTTCCCCTAAAGGTGAACATGAAGAATGCCTTCGATATGGTCTCACAGGAGGCTATCCTCTCAGAGTGTAACAAACTCTTCCCTGAGCTGCTCCCTTGGGTCATCTGGTGTTACAGTCAGCACCCCATTCTGTGGCATCCTTTGGGCAGCGTACATTCGGAACAAGGGGTTCAGCTGGGTGATCCTCTTCTCCCTGGTTAGTGTCAGAAATCACCACTAATTCTGTGTGTACAGATTTGTCCTACCATGTCTGGTACCTGGATGATGGTGTGCTGGCTGGTCCCAGGTCTGCTGTTCTTCCATCATATTGGTCCTCCTACTGGTCTCATCGTAAACTTTCATAAATGTGAGATATTTAGCAAACATGATACCAGCCCTTTTCCTCCTGAAATGAAAAGATCAACACACCCTAATATTGTCATCTTGGGCTTCCCTATTGGTGACAAGCCTTTTTGCTCCACCTTCATTTTGGTGAAACATGAAGAAGCCAAAGCTCTCCTGCTCAAACTAGAAGAAGTAAGTGCAGTCGACCCACATGTGGCCTTTTCCCTCCTATGTCAATGTGTGGGATTCTGCAGGCTGGCCCACCTTGCTCGTGGCACACCACCCTCCCAGGCCATATCAGCCCTTGAGGCCTTTGATCACGACATACGAGCTACCTTCTCCAAGTGCACAGCAGTTGACACCTCCAATCAGGCCTGGCAACAGGCAGAGCTAAGCTTAGGCAGGGGTGGCCTAGGCATGTGCTCCCTGAGTCGGCATTCCCTAGCTGCTTACATCGCCTCTCTGAGCTCCTCTGGTGATAGTCCATTGTCCCAGGAACACCTTATCCATGCAGTTGAGTTGTTTAGCTCACTTGTACCATCATCAGAGGCGGTCAGCATGGAGGAGGTGTTGACATCCCATATACATCAAAAGGTGCTGTCCAATAAGATTGATAACCATTTGTTCAATATACTTTATGAGCAATCCACAGCCGCAGATAGAGCACTCCTCTCTGTCTCCTCCCCTCATGCTGCATCTTGGGTGACAGTCATTGGGCTATGCCTCAGAGTTCCAGGTGGCCATCAAGTGGTGGCTGGGCCTAGATACCTCATGTGGCTCAATTTGTCCTCTGTGTCCTGGGAGAGTACTTGATCCCCTTGGCCATCATGCACTCACCTGCAAGCATGGTGGAGATGTAGTAACCCGCCACAATAAACTACGTGACACCCTTGCTGAGACCTGTTTGCAGGGCCCACCTGAGTGTTAAGGTGGAGGCAGGAAGTAACCTCTCCAAAGACCATAGCCACAGACATTCTAGAACACAACTGGTCTTCGGGTAAGCCAGCAGCCTTCGACTTGTCTGTGATGTCACCGCTTAACTCCAATGTTTTACTTGAAGCGAGACTAGCAGCCGGTCAGGCTGCCAGAGCTACCGAGCAGTGAAAACACGATGAAAGTTATGCCAAATGCAAGGTGCTAGGGTGGGTTTGCATCCCCATGGTGGTTGAGGCATATGGACAGGGCTAAGGCTGACGCATGGCACAGGAATGTGGCTTATCCTTCATTATCCGTACATTCAGTAGCGGATCCAGAGGGGGGGGGGGGGGGGGGGGGGGGTGCTGAAACAATATTCACAATTAACTTTCACCATTTAAGGCACTGCCAGTACCATATATGGTGAAAATGAATTGTGAATATGATTTTGGCCCCTCCGGCGCGGAAGCTTAGAAAAGGTATGGTAGTTGGCTTATGAAACCTCACGGTCGCACATAGGGAAAGTCAGGTAGTCCTGAAAGAACATATTCCGATCGAGAGGGGCTACAAGATTAACGCTATCAAACCATAGATAAAAAAATACATGATCAAACCGACGCGTGGATTGATATTTTAACACGTTTGCACGACATTATCTTTTCGTGCCAGCATGGTACTGTTCGGTACGGCATGGTTAAAATTCGACGCTTGAACACTACCAGAGATAATATTATATCTGACACTACCAAAACCATACAGTCGCTCGATTGTGGTAGATTGCGATATGAGCATGCGTAGTATTAGCTTGTTTCCATGGTATTAAAATGGCGTGATGGTTGATTTCAGGCATTACGGCCGCCACACAATCCCAAATAATCAGTAGTCGTACCGTGCCACACTAGCTGTTCCGTACCATGTCGCACCAAAGATATGGCGTGTGAACATTGAACTGTATTGGGATTGGGGGGGGGGGCCTGGCCCCCCCAATGTTATAATTGGGGTGGCCAAGGCCCCCCTGGCCCCCCCGGTTCCTACGCCCATGTAATAATTGTATTTACATACGCGAGAAGAGAGGCCGAGACTACATGCGCTTTATTTTGAGTTGTTCGTGCTTTTTAAATCCGCCAAGCCAACTGAAAAACATCTTTTAGAAACGTGTACTCAAGAGACGGCTGTATTTGGTTCTGTATAGGGTTGTAACGGGGCTTATTTTCTGCGCGTCATGCCAACGCTTTGAATATGGCATGCAGATTTTTTTTTTACGTATAGCGAAGTGGTCCTCTCATAACGTACATGTGCGAAACACCGGCATATATTATAGTATTCGTGGAAATTGCGTTTTCGTTTTCGGCTTAGCTTTTCTGGCCTCTAAAACTTCAATCTGGCACTGTTCTGGTCGGGCATAGCCCGCGACCTTCAAGTCGGGCTACGCCCAACTGCTAGTGCTCTTGCACAATGTCTCTGTGCTTTGTTAACAATACTACTGCCATATGTCCTGTACAACTCATAACAACTCATTGAAATGGTTGTGTGCCCTCTGACTGTTCCCACATCAGCCCAAAGCCTGCATTCATGATTGTATATGACTGACATGGCGTTCGAGTGTAAGCGCATCTTTACTGTCCTTCTCATGCCAGGAAAAGCATGGTCTAGATAACTTGTATGGAATGTAGCCTGTTGTTTGGCTTTACCATACACCTGCAGTGTATGCAATTTTCTTTACTACAACTTCTAATATTGTACTTTGCATCTGCACGTTCTGCAGAAACTTTTAGGGAAATCAAACAGTGTCATTGCGTATGTCTATTGTCAAGAACTCCATTGAAAAGGCAGCACAGGTGTATTTCGTTTGAGGCTCGTTTTCCACCTTTGCATTGTATATTTTAAACAGACACATACTCTCTGAGAGAACTTCTAGACATGAAATTACGCGTTTCCCATCGTTGTCGTGCATTAAATTTACACATATGGGTGTGGCGATGTGCATTATTCATTAAGTTACATGGTCCCGTGTAACAGTGTTGTTCTTTCACCAGAAAATAAGCCCCAGCATTCACTAAACGCTGAGGTGATGTACAATGATTGCTCTTTAAGTAGAAGTAGGTTTTTAAACCTGGGGCGTTTCGAAAAAAATTGATCTTGAGCACTTAATGAAAACAATAAAAGGTGTGCCTTCGAAGTTCGATTCAGTAGTCACAGGCGCGTCAATTATAAGGCATAGGAGAACTGTGCGTACTATTTCTTTTTTAAGTACGAAATTGGATGTGTATATTGAATTTGTAGTGGCAAAAAGACGTAAACCACAAAATAATTAGCTGCTTTAAAATCCCAAACACCAAAATACCGTAATGTTTGAATGTGTTCTAATTAACAACCTAATGTCCGTTTAAAGAATTAAAGTAACTTATTAATTAAACCATACCCTGCAGGTGTGGTAGCCTCACCCCAGGCCGTCAGTTAAAGTTTAGGAAAAAAGACGGCCTGGTCTCTATGTTAGTGCACATGCGCTGGCCATTACCTGAAAAACGCGCAATCGTATACTTAACTTGTAAACAATTCCGTAAACTAACTAAGGTTATAAATAAAATTAAAAACATCGCTCATGCTACGCTATGTATACAATGTCAAAGTCTTGTGGGATTTGTGACAGTGTTTTGTCTCGTACACATTATGTCGCACTTTTTTCAAGGGAATCTTTGGCATCAGATCTTGCAAGCAAGGTTGCCGATGTCCCAGTGGCTTCTGAGGATGGTTTGTCCAGGTTCATTTGCATACCTTGCAAAAACAAACTTATGTCAGGATTGCTTCGCCATTGCTTTGCGCGGAACGGTTTACGGAAAGGTTGACAAGCCAAGTATACGATTACGCGTATTTCAGGTAATGGTCAGCGCATGCACACTAACATAGTTGCAATAGAGACCAGGCCGTTTTTAAACTTTAAATGACGGCCTGCGGACGAGGCTACAGCTGTAAGCGTCTAAAGACGCGCAGCCGGTTATGTTGGACTCAGACATGCCAACTCTCACGCATTCGGTGTGAGACTCACGTGCATACACAGCCAAATTGTGACCCAGATATACATCATTTGGCCTCGTATTTAGCGCAACGCAAGATGACCCCCCCCCCCCCCCCCCCCCCCCCCCCCCCCCCTCGCCCTTCCCGGTCGTATTTGTGCCCAACGCTAGGGGACCCCCCTACGCTTGTTCGGATGGAATAATTAGTCTAATACTCAACTTATACGTTCGTACGTCCGCGTAACTCATTTATATCCAGGTATGTATGCGTACCTAGCAACCAATAGGAACGAACACCTCGCACAGAAAAGTACATAGCAACGCGTACTTAGCGACCATGCCTGCCACAAAACCTATATGCCTCTACAGGTAATAATGTAGAAAGAATAAAAGCAACGCTATTGTGGTTCACTCTCAAGTCTCATCGTACAGGTCGAGAACATGCAGTTACTATCTGACATAATATTTGTATTGCGCGGGCATGTCATAGAGGTTGCGTAGTAACCGTATGTTAGAACAGGTGGTAGATTATATACATTTGGTATCACAGTAAAAAAAGGAGGTAGACCAACAGTTCATCTGGCAAATAAATAGCAAGACGAATAACAGCGAGACGAATAATCAGCCCTTGATTTTCACGGTAACACGCAAGTTATTTATAATCTTACGCTTTACAGCACCTCTATGGACTAAAATGATATTTAAGTGACCAGGCAATGCTGTTATGACAAATTTGTCAAAAATAGGGAATACTAAACAGATACAAGAGGCATCCAGGTACATGCGCTCATAAACATTCGTATAGAAACTAAAAATAACCGTGCACTAATTGGAATAAAATGCATATTCGAACGAAGGACTTTATTCACTCCATATAAAATATTACAACGGCTTCTATACATTTCCAAGAAGGTTGAAGAATTTCCTATCACTTATACGTAGTTAGGTTGGTGACAAACGTAAGCTTCATTGCACAAAATCGTAACACTAGTGTACAACTATAGAATGAAAAATCAATGTTTTGACGGCGGTCTAGCGGTGAAGCTATAGTCCGCGAATGTATAAAACAAAGTAACATACCTTCTCATACTGAACTTCATCCTGACAGCTGCACAGAGTTACGATACCAAAAATTATTTGGCCGGAAGTGGATTTACGTATATAAATTATTCAGGTGGTAATCTGTACAGTTACTTAGTCTTAGCAACTGATCACCACCTGAATAAGACTAACTAAGCAGTCTTAGTCTTAGTCTTAGCAACTTTAGTCTTAGCAGAGATAATGTATAAAGGGACTAGCGTGTCCCCTTGAAAAATCGCGGGCTGATTATTCGTCTCGCTGTTATTCGTCTCGTTATTCATTTGCCAGATGAACAGTTGGTCTACCTCCTAGCTCCTCTTTTTTTTTTTTTTTACTGTTTTACCAAATGTATATAATCTACCACCTCTTCTAACATGCGGTTACTATGCAACCTCTATAACATATATAGAAATACAAATATAATGTCAGATCAGATAGTAACTACAGGTTCTCGGCCTGTACTACGATGAGACTTGAGAGTGAACCACCTATCATTATTACGTAAGACCCCCCACCCCCACCGGGATTAGGTGAGGATTTGTGAATGCCGTTACATGTCGTGATAATGGCAGATAACCACCAAAGATTAATGGAACGCGTTCTAGCAAGGCTTCATTGGACATCCTGTCTGGTATATTTGGATGACATAATTGTATTTAGTCATACAGTCCATGAGCATTTCCAGCAGTTGAGGGATGTTTTAGCTCGTTTGAGGGGTGCTGGTTTAAAGGTTAACCCAACCAAATGCCTCCTGTTGCAGAGTCGGGTGTCCAATCTAGGCATGTGATATCAGATCAGGGAAAACATGATTTGAAAACAGTATTGACTGTTGCAGAATAATACTTTTCTAGACAATAGTGCCAGTTGGAAACTCCAGTCTCTGTGGACCCAACGAAGGAACTTGGTGTTGACAGATGGCATTGTGTATCCAATGGGAAGACATTCCAGGAGGGGGGGGGGGGGGGGGGGGGGGGGGGGGGGCAGGCAGATAGACGTCTTCAGCTGGTTCTTCCATCAGTCTGGGCACCAGACATCCAGTATGGATTGCATGACTCTATTATTGGAGGACACCTGGGAACAAGAAAGACACTTGAGAAAGTTCAACATCGGTTCTACTGGCCAGGGCAGCAACGTGATGTGGAGCAATGGTGTAGTAAGTGTTTAGTGTGTAATTCACTCAAGTCACCACCTAAGAGGAGGGCACCTTTGGAGGTCAGCAAGGTAGATAGACCACTGGAGCGGGTAGCTATGGATATTCTGGGACCCTTACCAGAGACTCCACGTGGGAATAAGTATATTTTAGTGATGGGTGATTACTTTATTAAGTGGAAGGAAGCCTACCCATTGAAGAATATGGAAGCTAGCTCAGTTGCTCTGGTGTTTGTTAATGACTTTGTGTGTCAATTTGGTGTGCTGGAGTCTCTCCACACTGACCTAGGAAAGAACTTTGAGTCTGCCCTGAAAAAAGAAATATGTCAACTATTTGGTGTGCGGAAGACACGAACAACCCCATACCACCCACAGTCAGATGGATTGGTTGAGAGATTTAATAAGACAGTGCTGGAAATGCTGAGTATGGCTGTTCAGCAGGATGAAGACAAGTGGTACCTACTATTGCCATCTCTTCTTTTGGCTTATCCTACCAGTGTTCATGAATCAACAGGTGCAACACGTTTTAGTTTAATGTTTGGGCGGGATCCATGCCTTCAGAGGATATCATGTATATATGGTATCCCACCTGAAACTTATAATTATGTATCACCTGAGCGCTACAGCCAGACATTGGTAGGGAGGATGAGGAGAGCTTACCAGCTGGTCCAGGAGAAGGCCAAAAGAAAACAGAATCACCAGAAGGAGGTGTATGACAAAACAATCAAGGGTCACCCATACCAGGTAGATCATAGCTCAGTGGTCCCAAGGGGAAGCTCAAGGAAGTTTGTAAGACCTTGGCAAGGGCCTTTCAGAGTTACAGGTCATTAGCCCATCTGTTTATAGGATTGTGGATTGCAGCAATCCCAGGAGGAAAGAAAGGCGGGAGGGGGGGGGGGGGGGGTGTATGGGCACACAGTTTTTTGTTCAAAATATTATAAAGTGGTAAGAAGATACACATTTGCTTCTATGCATTTTATTCCATTTTGCAACTGTGTGTCAGAAAAGAAGTAAAAGGTTTGAGTTAAAGCCTCATTCTAGATCAGAATAGAAATGATTCCTGATGAATGTGCTTATATGCATACAGATATTTTCTATTTATGGCTTGTTTATATATATGTATGCTTGCATTGTAAACATGAATATGATTAGGTGTATGTGTGTGTGTGTGTGTGTGTGTGTGTGTGTGTGTGTAATTGACATAGGATTTATCAAATTTCAGTTTGGAACAGAAATACACCAATTGACTATAAATAATTCTAATTGGTTGTCAAATCTGCCATTAGAGGTCCCTTCATCTCTTTAGAGTCATTCTTCAAGCTACTGAGTAGATTCAGGGTCTGCATAGAACATTCTGATACCCCCCCCCCCCCCATCATGACTGAAATAACATAAAACACCCCCTCCAAATAAATAAGTATCCAAATAGACTGTATGTGTGAGTCAGTTTCTGGGTTCAATCCATATATCTGTACCTTCCCCCCTCACACGTTCCACAAAGTGGATCACAAAAGATACCAAAAGTTCTGACCTGAAAAGGGGCTTTGCCCCAGATCAAGCCCCACGTGGAATTGCAGCTAACAGCGTTCTTCATACACCCCGTCTGGGTCACTTGTGCCCACCCATCACCTTTTCCACTCCACCATGCCCATGCCTCCTTGTCGTAGCTGGAACTCACATGTGCCACCTTTGAATATGCCCAGCCAGCCATGGAGAGGATATCCCATCCAAAAAATTTGGAGAGGTGGTGACATCTTCATGGCAACGATATGTAGAGTGTAGTTTAAAAGTTAATGTACATGTACTGATCAGTAACAACACACTCATCACTCATACAACTAGATACATGGCACACAAGTGCACACAATGGACAGGGGGGGGAGGGGGAGGGATGGAAACCTATCTCCCCCCTCCCCCCTTCGATACTTGAGTTCTGCCTCCTCTAGTAATGGTACTTCCTAAAATTTGCATCAGGCCCAAAGGTGACAGCAGGCTTATATAGGCAACCCCACCGCCTGATCTGGAGTATACGTGTGTGTATTGATGTGCATGTGATTAAGTTATTATTTTCCCAAATCATCTTTGATGTGCAGTCATCATCTAACTAGGCCACCAACTGCCTCTAGACAGCATCCTGTTGAGGGCACATGGCCTTATCATCATCACTCCCATACTTCAATGGGTGCCGCAGCATACAAGAAAGGCAACTTGCACCTTGTTATGGGGAGCTTCCCCATCACAACAATCCATCAGAGGACACACCCACACAGTACTAACCACACCCACCTACACAGTAACCTCTTCTCCATCCACCCACATAGTCCACACACCCTCACACTATTCCAACACACCCATACAGTACATGTAACATCTTTCCTCCCACACACAGTAACCTCCCCCCCACACACAGTAACCTCTTCCCCCCACACACAGTAACCTCTTTCCCACACACACAGTAACCTCTTCCCCCCACACACAGTAACATCTTCCCCACACACACAGTAACCTCTTCCCCCACACACAAGTACAGTAACCTCTTTCCCACACACACAGTAACCTCTTCCCCCACACACACAGTAACCTCTTCCCCCACACACAGTAACCTCTTCCCACACACACAGTAACCTCTTTCCCACACACACAGTAACCTCTTTCCCCGACACACATAGTAACCTCTTCCCCACACACACACAGTAACCTCTTCCCACACACACAGTAACCTCTTCCACCACACACAGTAACTTCTTCCCACACACAGTAACCTTTCCCCCCACACACACAGTAACCTCTTTCCCCACACACACAGCAACCTCTTCCCCCCACACAGTAACCCCTTCCCCCACACACAAAACACAGTAACCTCTTCCCACACACACACAATAACCTCTTCCACCCACACACGCAGTAACCTCTTCCCCCACACACACATTAACCTCTTCCCCCACACACACAGTAACCTCTTCCCCACACACACAGGAACCTCTTCCCCACACACACAGGAACCTCTTCCCACACACACACAGTAACCTCTTCCCCACAACAGTAACCTCTTCCCCACACACACAGGAACCTCTTCCCCACACACACAGGAACCTCTTCCCCCACACACACAGTAACCTCTTCCCCCACACACAGTAACCTCTTCCCACACACACACAGTAACCTCTTCCCACACACACACACAGTAACCTCTTTCCCCACACACACAGTAACCTCTTCCCTCACACACACAGTAACCTCTTTACCCTCACACACAGTAACCTCTTCCCACACACACACAGTAACCTCTTCCCCCTCACACAGTAACCTCTTCCCCCACACACGCAGTATCCTCTTTCCTCCCACACGCAGTATCCTCTTCCCCACACACACGGTAACCTCTTCCCCACACACACAGTAACCTCTTCCCCACATGGTCAGGAAAGAACCCAGCGCCAGCTTCAACTTGGACAGAAGCATGCGCACGGTGAAGGAAGTGCACTAAAGTGTCCCTGAGTGCAGTATGGCGTAATACAACATCACCCCCACATTTGCAAGTTAAAGCATGGTGTCCAAGAGTGTCCAGGCTGTGGGCAGGGCAGAAGGAACACTGAGAGCCCTGGGAGGTATCTAGGCCCAGCCACCACTTGACAGCTACCCTGAAATCAATAGGGTCAAGATGTAGACCTTGGGATGTGGACGGAATAACTGAGAGCCAGGATGTGGCATGAGGGGCTGAAACTGATAGCAGCCTAGCCTTGTTAGCAGGAGACGATCGATCAAAAAGGTTTTGAAAACAATGGTCATTCACTTTTGAAGACAGAAGCTTCTGACTGACAAGTGAGGAGATAATGGAATTGACAGAAAGGTTCTCGATTGGAGAAACTTGAGAATTGAAGTGGTCAACGGCATTTGTGAGGTGTATGTCTTCAGAATCAGCAACACTGACCAGAGGAACAGACAGAAGCGATATACGCTGAGCTTGAGTGAAGGGACAGTGAGCGCAAACCTAGACCACCACTGTTGAGGCCAAGCTGGGCCTGACACCATGCCTCATCAGAAGTTGCGAAACCTATACAGTGCATGAAACAGTGGTGGACGTCATCATCAAAAAGCTTGAAAGCTTCCAATACCAAATCAGTTGGAGTTGAACGAGCCAAGTAACTTAACCTGCAAAAGCTACCACACAAACGAAGTAAAGTTAAAGCCACTTGTGGATCTGTGGCAGCGACATCTTTCAACTGGAGCAACAGCTTGTGTGCTTGGAGACGTTTTGAGGCAATAAAATTTGCACAGTATATGTAATCACCTATTGGGCACCCTAAGATCTCAAAATGAGGCAAATGGGATACTTTAAGCTCTGATGGGAAAGTGGGGGTATCACCTGGGCAGTAGAGCTCACATTTAGAGATATTGATGTATAGACCAAGAGGGGGTCCCAACTCCTGTAAAAGGGACAAGGATCGACGAATTGAAGATTTCTTGCCCGCTAAGATGCCATCGTCAAGATACCAAGCTTGATACAAAAGTTGGCTGCACTCAGTATCCTCTTTAATAGCTCCAGCAACCTTATGCAAAACCAATGCAAATAGAAAAGGACCCAGTGGGTCTCCCTGCTGCACACCTGATTGTGATATATTACATATTATTGTAATATAATCCAGCCTTCTGGTTACATGTATTGTAGCAGATTGAGGAGTAACATTGCGTGACTTCATTACATGTATTTATGACTGACTTTCCGTACGAGGGCCGTCCCAACCGCTACGGCCTATACAGTCTAAGCCATACTGGTTTTTGGCCAGAGCATAAGTTATTTTAATCCTATCAATTTGATAAATTCATCGTGCATGTGACGTGTGTACGCCAAATCGTAGGAATCCTGTTTAAACCCAGCCGGCATGTAGTTTGGGTCATGACACCTCAAAATGCCATTTGCACAACCTAATATGGTTTAGAGCAGCCACTGCAGTTCAGTGTGCAAGGATGAAGAGATATTATGCTGCAGGAAAGAACATCTTACAAGTCAAACTGAAGCCATGTTCGTGAAGAAGCAAAGCTACATGCCCACAAATTGGCATAATGTATCGAAGCTACATACATGGTCAGAGATTGGTATAATGTTTCAAAAACTGCATAAGCATAAATTGGTATAACGTTTCAAATGTACGTTGTCATGCTCCAAACAAAATCCTTTGGTTACTATAAACACATGACTCTTGATGGGTTGGCGAGTTTGAATGCATATCCACATAGAAGAGCAAATGGCTTTTGCATACGGTTTCCAACTTTCAGTCTTGGCGCCATTTTACGTTCAATTTTTTTCAATAACTTTTACTACCACGCCTTTCTCCTTTCTCACAATGTATTGGTGGTTCCCGGAACCTTGTGTGGATAATTGGTTCCCGCTCGGTTCCCGCGAATAAAAATATACAAAGAAATAAATGTTGGGTCAGGATCGTCACTATACCAGTTATATATACATTCGTATTAAAAGAGGCAGAAATCGTCTAGCAATACTATTTGCGGGAACCACGAGGGAACAAAACGCTGTCCGTTCATACATTAACGGTGATCCCGGCTACAGGTTCCCTTGAATTTTAGTTAACTGGTTTTTTTTTTCATATAATTCCAATTCGAATTCGACTAAATAATTGGGAGCGTAACAGAATATGTATGATGATAACGGTCCTAACGGAGCTGTAACGGAGATGTGCCGACCGCATCAGTGTAACGTGCAGTGCATAACTAAGAAATGACACCACCCAAATAAGAGATGGCACCATGCACACAGACACCTCCCGAAGACATACGTACACACATGCATGAGGCTATAGGGTACCTAATACTTTGAAATTCCTCAGGCTTAATTTAAACTGTGTGTAGTGGGCATGGTGGTATGTGCCCGCATAATTATCTGCAGCTAGCTTGCAAGGTCATCATGGCAACTAAATAAACTTTGTTGTGGTTTTGTAGGAATCATTCAGGCATATATATGGTTAATTGCTGCTTTGAAAGAAAACTTAGAAAGTTTTCTTAGAAAATTGTGCGTTCATTTTTTCCAAATTAAGAATGCAACCTTATACTTGTATCTGCATGTGTAGGGCCCACAACTAAGTTGCCAAGGTGACCCTGCATGGAAAGGCTGCAATTAATATTTTGATGTCCCATCATTAATTATAATGCATGCCGGATTAGGATACTGAAGAGAGTCGAGAACTGCGATGACCGATCTAAACGCTCAGTTTGCGCAAGGTCCAAATATAACCCCTGCTCGTCGGCACCCGAAAATTAATAGAGGTGGCTTTTGTTTAAACACGGTTTCCAACTTTTAGTCTTGGCGCCATTTACGTTCAATTATTTTCAATAACTTATACTACCACGCCTTTCTCACAATGTATTGGTGCTTCCCGGGCGGTGTGGAAAATTGGTTCCCGCTCCGGTTCCCGCGAATAAAAATACACAACAAAAAAAATATTGGGTCAGGATCGTCACTATACCAGTTATACATTCGCATTAAAAGCGGTAGAAATCGTCTAGTAATACTATTTGCGGCAATTGAGGGAACCACGCGAGATCAAAAAGGCTGTCCGTTCGTACATTAACGGTGATCCCGGCTATGGGTTTCCTTGCATGTATATTAGTTAATTGGTTTTTTTTTTGCACATACGTAGATAATCCTTAAGCTTATAATTCCAATTCGAATTCGACTAAATAATTGGGAGTGTAACAGAATATGTATGATGATAACGGTCCTAACGGAGCTGTAACAGAGATGTGCCGGCCGCATCAGTGTAACGTGCAGTGTATAACTAAGAAATGACACCGCCTAAATAAGAGATGGCACCATGCACACAGACACCTCCCAAAGACATACGTACACACATGCATGAGGCTATAGGGTACCTAATACTTTGAAATTCCTCTTAATTTAAACTGCGTGTGGTGTGCATGGTGGTATGTGTCCGCGCTTGCTAGTGATCCATCAAATAATTATCTGCAGCTTGCAAGGTGACCATGGCAACTAAATAAACTTTGTTGTGGTTTTGTAGGAATCATTCATCAGGCATATGGTTAATTGCTGGCTTGCTTGCTTTGAAAGAAATCTTAGAAAGTTTTCTTAAGAAAAACTTAGATAAACTTATAAAGTTTTCTTAGAGAATTCATCAGGCATATGGTTAATTGCTGGCTTGCTTGCTTTGAAAGAAATCTTAGAAAGTTTTCTTAGAAAATCTTAGAAAAACTTATATAAAGTTTCTTAGAAAATTGTCTGTTCATTGTTTCCGGAACCTTATACTTGTATCTGCATGTGTAGGGCCCACAACGAAGTTGCCAAGGTGACCCTGGAAAGGCTGCAATAATTTTGATGTCCCATCATTAATAGCACTGCATGCCGGATTAGGATAAGAGAGTCGAGAACCGCGATGACTGATCTAAAAACTCAGTTTCCAGCCACTGATTCTTGATAAACGTTTCATACATACATTCAAATGAGCGTACATATTGGTTAGAAAAAGTAAACAAAAAAAAAAAAAAAAAAAAAAAACAACTTGTATTGGACGGAACTTTTTGTGTGTCCATCACCATAACAATTAACTTTTATGATCAGTGGTCAAGTTATATGGCTACAGCAATACTAGCTGAAAACACTTTATGTAACATTGAAGGATTAAATCATGTGACATGAATTTTAAACTTTGGATAGGAGGACTAACTTTAAAGGCTCGCCATTTTTGTGGGACAATAAGATTCATTTCATCTATACTGATATCACCAACCGGCTGCATAGTTCATCGGCTGCCGTCATTCTTCAGCTTATGTAATGGCGTTTTTTGCAAGCATGCAGGAGGAGCAACTTTTGCCGTATACATGCAATTGCATGGTTGTGTTTAATGATTTTGAACAAATAATATATATTTATTGTGTGTATAAATCTGCAATCACATACATGTTACTGACGTACCGATTAAATCTGGCCGGCTAGAACAAAACAACTGTGGTAGCATATCATGCAGAACATTGGGGGGGGGGGGGGGGGGGGGTTGGGGGGGGGGGGCCGCATACTTGCATACCAGCGTTTATACCCGGAATAATTCATAATAATCCAACTGAGAATTCGAACAAATAAATGCACACACAGCATAAGTCTATTGCTTAGGAGGTCCAGATGCTATGTATTTGCGATGGTTCTACGTATGTATACTGTACAACGCGCGCGCAACGGATGAAGCATGTTGCAATTACATGTAGATGTGAACATTTTGCAAACCGTTTATATCTATATGGTGAATCGTCTGACTGCTATACTTAAAGCGCTTACCAGTACATGCAATACCAAATACATGTACACTGTATGCATGACTGTATGTTTAGGCGGATTTTCAGTACGGTCTATAAAACCATGCAGAGCTCTGTGACATGACAAAATCTAAAGATATACAGCGGAGTCTCTCATATCAGTGAAGTTGCGCACCATTGGAGCAGTTCTTATTGTCTTTGATAGTGTGCGTAATTTACTACCTCAGAATGGTAAACTTCTAGTTGCGTCGATATTAAAATTGATTATAAAACTTATAGCTATGCTGCATGCATATATGGGGCTCATGTACTTCAAGGGTATAAATTCGTAGTGATATAAAAATTCATTGCTGCGGTCAATGCTAATATGCTTTCAAGATGCCAAGAGCATCTACGGCGATGCAAAATAGAAACCCTATACAAATATATACGAGGCCCAAATGTATATAAACGCATGCATGCTACATGCATGCACAACTGATTTTTTCCTTTCCTTACAACATGGCAGGATACAACGTTCCAGAGGCCAAGTGCACTGTCTGCCAGAAAGAGCACTCCGACTACAAAACAGACGATATCGACAGCTCATCAATGAAACCGTTCAAACTCTCTCCCGCTCCAGTAAAAGGTATGCGTAATTCCGTACTGATCGCGAGTAATAATACTACTTAGGGACATGCATGCGCGCATGCGAACTAGCCAAGTGGAGGAATATTATATTGTTTGCTTACATGTACGACCTATGGTACGACTAAACTTGCGCGGCAATTCGAAACAAAGTCCGAAAAGTTGCTTCCAAGTTAGTAACCCTAGCGCGTCTTCTTTTATTATGAAGCATGAGCTTAATGTATATAGCTCGATCCAAAATCGGGTGTCCATCGTGCATACTTTCAGTATTTGCTAACTAATAATAGGCAGTTCATGATTTCATTTGTCCTTTGTTTTACTCAATTGGTGCGTAAGAATCCTATGCACCATTATTTGGCATGTATATCAGTACATAAACTGGGCTGCGGTCATTTCATTAGCTTTAATTCCTTATATATGTAATAAATAGGTGATCACTTTTACTATGGAGTACGCATTGTCACCGGATCGGAGGTTGGGTCTGGGACTCCTGACAGTGACGTGTACGCAACATTGGTCGGCAGCAAAGCCTCCACAGGAAAAATTCCTCTTGCAAAGTGGTTCAGCGCTAAGATTGCAACAAAGAGCTACTTAGATTTGGTTATCGAGGTAAATACAGACTTGGGCGAGGTGTTAGTCGTCATTCTAGGAAATCCCAAGAACTGGCTGTTTTCAGCGGGATCGGCGTGGTTTGTGGACTTTGTGGTAGTGATTGACCAACAGACGAAACGCGAGGCCGAGTTTCCCTGTTACCACTGGATTAACGATGGTGATTACATAAGTTTCACCTCCAAGACTGGTAAGTATATATGCATAATTATTTTATAGCTGTTATAATCTGCATGTATATAATTGAATCTGCTATTACTATAGCTATCACCAGCTTTTATCTCTGCTATCACCTTCCTACATGTAGCAATCCTCAAGGATGTGATGGGTAATAGCATCCTCGTGCATCAGAGGCAGACCTCGGTCGATCAGCGGAAGCAGAAATACAATTGGCAAGTTTTCCCAGACATTGGGCTCCCGTCTTCTATAGACGTGTCATCGAAGAATCTTTCAAATGATGAGCAGTTTGGAGCTGTAAAAACCATCAATTTCACCAAGGAAGCCATTACCGCAGGGTCCTCTCTACTATTCACAGTGCCATTCACAAATGTTGAATCTCTCAGTGATTATGAGAAGCTCGCCGCAGCTATTAAAAAACCAGAATTTCCTACATACGAAATCTCTCGCTGGACACGGGATGTCGAATTTGGTCGGCAAATGTTGAATGGTGTGAATCCCATCGTCATTAAGAGATGCACAGCTCTACCCGATAACTTTCCAGTTACCAATGAAATGGTCAAAGGCTCCATGGACAGAAATTCTGATCTAGTGGATGAAATGAAAGTTAGTTGGCTAAATATATAGATGTATAAATTAATGCACAGCAGTCCTGCATGCATGATGCAGCTATATTACATAGACGTACTAGTAGTCTATTTTATAGTTGGTCCTATAATTCAGGCTGGTCATGTGTACATATGTGACCTGAAGATTATGGATGGATTGCCATGTCAGAAAGGTTACTACTGTTCGGCCCCACTGTGCCTGCTCTACGTGAACAGAAGCGACCAGCTTGTCCCCATTGCCATACAGCTGAAGCAGCAGCCAGGGGGCGACAACCCCATCTTTCTCCCTAGTGATAACTGGGCCGACTGGACTCTGGCCAAGATGTACTACCAGAGCGCACATTTCCAGGTACGCAGGGCACACCGCGGATCACATTATATTATTGCAAACAATGCAATTTATTCATTGTGGAGTTGGTGTTCATATACATGCTTTCAAGATCGACACATGTGTCGCTCTATCTGCATGGCCTCGACACACCACAAATGAATTTTAATGATGAAAGCGGTGTATGGTTGCGCTGTGAGCACCACTGGCTTTCCCAACGCCACGATGAATATGCCTTATTTATCTTCGTTGCGGTCAATACATGTTATATTTATATCCGCTCTGCTTAAGTTGACGTCTGCATGCATGATTCCCATGCAGACTAATTACATATTCATTCGTAGCTCTCTTACCCCCTTTAACTCCCCTTTCAGTTCCATCAGCTTGCCACCCACTACCTGTCTTGTCATGCTGCCATGGAAACCTATGGTATGGGAGTCATGCGTAACCTCCCGGATGCGCACCCAGTGTACAAACTCCTGCGGCCGCACTTTCGTTACACCATGGCCATAAATGCACAAGCTCGAGAGTCTCTCATCAATGATGGTGGGATCCTTGACCAGCAATTTGCCATTGGTGGAGAGGGACGAAGGGAGTTTATGCGAAGAGCCGGGAGAGACTACAGCATCCATTGGGCCAACGTACCACGTAGTGCAAATGAGAGAAAAGTGGATGACGCCAAGTTATTGCCAGGGTACTACTACAGAGATGATGGACTGAAGATATGGAACGCTTTAGAGCACTTTGTTAATCAAATCATCGCCGAATTCTATTCATCTGATGCAGACGTGAGCGGTGACATTGAGCTCCAGAACTTTGCCGAGGATGTCCACACAAATGGTTTCCCAGCCAACAAGGGTGAGAAGGGCCACGGGTTTCCAATGAAAATCAAACGCAGGGCAGAACTAGTGGAGTTGTGTACGCTGATCATGTTCACTGGGTCGGCCCAGCACTCTTCCGTCAACTTTGGGCAGTATGACATCTACAACTATGTGCCCAATGCCACGCCAGCGATGCGTTTGCCACTTCCTGCGCAGAAGGGAAACGCCGATGCCGCTACTCTAGTACAAGCTCTACCTGATAAGAAGGCTTGTTCTTCAGTGATAGGGATGGTGTACATGTTGTCTCAGTACAGCAAAGATGAGGTGTGTGAAGGCTGTATGATATGTGTGGTTAATTAATTAAGTGTTATCAATGTCCCCTATAGTTTAAATATTAATCGTATCCCTCCCCCCCCCCTACATACATGTACTGATGTGCATAGCTCTATCTTGGAGATTTTCCATTCGAATATTTTACTGAAGAAAAAGCTCAAGATTACATTAAAACATTCAGGAAAGCTCTGAATATCCTTGATGCCGATATTGTTGAGCGGAACAAGGTCCTAGATGTTCCATACGTTTATTTGCAGCCATCCAGGGTCACTAAAAGCATTACCATATGAAAATGAACACGCGTAAACTTATCAGATTTAATTTGTGTGCAAATGCAGTATATCTTTATAGTTTGGTTTGTAAATACATGTAAATGAACAGCTGTATACTCTGTTGTGTGTGTATAATGCTTAATGCCTTTCAATTTTATT
This sequence comes from Eunapius fragilis, assembly GCA_963681505.1. NCBI lineage: Eukaryota > Metazoa > Porifera > Demospongiae > Spongillida > Spongillidae > Eunapius > Eunapius fragilis. The sequence goes on along the minus strand of OY811975.1, from coordinate 9,929,380 downwards.
AAAATAACTTGATACCGGCTTTATAATTTCTTTACAGAAACCCATTAACGTTAACGTTGCTCAAACTGTGTTGTTTTTGCGTACCTGCATGTCTGTACTAGACTGCAGCTATATATGTCTCAGATTTGGAACTACTTGCGAAAATTCATTTTATTGAGTATGACGTCCGCGGGTACGTGTACGTACATGTATATGCTTAAATGAAATGAGTGTGTTGCTTTAATAACAGTATACTAGTTACTTCTTTTTATGGCCAATGGTAAGTGTTTGTTACTTATTGAAGCGAAATCCAATGTATCCCTATGTATAATATTAGCAAGACGATGTACTTTAAAGTCTGGTTAGGCTGCACACTTATATCTCTACACCTATTATAAACTCAACCGAGACAGTTCCCTATTAATTGACGTACATTCGTTATCATTTCATTTGTGATCTTTCGAAATAGCGTGGGTGCTCGAATATACGGTATCTTTGGAATGTAGATTTTTTGCTCTTTCCAACGATGTATAACATGCGGCTTAAACCACAATTTGAAAAAAAAAAAATCCAGCTACATAAAAGGAAGGTTATTCTGCCATATAACTGTATGTACTGAGTGATTAGAATTATGGTACTAACTGATATAAATATCTACACAAATCAAACTACAAACATGCATTGTATACATGTACATAGTCAGGCCCGTAGCCAGGTTTCGTGTTGGGGGGGGGGGGGGGGGCGGTGCAAAGTATCGTTCATGGACTCAAGGGTACCCCGTTCGTTCGCCAAGCCATGGCGAACGAATGGGGTACTCTTGTATTCTAGTGCGCAGATGAAATGTTACAGATTGTTTTTATACGTGAACTATAGTTGGATTATGCATATTGCGGATTATACTGCATTAAGCATAGGAAGGTTGTTTTTACTCTCTGGTAAGACTGAATCATATATGTAATTTGCTCTTTGTAATTTCGTTACAATCAGATACCCGCCAACCCTGCATGCATGCAATGTCATTTAAAAACTATATATACGCGATGAATTAGATACATTCTTCATCTCTTGGGTGAAGCGACGCAAACATGTCAATAACACTTTTAACGTAGATCTTGCTGTTCGTAATACATGTGCAGCAATGCAAGATTGGCCGGACGTTCTTTCCCCGTTGATGCATGATCTCATGTCATTATTGAGACGTCTCAGAGCACTGGCGTTCTCACGATGTAACTGGAACAGTGCAGCAAGTTGCAGCAGCTTTTTTTTGCTGATAATGGTGATGAAGGTATAATTGTTCATATGGGACATCACTGTATTTTGACTTCCATCGCATTACTTCTAGCACCAGAAGCTCAGGGGATGAAAGGTCAATGGTATACTTCACACTAGATGAACAGTTGACAATGTATTTACTATTACTCAGATGCAGTGGTGTAAAAGTGCTAGTAAAAATGGTACATGTGGTATCAAACCATAGTAAATATTAAGGTCTCATTTACTGTAGCGGAAATGTCACATATAACCATATTAATCACCACATTTGATTGATTGTAAATAGTTATACATTGTAAATCCAACTTTTCATCTAGTGTCAACAATTGATTTCCTTTGAATGCATTACAGACATGATGGTACAGAATATTACTTTGATGATGCTGTTGCCTCGCAGCAATGCGAGCCATTGACACTGAGCTTACTCGACCATTCTACATGAATGATCGTATAAGTTATTTTTGACGCTCAAGCAGCTTGTAGAGACTCTCAATCATTGGGGAGGAGATGCTACCTTGGTGCTACCTTATCTGCCACACTCAGAGCCCCCTCTCCCCCTCCCCTCCAAAAAAAAAAAAAACACATTCAACCCCTACACAGTGGTTTAAGAGCAGGACATTGGGTATGGGTATGATGCAGTTTTTTTTTTTTGCATAAACATTGTTGTAACTGATTGAAGTGTTACATTTTATTAGTAAAATAAGAAATATAATATTTTTTTTATAGCTGTGCACATTTGATGAGCGTTTTTCATTTCTGCTTACTTGAATTTTACCTGCTTTCCAAAATATATAAATTTGCAGTTTAGTATGTGAGTAAATAGCTTTTGTTCTGCTATTTCCAATAATACTAAACTCATAGGTACTTACTTCAAATGCGCGGTAATCTTTTATACGTAAAAAAACAAAAAAATTTCGATGTAACTTTTCTACACGATTCTATAGGACCGAGCGAAGCAAGGAGTAACGGCCAATCGAATCCCCCTTACATTTCCAATTCTCCAACGTAGCCGACTCCAGCCGACTTTCCGTTTAGTGCTGCAACGAAGGTTCAAACGCGCGACATAGCGATGACTGATTAATTAATAATTATTTTAACAACTGTTTAGATGAGCCGTATCCTATGTGACGATACGGTTCTTTTGTGTGCTGCTAGCTCCAGACAACGATAGCAGGCTACGGCAGCACCTTCTTTGTTCTTTTATGGAGGATTTGCGCTGTCTTTGTGCTCTTCTTATACGCATACCTGTATATAATGACTTATGTGTGCGATTATACCCCGTCTCTTTTTCTATATGCGAAGTGTATTTGATTGCTATTTGGTTGTTCAAAGCTGGTCGGTGACATTAGCGTGCTATTGCAGTTTGATTTCAAAGGTTTTATGGCTCAAAAGCACAGCAAAAAAACGCATCGAATCAATTGATTTTCAATTGATTTGCCACTTACATTCTGGTACAAAATGTGTACATACCTGGTACAAACTGTTAACAATATGTACCAGAATGTAAGTGGCAAATCAATCGAAAATCAAGAATTGATTCTACGCGTTTTTTTTTGCTGTGAAGGGAAAGTCGATTTTCAACGCGGACGCTTACGACAAATACATAAAGAGGTTTAAAAGCGATTGGGAGGCTTCAGGGCAATTTATTAGCGATGAAAGCTTACTTTCTGAGAAGGATTAAAGTAGCAAGTTAAAGAAACATTGGTCTAATCGAATGGCCCTGCTGAGAAGGAAGTGGAATAAACTAAATCGAAATAAACGGTCAGAGAGACAATAGAAGCCTTTCTCTCCTACCAAAAAGAGGTATTTTACAATCCCTCCACTATATATAGTTGAAGATGACATTACCATGCCATCTGCTTCATCGCCTGAACAGAATGTGGAAGGTGGAAGTACTGTTGAAGAAAACGAATAAGTGCACATGAGGACTGTACCGCTGAGCCCGTTAGATGAACTCAGCCAAAGACACGCAAGGAGGAGAACTGATGCTATACTTACTCATGATCAATCGAAAGAGGAAGCAGAGAAGCAGACGATAACAGTCACTCAATTTTTGGGATACCTACTTTACAGGGTAAACTACACTCATGATAAGGCTGTGGTTAAGGTTGGTAAGAAGTTGTTCGACCAGGAATCCGTAGACAGAGAGGTTACCTTGGATGAAGCTTTGTATATGCTGTCAACTTACAGGCTGGGCCGATCTGCCTACACAAGTTTGAGACATGATCTGATTCAAAAGGTGGACCTACCAGCTCATTATAAACTTATGCAACACAAGAACATGATTATGCCCAGTGTGAGTTCTCCAATTGGAGTGACAGGGGTCTCTGAAAACCTCTGTGAATCTGTTCGGATTCACTTTCAGAGACTTATTGGGATTCTGGGGTTGCAGCCTGGAACATATAGGATGTCTGCAAGGGAAGGTCTTGATGGATCAGGGAGGCATGATCAAAAAGGAAATGTTGACACTCACAACATGATTCTCTGGATGTAGATACCCTTAGAAGTCTCAAAAGATCTAGATCAAGACCAGCCTAGCACAAATCAGAGCAATGTAATATGGACCTAATGCACTCCTAACAGCCCTGATGCTGCTCGACCAATATTGATCACATTGGGAAAAGAGGACAGTGATTTGCTATACAAAATCGTTCCTCCAGTCGATGATGAAATAGAACTGCTGCATAGAAGTGGTGTGACAGTTGACGATAATGGAAAGGTGTATGAATTGAAAATACAATTTCTTCGCTCAATGAACGATGGTAAAATGCAAAAGCTTTTGGTTGGGAGAGGCGGAGCATTTTGTATCTTATGTTCATTCACAAAAGAAGATGCTGTTTCTGTGGACCAAATTCAGGATGGATTTAAAATGCACAATGTGGATATCGATACATTGAAGGCTCTTTATGAAAGTTTGGAAGTTGATGGGGAAGTTTCAAAATCAAGAGGAAATTACGAGGAGCGAATGGGTTTAACTCAAACTCCTGTTACATCCTTTAATGTGCATACCTTTCCCATTCTTCATGCGCTCCTGAAGGGTTTAGACTACTGTTTAAAAATAATGTACAAGCTGAATGCAGGAGTGACTGCCTGGAGAGAAAACAAAGAGCAGGCCAGTCAGGTTAATAAAGCTAAGGAAAGAGTGAGGGCAATAATAAAAGAAAAAACTGGAATGATTATTGACAGGCCTGACAGTGTAAGAGGAGGAACCACAACTACTGGGAACACGGCAAGAAAATGTTAGAGGCAAAAAAGCGTCATGTTTTGATAGAGTGTATACCTCTAAAGGTCAGATCAGATGGAGAGTGTGATAGAAAAGTCTTTAATGAATTTATCACTAACCTCTCTGTCATTTTAAGAGCAATTTCATGGTCTGTGACAAGGTCAGTCAACTCAGCCAACTTGGCATGCAGAGTCCCACCATACTCCCCATATATATGCCCCTGGGGAGTATGGTGAGACTCTGCATGCCAAGTTGGCTGAGTTGACTGACCTTGTGGAGGCTCACATGGCTGAAGTAGCAGAGGGACAGAGGCAACAGTACAACAAACACTCACATGAGCGATCCTTTAAAATGGATTACCCCAGTCTGGTTATCTATACCAACTGCTGGGAAACTGGATCCTCACTGGGAAGGAAACTGGGTGGTAACAGCATGCAAATCACCAGTGAATGTTGCAATTTCAGGCGGACAACGGAGAAGGGTAGCATATGTTAACAGGATCAGACATCGTCACCAGCCACAGACCTGACTATATTTAGAGCTTGAGGTCAAGCTTGAAATTGATGGAGAGGCGTGTAATCAGTGCTACCATCTCATCAACACCTATTGGCATTAGCGTGTGCATGGACTAATCCAAGTGGATCTTTAGTTGTCATGCATGCACCAAATGTGTGAACCCCTCCTTTTGGTGACATGTAAGATTGTATGTGCATTGCTGAAGAGATCAGGATATTATCAGTTGTCATTGCTATTGAGATCGGGATCTACGCTCCACTACATGACATCAACCTTTTAGCGAACTGCTCTAAAAGCATATCCATGTTCTGTGTAGGTGTAGTGCAATAAGTAGCAACCACGGGCGGATACAGAGGGGGGTGGGGGGGGGGGGGGGGGGGGGAGTTGAGATAATATTCACGACCAGATATGGTATTGTTGAGTCCATATATGAATTGATTGTGAATTTCATCTCAACTCCCCCCCCCCCCCCCCCCCCCCCCTCCTCTCTCTATGGATATCCCCCTCTGCTAGGCCAGACAGTCAGAATTAGCTCATATAGTGATCTAGTAATCTAAGGTATAATCAGCAGGAAGGGCCCTCCTACAGAGGCAGATACACGGGGTGAGGGTGAGGGTGAGGGGGGGGGGGGGGATGCAGTAAATGTACGGTTCAATCAGTGGTATTACAGATTCACTCCCTGATAAACTGATCACATTTTTGGTTTTCTACTTTCTTTGTGGCAAACGCTTTGCTTAGACATAAATACGAATTTCTGTACGGTGCAATTTTGTTTCTACGTTAGGTATGGCTAAAATTCCTTAATACTATTAGCCCGGTGTTCACGAATGAGCGCAACGCTTTTGAACGTTCTGTAGAGCTCATATCTATATTCATAGTGTGCGCAACAACATTCTTGGATTTAAAAAAAAATCAACACCACATTCTGCTAGGCTATTCTTAAGAAACAAGGTTAAACTTGCTTGAATATATGGTTTTGAATCCACAATTTATTCAACAATAAAAAAGCATGAAGCACATCCTAACAATCTTCACATACTGAAACTATCATATACTAAATGGAAATGAAGGGGAAAAAAACAACATAACATAAATTATACTGCATACAGCTTATAGAATACATGACATAAGCTATGAATTACGTTACAATTGAGTGGGCATTAAAAAGGATATGATTAAATGCTGTTTCCATAGTTACTACCAATATTTCCGTGACTATACAAACTCCCGTATGTCTGCCACCAGCGCCGGTAGCCACCATGTACGCGTGGTTGTGCGGACCAAGCCCACAGCTAACTTCGCGCAAGAACTCATAAAGTTGGAGGAGGATGGACAGGTAATCCGCGGCGGGGGAGGGAAGGCGGGGCTTAGTATATACAGAGACATGAACACATAACAAGTTTGCAAGGACAATTTATGATGCAATCATTCACTTTCCTTTGGTAGACCGTCAGCGTGCACCTCCCGAAGAGCTGGGACCAACTCCAGGGATACATAAATAACCAACAGCTAGGTATGAGTTGGGGGACAGGGAACGGGAGGGGGGAGGGGAGGGGGAGGGGGGGGATGGCTGAGCACGCGATGGTATTATGCATTCATACAAACGATTCACTTGAGCATACTGATGGCATCCACATATCTTCACCCCCTTCCCTTCCACTCATCTATACTGCCACAGACTGGAGCTTCAAAGTGGACCAGGTCCTTCATAACACCCCCCAGGAGGACGTGTACTCTGCTTGTGCACAGGAGATTACCACTAAGCTGATGGATGGCTTCAATGGGACAATACTTGCTTATGGTGAGACCGGCTCAGGGAAGACACACACCATGACTGGACCCATTGAAAACTACAGGCTCCGGGGGATCATTCCCCGTGTCATATCTCAGGTGAGCCTAAATATTAACCACACTGAAGCAATCTGACCACTATGTGTATGTGAGAATGTAAAAACCCTGACTGAAAAGATAAGGTTGGTTGTGCCTTCCACTTTCCCTCCCTTCCTCCTTCCCCTCATTAGGTTTTCAAAGAGGCACAAGACAGAGTAGAAAGCTCAGTGACTATCAGGTAATGTATTGTGTCCATCCCATCCCCCCCCCTCCCTCACATACCCTTCTGCCTCCACCATCTCCCTCCCATCCCCTCCTCCACTCCTCCCTCCATTCCTCCACCCCCTTCTCCACCCTCCATCCCTCCTCCTCCCTACATCCCTCCTCCTCCTCCATCCCTCCTCCTCCCTCTATCCCTCCTCCTCATCTTGAATGTATTTGCAGGGTTTCATATTTGGAGCTCTACAACGAAACAATGTTTGACCTTCTGTCGACACTTCCTGACCACACCTCCAACCACACCTCCAGCAGGTCTGCCTCACCACCACAGCAGCTCACCATTAGTGAGGTAAAGGCATGGGCACTCCACCCTTTTGCCCCTCACACCCCTCCCCCTCACACTCCTTTCCCTCACACCATCCCCTCACACACTTCCCCTTCACCTGCAGGAGGACCAGACAGTCTTTGTGAAAGGTCTGACAGTGAGGGTGGCATCCAGCGAAGAGGAGGCTCTAAGCATGTTATTTGAGGTGAGGGCTGGTTAGTGTGCACATGTGGACACTTTGGTAGCAGGCACTGGTAGGTTACATACACACCCTCCCACATGCCCCCAGTATAGCACCTTCTCTACTCCCAAATAACCAAAATACACTATTGGTTTAGCTTTTTTGTGCACGTTGTCACACAACAACATCATACAGACACACACAACCAGATAGAATATTAAACACTCAGAGGTGTGTGGGGGGGGGGGGGGGGGGGAGAGGGTTGGGCCCACACGCCCTCTGGGGAAAAAACTTACACTGAGCCCATTTGGGAAAAAAAACCTCAAAGAAAAAGGCACACACCACTCTACATTAGACTACATGTAGAAAAGGCACATAAAACATATAAGTTCAGGACTTCCTGCCGGTCTTCAGGGACTGCCCCATGGTTAAGGAATCATGAACACTACACCTGTTGGAAGGACAAACCCACCAAACACACACACACATCCACATCAATGAGGAAAATAGTTTTCAGCATGTGCACGAAAGCTTAGATGATACTCATACTAAGGTACCAGCCTTATAACCTCCCCACCACGTGGCACATCACATGATATACACCCAATCACATTTGGGAGGGAACTTAGTTTTGTTTAGCTAATTCACCGTGTTCAAATGTCAGAAACATATATTGTTGTATTGTGCTAACAGGCCACTTCACACAGCATATTTAATGACACCGTGGTCCTTAACTATTGGGCAACATAACTATTGGCCTATCAACTATTGCTTAATGTAACTATTGGTCTATGAACCATTGGTTCATGCACGTGTAACTATTGCTTACCCAATGAATGAACTAGCTGTGTACATGCATGGATGTTGGGTATTGCTTCTGCCATTGGAGGATGCGCGTGTACATGTACATGTCTATGAATTTGCACCTTCAGTATTGAGTGAACACTTTTAAATCTACAATGTTAGGGTGAGATGAATCGCACCATTGCTGAACACTCACTGAACAAGAGTTCCTCCAGATCTCACTGTATTTTCACCATTCATGTGGAGGTCTGTTTTGTTCATCAGCTGTGTCATTAACCCCTGTGGCTGTGTGGTGCTGTATCATTAACCCCTGTGGCTGTGTGGTGCTATATCATTAACCCCTGTGGCTGTGTGGTGCTGTATCATTAACCCCTGTGGCTGTGTGGTGCTGTATCATTAACCCCTATGGCTGTGTGGTGCTGTATCATTAACCCCTGTGGCTGTGTGGTGCTGTATCATTAACCCCTATGGCTGTGTGGTGCTGTATCATTAACCCCTGTGGCTGTGTGGTGCTGTATCATTAACCCCTGTGGCTGTGTGGTGCTGTACCTTTAACCCCTGTGGCTGTGTGGTGCTGTATCATTAACCCCTGTGGCTGTGTGGTGCTGTACCTTTAACCCCTGTGGCTGTGTGGTGCTGTATCTTTAACCCCTGTGGCTCCCCATGTGGCTACAGTCTAGGTCCAGGACCAGTTCTTCCACAGAGTACACAGTGTCCAAAGTCAACCTTGTGGACCTAGCAGGCTCTGAGAGGCTGAGCAAGACCAATGTAAGTGCACACATCATGGCGCATGTGGTGGAGGTGGGGGAATGTGGGGGTGTGATGGTAGGCTTATGGGGACTCCCTCTCCTCCCTCCTCACACTTCCTCCCCAATAGTCCACAGGGACAGTTCAGAAGGAAGCCATGTACATAAACAAGTCCCTGTCATTCCTGGAACAAGTGATAATTGCTCTTGCTGATAAGAACAGAGACCACATACCTTACAGGCAGTCCAAGCTCACCCATGTGCTCAAGGATTCATTAGGTTATCAAGTGCCCAGAGATTATTGTCATTTCTTCTCACACATGCACCTCATTCTCTACTTAAACCACACCTCCTCATGCCTACACTACACCCCCTGCACACCTCACCTCATACATACCTAACCTCATACACACCTCACCTCCTACACACCTCACCCCTGCACACCTCACCTCATACACACCTCACCTCATACACACCTCACCTCCTACACACCTCACCTCATACATACCTCACCTCATACACACCTCACCTCATACACCCATCATTTCTTCCATAGGTGGTAACTGCTCCACTTTGATGATTGCTAACATTTGGGTAGAAGCCGATAAGATTGAAGAAACAGTTGAGTCAATGCTAAACCATACATGTACATGTATCTGTGCTGTATTGAACCATACATGTATCCATGCTGTATTGAACCCTCCACACCATACACGTATCTATGCTGTATTGAACCCTTCACATCATACACGTATCTATGCTGTATTGAACCCTCCACACCATACACGTATCTATGCTGTATTGAACCCTCCACACCATACATGTATCCATGCTGTATTGAACCTTTCACACCATACATGTATCCATGCTGTATTGAACCCTCCACACCATACACGTATCTATGCTGTATTGAACCCTCCACACCATACACGTATCTATGCTATATTGAACCCTCCACACCATACACGTATCTATGCTGTATTGAACCCTCCACACCATACATGTATCTATGCTGTATTGAACCCTCCACACCATACACGTATCTATGCTGTATTGAACTGTGCATTTTCTTTAACCCTTCCCTTTTAGATCTCCACTTTGAGGTTTGCCACACGCATGATGTGTGTAGCAAATGAACCAGTTCAGAATGTCCTGATAGACCCCAGGGTAAGCCTTGTCACATGTCCCCATAGACAGGGTAAGCCTTGTCACATGTCCCCATAGACCCCAGGGTAAGCCTTGTCACATGTCCCCATAGACCCCAGGGTAAGCCATGTCACATGTCCCCATAGACCCCAGGGTAAGCCATGTCACATGTCCCCATAGACCCCAGGGTAAGTCATGTCACATGTCCCCATAGACCCCAGGGTAAGCCATGTCACATGTCCCCATAGACCCCAGGGTAAGCCATGTCTTTTGCACTTGCATTGCACTTCATGTCTCTTTGCATTCTGGCCTTCTCTATCTCCTGTTCACCTGTAGCTACTTGTGAAGAAGTACGAACAGGAGATCAGAACTCTGAAGCAAGAACTGGCTATGCATGACACACTGGTATGTGTCCTCCTCCCCAGTCCTCCAGTTATGTACTGCGATTCATTATAGCCACTTGTGCATACATGTATGGCTTTGAGTGCATGTGGATGTTATAAATTTGCTAGCCAATCAAAATGGAGAACATATCCTTTTTAAAAGGTTATTCCCTCAGTCCTCACCTCCTTCCATCCCCTCAGTCCTCACCTCCTTCCATCCCCTCAGTCCTTACCTCCTTCCATCCCCTCAGTCCTCACCTACTTCCATCCCCTCATCCTCACCTCCTTCCATCCCCTCATCCTCACCTCCTTCCATTCCCTCAGTCCTCCCTCCTTCCATCCCCTCATCCTCACCTCCTTCCATTCCCTCAGTCCTCACCTCCTTCCGTCCCCTCAGTCCTCACCTCCTTCCATCCCCTCAGTCCTCACCTACTTCCATCCCTTCAGTCCTCACCTCCTTCCATCCCTTCAGTCCTCACCTCCTTCCATCCCCTCAGTCCTTACCTCCTTCCATCCCCTCAGTCCTTACCTCCTTCCATCCCTTCAGTCCTCACTTCCTTCCATCCCCTCAGTCCTCACCTCCTTCCATCCCCTCAGTCCTCACCTCCTTCCATCCCCTCAGTCCTCACCTCCTTCCATCCCTTCAGTCCTCACCTCCTTCCATCCCCTCAGTCCTCACCTCCTTCCATCCCCTCAGTCCTCACCTCCTTCCATCCCCTCAGTCCTCACCTCCTTCCATCCCCTCAGTCCTCACCTCCTTCCATCACCTCAGTCCTCACCTCCTTCCAACCCCTCAGTCCTCACCTCCTTCTATTCCCTCAGTCCTCACCTCCTTCCATCCCCTCTCATCTGATAGGTCAACCGAACGTCTGTCAGCTATGAGCCTCTGAGTGAAGGTCAAATATCAGACATACAGAGGAACATCCACCAGTTCATTGAAGGTTCCCTCCAAGAGATACCAGTAAGTTTAACAGTCATCTGTATAATATATTGTTTGCATGGGCATCAGAAGATATACGTACATGTATTTGAAAATGGAGGGTGCGAGTGTGGGGGGAAGGGGGATGGGTGCGCTAGCATTGTAATAAAATACTTGCATATTCTACATTACATATCCCAGACTCTGATAAATGTGAGAATATATGCATCCACCCCATCCCACCTCACCCTACCCCATCCCTACCCCCACCACCCCCCCCCCCCCCCCCCCCGACCCCCTGTTGCAGTGATCCTGAGATTACTGGTGTTTGCCTACAAGTTTATCACATTAGGAGCAAGTAATACACTGACCCTTCTCCCTTAGATCACGACTGTACAGCAAATAAACGAAGTGTTCTCCCAGTTCAAGACAATGATTCTGTAAGCTCCTCCTCTTCCTCTGTAAGCCCCTCCTCCTCTGTAATCCCCTCCTCTCCCCTATATAAGCTCCTCCTCTCTAAAAGCCACTTCCCCTCTGTAAGCCCCTCCTTCCCTTCTCACCCTTATACCCACATACTTGTGTACACACAGCCATTAGTACTACATGTATGTATCCTTTCTTGGCTAAGGTCCCTAGAAGCGGAAAAGGCAGCCATGATGAAGCAACCATCAGTGCCAGCTGTGTTGGTTGCTGAGCCCGTGGGCACAAAGGTGTCATCCCCTAAGCAGCCCAAGAGCAAGTCTAGGGTAGGGCTGGGGACTGGTCACGAGTGTAGGGTTGGGGACTGGTATGAGGGCAGGGCTGGTGCCTGGGCATGGGGTAGGTCTGGGGACTGGTCATGAGGGCACATATAATGATCATAACCTACTAGTTTCCACCTTTGTCTTTGTCCCCCTCACACCTCCACGTGATGGGTGTGGTGTGGGTGTGGTGTGGAACAGGTTACTAACATTGCTATATTGGAGAAGTGACATCAACATTTAGTGGGAAATCTGAACCAATGTATTTGTAATTGTGAATGTGAAAGGCTACTAAATGTGGTCTTCATATCCACAGCACACTTGCAAACATGTTACTGCATGCATAAAGTCTGCTTGGTGTAGTGTATGTGGGTCCATCCCATACCGGTGTGGTGGGTGTTGTCTCCATAGCTCTCTGCAGATGTGAGTGATGACCAGCAAGTAGGGGACACTGATGGAGCTGGCTTTGGTATAGGGGTGGTAAGTCCCTGTGTGTGTGTGTGTGTGTGTTTGTGTGTGGGTGGGTGGGTGTATGTGTATGTGTGTGTTTGCAAAAGTATGCCTGACTGCATACAAAAAGGACAGAGTATAAGTCCATGTATACATGCATGTCCCCCTCCTCCCCCTCCCTCCCCTCTGCCTCCCTTTACTTTAGGCACCGTCAAGCCTCAAGCATCCTGCCTCACCCGTGGCTACTAGCAGAAAGATGAAGGCTGCCAAGAAGACAGCTTCTGGTAGCTCTGCTGTGGATGGAAAGAGAGTTGGAAGGTTGGTAATGTGGGAGGGGTGATGTGGGAGGGGTTGATGTGGGGGGGTAAGTATAGAATATTGGGTGGGAAGAGCATACAGGATTGATGTGTTGCAATGGTAAGAGATGGGTCCATACAGGGGAGTGCAGGAAATTATAGGGGATTAAGAATTACAGGGATTCTTTGTAGTTCAGTGATTAAAATAGTACAATTCGTCCTAGTGCCCAGGCCAAAAGCTCTGGGTCCCCAGTCCCATCAATAGAAGAGTCTACTGTGGAGAAGCCACCACATGAACCACCTGGAGAGACACGCCCTCCAACCCCGCCCACAAAGTCAGAAGCATTTGAAGATTTCAAGAAAGGGCGTGGCTGTGAGATAAACAAAATTCTTCTGACCAATAAAGGTACATGTACTGACTTATAATGTAGCAACAGGTTTAGTTTAATAACTGTATATGGGAGGGGTCATTCCCATCCTCACCTATCTCACTCATATCATCATCTTACCTCATTACAATCATCTCCTCAACTTCACCCACCTCACACACACACCCCACCCCCACCTCACATCCCCTTCACCACCCATCTCACCCCCATCTCACCCCACACCCACCTCACCCCACACCCACCTCACCTCACACCCACCTCACCCCACACCCACCTCACCCCACACCCACCTCACCTCACACCCACCTCACCCCACACCCACCTCACCCCACACCCATCCCTCACCCCACCCCACCCCACCCATCTCATGTGCATGCATATCCTACTTGTTCCCTTCACTGCACAGAGACCCTTAGCCAGAAGAAGAAGGAAGCACATGATCTCTCTTCCTCCATCAATAGCGTGAAGAGAAGGATTGATGAGGTACATAGCCTAAATCTCTTGAAAGCACCATCTTGTACAATATAAAATTGGAAGGTGAAATTGAAAGTATGAGTCGGGAGGTGAAATTAGCTACTTGTTTGTGAAATAACAGAATACCTGTAAGACATAAGTGGTGCTACTGAGGTGATAACATACCTCTCATGACCAGGTGAGGGACTTGCTGAATGCCAAGGACCGAGAGAGGTCAGAAAAGGGTGGCCACATCACCACTGAGGAGGGAGAGCCTGTCATTGATGAGCAGGAGTTCAAGGCTATAACTGAGCTAAAGACAGTTAAGTGCTCTATTCCCCATGCCTTCTCTCACTCACCATCTCCACACCTCCTCTCTCCACCATCTCTTCCTCCACCCCCCCCCTCCCCCGCCTTCCCCCCCACAGCTCAAGGCCCAGTACCATAGCCAATATGGCCTCCTCCAGACTGTGGAGGCAGAGCTTCAGTACTGCAAGCAGTATGTGAACCAGTGTAGAGACAGACTGCTGAGCGAGTTTGACATCTGGTATGCCAAGTCATTCCTGGGAGTACCAGCAGGACCCACTGCCAGTGAGGGGGAAACCCCCAAAGCTAAGGAGGTATGTGTGTAGTCACACACCTCATGTGACCCCACCCCTCGTGCTCCCATGTGACCACACCCCTCATGCCCCCCCCCATGTGACCACACCCCTGATGTTCCCATTGGTCAGGATGTTGCAGATAGTGAACAGGAGAGGTTTGATCAGCTCCAGGCTGCAATGTTGAAGGTGAGGAGGAGGGAAGTCACCTTGACCACACTGGAGGCCATCCTTGTACCCTTTTCCACAGGGAGACCCCGCTACCACTGCCTTCTATAACGCTCTGCTTAGGACAGAGAAAAGGGTGAGCAGTTGCTGGGAAGCCATGGCTACATGTGTGTATCAGGACCTACAGTAGTAGGTCCTATGCACTGTATGCAGGATTGTCTCCGTAGACGTAGTTTTTGATCGAGTGTTAGAAAACATAACACAAAGTACAAAGTACTAGTTAAAGTACACAGATTGGGTATAGACTGGATTGTTATAACATACATACCACCTGTCTTATGGTAATATGGTACACTCACGCTACTGCTTTTATGATAAGTTGTGAGGTATATTGCTGGCCTACCATGTACATGTCAACATGTGTGCACCACATAGAGGTCTCCCTCATGTCAACATGTGTGTACCACATAGAGGTCTCCCTCATGTCAACATGTGTGCACTACATAGAGGTCTCCCTCATGTCAACATGTGGGCACCACATGGAGGTCTCCCTCATGTCAACATGTGTGTACCACATAGAGGTCTCCAACATGTCAACATGTGTGTACCACATAGAGGTCTCCCTCATGTCAACATGTGTGCACCACATAGAGGTCTCCCTCATGTCAACATGTGTGCATCACATAGAGGTCTCCCTCATGTCAACATGTGTGCACCACATAGAGGTCTCCCTCATGCCGACATGTGTGAAGTTCAGTTGTGCATGAGATGCACGGAATACCATTGGCAGTGATTTTTCCCTTCTGTACCTGTTGTGTAATGTGCATGTGTTTATTAGCTGCCATCATTTTAACCAACACCTCCCTTCTGTCTCTTTCATCTCTCTGACTTCTGACCTCTGACCCTCTTCTCTTTCATCCTTCAAATCTTCTATATCTCTCTCCATCATACCATCCTCTCCCTACAACTAAAGGTCTATCAGGCACCACTGGCAAAGCGACGCCCAGGTCATGTGACTAGCTCTGTGCGGACCAAGCCCCCCGGGGTGATGACTTTTACATAAATCCCTCACAATTCCAGTACTTTGGAGCTGCAGTCACATGCATGACTGCGCAGGGTTAATGTTTGCATTGTGGAATAGTAACAGTCAATCATTATGCCATTTTGAGTTGACAGTTTCTAACTAGCCAAGGAGGCAATAGGGCGTTTAAGGTACATGTGCTGATATAGGCTTCATTCATTCCTACACTATTGCTTTGCAGCCCTGTGTCTACATAAGTTTTTTTAAATGGAATGTCAGTACAAAAAGAGATATTAAGCATGGTGGTACTCAAAGAGTCAAAAACAAAGTTTCACAATGTAAACAGAAAACTAGCTCCCGGTTTTAGCGAACCTTTATAACACTAGGGTTGCAATGAAGATTAAAACAGTAGGGTGAGTCATATTATTAATACAACATGCAAGCCACTTAACTAGGCACTTGGTATCAGTGCTTAAAACGCAAATTCAGGAATAAATTGTCATGTGGTACACAATCAAATGGAAGTGTATGGAAGGCCTCTTAATATGCACAGAAATCATGACTACTTTTGCTTCTACATATACTTATAACATCTCATCTCATACAGGAAGTGTTTTCTGGTGAAAGCCTTGTACTTTCACCCTGCATTGAAAATTAATGCAAAGGAATGGCGGGGATGGGAGGGGAGGAGGCAGGAAGGGGAGTGATTGAGGTGTGTGGAGTATGTGAAGTATGGTGGGATGCATGAAAAGGGGTGGTTACATTTTCATCACTGTTAAAATTCATCACTGTAAAAGACTAATACCCCAAGTTTCCATCGAGGAATCGTATCCAGATCATTTTCAAAAGAGGATAACTTTTACTGCAGCTCATTGATCTGACTAATGCTGAGAGGCAGAGGTTTTTTGCTGTCATATCCAAAAGATGGGAAATGAATTATTAAAGTGGGGGGGGCACACGAGGGGGTGTGGCAGGGAGGAGGGAGCCGGGTTTGAAATTATTTATTCACAACTATCAATGCGCTTGCCTAATTAATTGTCTGCTAAGCACGAATAATATTATGTAAGGCCCCCTAGACCCACTACTGGGACAGCATAGATGATGTATACCAGTATTGCAATGTGACGGTAAATTTAAGCGGGTCCATGCACTAGTAGATCTATCGCTATATTGGGATAATCACTGTTTAGAGTCGAGTCAATTAAGTTAATGTTAAAGATAGCTATAGGTATCACATTTTGATTTTTCTTTCACTGCACGTAGTCTATAGCTAGTTTGAGGCATCCATAACAACTTCCCTCCGAAAACAACTTTTTCTGTGTTCAGTTCTTATTTCTTAACGTTTTGCCCTTTTTATGGGCTTGTGTTTACCAAAAACAAGATGATTTGGGTGGCCTATAAATACAAACCCCATCTATACTGTGTGTAGTCAGCCCGTCGAGTGACGGAAGACTAGGATCGCATGCACTATAATTACGTCATGAAGTATAGTTGCTGTCAGTCTCACATGCAGAATGGTATTATCTATGGTATAGAGAAAGGTCTGTTGGTACCACACCATGCCTTCTATGTGCGGCCATAGTGCTTTATATTTAATTCGGACCTTTGCAAAGAGGTCTTGGGTCTATACAATGCCGAAGTTCGTTCGTTCAATAAATGATGTATGTGTCGTTCCAAACATATAGAACACTACAACTGTTTCGCGGAGTTTGATTACCAACTAGCTATAGTCGTGTGTTCACCGGGTGTAGCTTAGCTGTGTGTTCCCTTGTATACCAGCTAGCCGTGTGAACCCTGGTGTAGCGCAACTACTGAGCCATGATAGCGCTAGCCGTGGTACATATATGTATATTTATAATTATATGGGACAGTGTCCAGCAAAATCATCCTTCTGAGTAGTTTTTCAAGTTTTAAAATTTTTTGATTTTCCGTGAACTCCGAAGAGCTTCTATCAAATGGTCCTTACGCATCCTATACATTGGACTATTCATCATAAAGTTATTAGGCATTGAATTTATAATTAGCCATATACATTTAAACGCAAGCGTTACTTCAGGTTTCTTTTGCTTGTCCAGGAGCATCACAAGTGTGATTTTGCTGGACACTGTTCCATATATTGCATGCATGCATACGTAGAGAAGTCCTGTCGTTATATTGAAGAGAAGTCCTGTCGTTATCGAAGAGAAGTCCTGTCGTTATTGAAGAGAAGTCTGAAGAGAAGTCCTGTCGTTATTGAAGAGAAGTCCTGTCGTTATCGAAGAGAAGTCCTGTCGTTATTGAAGAGAAGCCCTGTCGTTATTGAAGAGAAGTCATGTCGTTATAAATTAAAGAGAAGTCCTGTCGTTATTGAAGAGAAGTCCTGTCGTTATTGAAGAGAATTAAGTCCTGTCGTTATTGAACAGAAGTCATGTCGTTATTGAAGAGAAGTCATGTCGTTACTGAAGAGAAGTCCTGTCGTTATTGATTTGTCCTGTCCATTGATTTTACTCTGTCCGTTGCAAGTCATGTCGTTATAAATTAAGAGAAGTCATGTGTAGCTGCATGTGCAAAGGATGTACGCATTTCCCTGCTCGATTCACGCCAAACATTTATGCACCGGCCCGCCTCTCATACATTTGATAGGACAGGTCTGCCTAAATCATTGGCGGGAATCAAGCAGGAAAATGTGGCACGTACTTTGCAAAACTGTATATTTGCAATGGATAGAGTAAAAATTAACGAACATGCAGGACGAGTCAATAGCAATTAACCGGACTCTTCTATATGTATATATATGTACAGATTTTGAAGCGATTGGACTCTATTGCAGAAGGAAATTGAAGTTTTGAACCCTCTAGGGGTAACGCCATTTGTATGTACCATACGGAGAGGACATAGAAATTAAATGTGTGAAATGAAGTACTTTCTAACCGGACTATAGCAACGTATAATGAGCTAAGTAAAACATGTGTACTAATGTATGACCATCTCAGTTGCGCTAAGCATGTTTTATTTTCCAAGCTAATGATGCGAAAAGCGTTGGCTCCTGTGGGTATATGGGGGAGCTTACAGCGCTCCCCCACACCCCCTAGCTGCTAATGCCCCTCCCCTCATCAAAAATTCATTATGGGACCCCCCCCCCCCCCCCCCCCCCCCCCCCCCCCATTCGATTCCTGCATCCGCCCCTGGCCAGGGCTTCAGTGCGGCTACAACGCAGTGGCACCCAGCAGGCCAGAGCAGCTACAAACCATGCCGGCCAGGCGTGCGCTTGGCGGTACACTGGAGGTCAATGCTCGGTGCAGTTGTACAATATATTACTGGCAATTCCGTTGCGCTTCTCTTGAGTTTCGACATATTTGATGTAGCAACTGTTGAACTGGCCTTTGTGCTATATCAAAGCGAAGAAGCGACGGATCTGTTGCATCTGAAACCCTGAAACCATCAACCTCTTTTCCCGTAAGAGGAGTAAGTCTTACATGACCTTGCAGTTAATTCAAGGGGCGTCTCCAAACTATTTTGGAAAAGATAACGTCGTCTTGACGTTGGGGATGGGGGGGGGGGGGGGGGGGGTCAGGCTCGTGACGTTTAGAACCCCCCAAAAATGGCGTCCGGACCCCACAACCTTCGATATCAGTGACGTTATGAGGGTGGGGGGGGGGGGGGGGGGGGGGGGTAATAATGAAACGTCACAATGATGTTATCTTTTCCTAAATAGTTTGGAGACATCACCTTAAATAGTTTTAATAGAGAGTTATGGTTTCGGAGTAGAAACCCCCGGTCAATCACTCCCAGCAGAAGATAAGGAAGCGTAAAGACGAGCCGCTGCTTCTTGCCAAACACTAAATGTCATTCTGCCAGCTGCAAAGCGAAGGCAATGCCGATGGAGGTGAGTTTCCGTCTGTAGCCGACCATAGTCTCGTATCCAGACCCAGATTTTTACAGCAGCGAATGGATTACATCATCGCTACGTAAAAAGTGATGATGTAATCCATCCGCTGCTGTGAAAATCCGGGTCTGGGTACGAGACTTAGCTGACCATGTCGAAGGATGCAAATCATGCTGAAGGTGGAGATGATTGTCCAGCTAGCTAGAGGATTGGCTGTGTCCGAGCCGAAGGTCCCTAGTAATTTACTACGCCTGTGCCTATGGATCAATGAAAGATCGCAAGGCCTACTTAGTAACCAGATAACCAGAGAGGTACAAGTGGGGTAGCTTCGTTGGGCGTACATACACGACCACCTGTGGCACTGAGCCAAAGTAAATGTAAAGCCATTCCGAAGAAATTTATTTGTAATTCACCAACACTAATTGTAACACACATGTACACTCAACATCAATCCACTATCATTGGTATGTGAGACCTACAGAGGTGGATCTAGGAAAAATTTGCGGGTGGGGGTAATTAATAAAATTCACAAATTAACAACACTTATTATTCACAGAGCGTTGGTTTCAGCACATGTTCCATCACGTTTGGAGCCTTCAGGTCTGTATCGTTCAGATGGGAAGTGACCTGATGGTGTTTCAATTGTCCCTTGGAAGTGTGGGCAACTTCTGGTATGGGATGCAACGTGTCCGAATACTTTTGCACCTTCTTACTCCACAATTGCTGCACACCAAGTTGGAGCAGTTTCTCAACAGGCAGAAGATAGGAAGATGCAGAAGTATAAACACCTTGACTCATGCTACTTTTTCACTCAATAGAGACAAGAGGAGTTTTGGACCAAAGACTACGGAGTTCCTGAAAGAGTTGGGGCATCGATTGAGGCAGTTGTCTGGAGAAGTCAACTCCTTTGCATACCTCGCTCAGAGACTCTCAGTTGCCATCCAACGTGGCAATGCAGCTTCTGTGTTGGGAATAATTAAGATGGACAGTCAAGAGGAAGAGTTTTTAGTATAAAAATTGTTGTATTGTATGAGTGAGGGAGTGAGTGCATTAGGATAAGTATATGTTTGGTCTTGTAGTTGTTAGCCATATGTGTATGTATTCCTGTAATCAATAAGATCATTAAGAATGATGAGGTTTGATTCATACATGACACAATTAGTCGTACAATAATATATTGGGGGGGGGGGGGGGGGGTTAACCTAACAATCTGTATTTGTTATAAACAGGCAAATATGTACTTCTGTGTGCATGCCCCTACAATTACCATTGTAATTAACAATATCTAGGCACATTACTCTTTACTCTGACTTCAATTTCTCTCCAGCCACCTCCCACTGCACTACCCAGACCTTCACTCCCTCTCCAGCCACCTCCCACTGCACTACCCAGACCTTCACTCCCTCTCCAGCCACCTCCCACTGACTACCCAGACCTTCGCTCCGTCTCCAGCCATTTCCACTGACTACTCAGACCATCATTCCCTCTCCAGCCACCTCCCACTGACTACCCCAGACCTTCACTCCTTGTCCAGCCATTTCCACTGACTACCCAGACCTTCACTCCCTCTCCAGCCACATCCCACTGACTACCCAGACCTTCATTCCTTATCTTATGCCACCCTTACCCTTGTTAACACCGACGGATCAACAGATGAGGTCATAGCACCATGACCAGGCGTGTGTGCAGTGGTGGATTTCAGGGGTGGGGGTTGTGCAAATTGATTGGCTGGTCCCCAGCTAGGGAGTATATATAACCTATAGGCACATCGGAATGATTGGCTTCGCCCCAGTACCAGTAGTTTGTGACCGTTTAACTTAACTCTCCAAACAATTCTACGTCGCAGAAAGTCACGGTGTTATGCCTGGTCATTTGATGCGCAAATATTTTTAAAAATAATTTGGGGGCCAGATCAAAGCTCTTGTGATTGCAGCACGTAATTACTTAATCTAAAATCATTAATATAATGATTAGCTGAATTTTATAATTAGCTGCAGTAGTAATAGATTTATGTCTTCAATTTCTCATAACATTTCTTACTCCCAGCTGCAGTAGTAATAGATTTTTATCTTCAATTTCTCATAACATTTCTTACTCCCATTGCAGTGAATACATTACCCTGATCCAAGCCCCATTGAAGAATGCCCAAAACCCCAATGTGCCAGATGCATCGGTGAAGAGGTGAATGGCATCAGCATCTTTCCATTTTGGGGCAATGAACATGGCAATACCGTTCCATGATGGTAGGAAGTGGTCCCACCATTCAATGTCAGCCCTGGCATCTGTGTTGAGGTGGATCGTGTGGTGGAGCCTTCTCACTGTGGTGGACAGGTGGATTAGGCACCGCAAGAAGAGGCAACCGGCTGGGACCATCTTGGAGGTGAAGGAGAGCTTGTCGATGAGCTGACCGTTTTTCCAACCAACATTTGATGATAGCAGTGATTTCTTGCAACTTGGCAAAGGGTAGCCATAGTTTCTGTAGACTGGAGTCTAGCACAATACCTAGGAAGATCAGGCTAGTGGCTGGTTCTTCAGACGTCTCCATGGCGACTGGCATGCCCAGCTTCTGGCAGACGTGCAGCATGGTGGACATAGAGTCCTGACAGGTGGGCAGTCCAGGTGGACCGAGCAGGAGGAAGTCGTCCAGGTAGTGCAGGAGGGTAGCTCCATAGTTGTGCTCCAGGATCCAATGGAGGGCACGGGCAAACTCATTGAAGATGCTGGGGGTGGAACGGAGGCCAAAAGGAAGGTAGGTGTCAACATAATATTGACCACGCCAGTACATGCCCAGCAGTTACCACTTTGGAAGCCTGATAGGGACCATGCAGAAGGCTTCCTGCAGGTCCAATTTGGCCATGAGAGCTCCCCACTGAAACTTTCCCAGGAGGGCCACAGCGTCATTGATGGTGGAGTAGAGGAGGCTGAACTCTTCCCTGCTGATGTAGTCATTGATGGTGGAGTAGTGGAGGCTGAACTCATCCCTGCTGATGTAGTCATTGATGGTGGAGTAGAGGAGGCTGAACTCATCCCTGCTGGTGTAGTCATTGATGGTGGAGTAGTGGAGGCTGAACTCATCCCTGCAGATGTAGTCATTGATGGTGGAGTAGAGGAGGCTGAACTCATCCCTGCTGATGTAGTCATTGATGGTGGAGTAGAGGAGGCTGAACTCATCCCTGCTGATGTAGTCATTGATGGTGGAGTAGTGGAGGCTGAACTCATCCCTGCTGATGTAGTCATTGATGGTGGAGTAGAGGAGGCTGAACTCATCCCTGCTGATGTAGTCATTGATGGTGGAGTAGTGGAGGCTGAACTCATCCCTGCTGATGTAGTCATTGATGGTGGAGTAGTGGAGGCTGAACTCATCCCTGCTGATGTAGTCATTGATGGTGGAGTAGAGGAGGCTGAACTCATCCCTGCTGATGTAGTCATTGATGGTGGCGTAGTGGAGGCTGAACTCATCCCTGCTGATGTAGTCATTGATGGTGGAGTAGAGGAGGCTGAACTCATCCCTGCTGATGTAGTCATTGATGGTGGAGTAGAGGAGGCTGAACTCATCCCTGCTGATGTAGTCATTGATGGTGGAGTAGAGGAGGCTGAACTCATCCCTGCTGATGTAGTCATTGATGCTATGACCCTCTGGAGCAGAGAGATGGAGGATCATCCTCCACTTGCCATTCTTTTTCAGCACCACTCCAGACCTGAGGTTCTAAAGTTTTTAATCGGACAACAGCGGAATGGGTCCAGAACCCGGCCAGAGTCCACCTCTTTCGTGAGTTCTGCATCCATGACCTCCGGGTGGGTTAGAGCTGAAGCCAGATTGTGGGCCTGGAAATGGTAATGTGGGCCTTTATAACCAGTGGATACGCCATTGTTGATGCCAATCAGCAGCCTAGAGACCCAGGCTTTGTCAGGGTGATGGCTTAGTTCTAGTTCAAAGGCTGAGCCTCGTAATAGAATCCTGGCTCATTGGAGCTCATGTG
This sequence comes from Eunapius fragilis, assembly GCA_963681505.1. NCBI lineage: Eukaryota > Metazoa > Porifera > Demospongiae > Spongillida > Spongillidae > Eunapius > Eunapius fragilis. The sequence goes on along the minus strand of OY811975.1, from coordinate 9,905,876 downwards.
GCCATCGGAGGGGTGCGGGACAAGTGCTGGCAGGGTGAGCTGCACCACAGCCTGTGACAGAGCACTTGTGGAGGTAAGAACAGTCTGTCCAATGGCACCTTCCAGCATTGAAATGGCGATCGAGTCGTGGAAACGAGATTAGTCGCCGTATCGCGCGGCACGAGCTGCTCAGGCGGCTCGCTGAGTGTCGAGGGGGGAGGGACCGAACCTGTTCCGACGGCAGCCGAAGAAGGAGGGGCTTCTTCGCCCGACGAAGGTGTCTCCGACTCCGAGCTATCACTGGAGTCGTCAGATGCGGCCGTAGGCATTATAACGGGGTGAAAATTGGCGAGGCCAGATGTACCCTGCTTGAGGCTGTCCTCATGTTGAAGCAGGCGCTCCACAAGGGCCGATTTTTTGCCCGTGGTTGATACGTGAGCATTACGTAGCCGAAGGCGGAGGACCTCGCAAGTGAGGTGCGAAATGATTTCCTTCCGTGTGGTCATTCAGAAATCAGCAAAAGTTCAGGTCGTCAATAGCTGGCTATGAGACTGAATGGTTGCTTTCCCCATGAACACCATTATATATAGCAATACAATACCTGGAACCAGACAAAGGAACAATCTAGTTTGGGATAGTATGTTTAGAAGGGGCCGGGGAGTTGCCGACAGGCAGGTGGTTAGACCTACTTTAACCTTAGACAATGTTCCCCTTTTAATGCCATATATGCTTTCCCATGCTACATCTAATTTTGAGCAGGGGGGTAGGTGCACAACCATTCGCCCTTCATCAAAACATTAAACATTGTTTACTCCATAAACAAAAACACTTTTAAAATTGATTTTTTTAGCATTTTATGAGATTATTTGTAATTCAATCCGAAGTAAAATGCAAGATGACCACCGATGTATAGACCATTTCTCCATATGCTTCCCCAGCCTACCTCCTCCACCTCACCAAGGCAACCATTTTGGTCTGCCACCACTGCTGTGTTCAATGAATTTCTTTCTTTGCAGAGCATAACCCTTCAAGGTGATCTGCTAAGGGGAGTATGGTTCCTCATAAGACAATATAAATGGAGCTCATGTTCACTTGGCAGTGGTGCTATGATCTGTCTGTTGATAAATACTCATCATTGTATAAATGTCTCTATCACCTCTCAGTCCTTCGTTGAATTTTCTATTTGTTAAAGGCTGTGGCATCTTAAAAAGGAATAGGAGAAGGAGAAGAAGGAGGAGGGGAGGGGAGGAGGAGGGGGCGGAGGAGGTCATGTGCAGCCAGAAACACCCTTGAATGATGTCATTCAAAGAGCTATGGTAGTGGTGGCAACTTTGGTTTATTTCTTTATATCAGCATATCTCCACCCATCATGTTTTTAATAAGACCCAATCTTTCTTTTCAGGTTCTTCATATCTACAGCAAATTACAAGCCAGTGTTTAATACTAAACAAATGAAAATCATAATGTCCTGACACATGTCATCATCGATCACTACTTTGTTTGCATGCTTCTACCACTTCAGCAGACTATGACTAAAAGGCTATAAACTCAGCTTCAATCTTCACTCAGTGGTTCTCTTAGACCACAGTTGACTGTCACAGTTGTGGTACCAACACCACTGTTGGTGAGATCATCCAGCTCTATAGGAACATTTGGGTCATATAGTTTCTTTTCAAATAATGCATTGAACTTCTCCCTGGTTCTGTCATACATCTTGCAAGTCTTGAGGATGGCCACAGTGAGATGGTACAAGACAGTGACCATCAGCATCACTACAAACAGACCCACCAAAACACCAACAGTTACCATGGCACTTTGTGTTTGGTCTGAACTCTGGTCTAGAATGTGAGACATTGACATAGCCAGTGCAGTGTAGTTGAGGAAATAAAACATGTCAAGGCTATTATACAACTGATTGTAGAAGTAGGTACGTCTGTTGCTTTGATGTGTCTTTTGAGGTGACTGTCCAAATGGCTTTATACTTGCCTGTGTTATAGTAAACAATATCACCATAGTAGCTTGGATAGTGAGAAGCAGAGATGGCCTTTCAGAACTGTACACTGGATTTAAACTGTACATGACAACTAGAAGCCAAAGCCTTGCACCCAGCCACCATCGCCACTCCCCCTTATAGGGAGCATAGTGGGCATCATTCATTGGTTTGATCAGGTTGGCCTTCTTGTGGAGATAGTTGAACAGTCTGTTTTGTTCACTGTACTGTTCAATGATTGGAATGAAAGTGAGGGCAAAGGTGTATGGAAGGAGGAACAGGGTTAATGTTGCCATAGCAACCACAAACAAAGCAGTATGCTTCCCATGTAGGTATTCCACATTTCCATCATAGAACCAGACATACATGTCACCACTGGGTAGGTGAACTGTGGAATGTGTGAGGATATCAATGACAGTTCTCAACAATTTGGAATATGACAAGTAGATGAGAGTAGATAGAACACCAACTGCTCTTTCTCCAATGATGGTGGAAAGCCTATAAAGAAAGAAACTGCTGGAGGTAGTGAGAGATCTTTGAAGACAGTAGTGGCAGACCAGAATGGTTACCATGGTGAGGATGAGGAGGTAGGCTGGGAACACAAACTGAAGGCCAGCCTTGTCAGCATCATCCATGCCATTGTAAAAACACATAGGAAGCCCAAGGTCAAGATTCACCAATGACACAATCACCTGCAATGGATTTAAAATGGACTGGTTGAAGAATATAGAAGTATTGACTTGGATAATGTTGGCATAGAAGATGAGCCCATAGAGTGTGCCCTGTGTGATGGTGAGGTTGAGGAAGAACAGTGCTGCTACCAGGAAGACACCCAACACTGCAAACATTACAAGTGTGGTCAGCCACATATCTGAGCACTCCTGGCACTTGGAAGAACCAAAGATCACACTGAGGTTGCCATGGCAATGACCACAAATAATGCCAGTGCGCCCTCCATTGCACAAGTACCCAGGCCTTGCTAGAGACAGCTTCTTGATGGTACTATTGCAGTAGTCCAAAGGACAAGTTTGAGCCAGAGCTGGAAGAGTGTTATTGTACACACCAATCCAGTTAGTTTTATTTCTGGTCACAGTACCATCTGATGTATCACAGATCACTCCTAATGATGTCAGGAATGGAGAACAGTCACACTTCATCATGCGAGTGGAAGATTCTGTCATCAGTTCAAATCCTGGTTCACATGGTAACAGCGTCACACTAATAATTGTTGTGGAATCATTAGCATCAATGGAGAGAAACATTTTAAGTGAAGCATTTTCTGGTCCATATATTTGGTACTCTATTTGACCACATACTGTTCCTATCCACTGAGCCTTCTGTCGTGGTCCAAGCATTATGTTTTGAGAGTTAATACCATCTGTATCAACTTGAGTGTATACCACACCAGGAGATAGGTTATTTTGATTATCCACCGGGGTAATATTAAGTTTTACACTCCTACCAGGATATGTGGTGAGATATGGACTTGTACCATTGCACAAATTAGGATCACTGCAGCCACAATAGTTCACATGGTCTGGGAAGGAGAGTACTTGTACATCATTGATGTCTTCATGTAATGGAGTAATATTGAAATGAGCCTCAGAGAATCCGTGCCAGGCACTATCAATGCAAGTAATACAAGCATAAATAGGCTTGGCATAAATGGCATGACCACCTTGCAGTGCATGGTTATCAATGAAGGTTATTAAGGCACTGCTGGTACATAGCTTCCCCGCTGCATTGTCATCAGCACGGTCATCAGAGATGCGTAAAATACAAGTAATTTTACTGATATCAGATTCAGCTCCAACATATCCATTATTGTATATAGCACCACCATATCCAGTTGCTAAATTTTTCAAAAATCGCACATTGCAGTTGGGATAAAAGTACAATGGAGCATTGTTGGACAGACTTATGGCCCCTCCATTTACTCCTGCGTTATGGTCAAATGTGATGTAACCATGCAGTGTCAACATACCACCTTCTCCTTGTATTGCACCTTGGGGAGAGTTATACGAGAAATGACTCCCTGTGGTGGTACTGCCAAAGATGTCCATCTTCACTCCTTTAAAGTAAATGGCTCCTGCACATGTACCAGAAGAGCAATGGTTACCTTTTATAACCACATCCTGGAGGGTGAGTTGGATTTGAAATGTGCATGACACAAAACAAAGAATATCATAGCATGCCCAACCAAGAATATAATCGTTTACAAAACCATGAATATCAGTGCTTGCATAGACTGCTGCACCTGCTGTTGCAGTGTTGTTAGTAATTGATAAATTCTTAAACATATCATAGCCCGTTTCAGTGTATATAGCTCCTCCATTCATGCCACTGTTCATATGGAATGTGCAGTCATTTATTATTATAACATTGCCTATTATAAATGATCCATCCTCTTTAAGACCCAAAAACACAGCACCACCATACCAACCAGCACTGTTTCTCTGAAATGTGCAGCCTGTGATACAAACTTTGCCTGTTGATCCCAACGACATCACAGCACCACCATTACCAGCAGCATTGTTGCTCTGAAATGTGCTGCCTGTGATACTAACATCGCCAATGTATCTATACAACTCCACAGCACCACCATTATGATAACCAGCACTGTTGTTCTGAAATGTGCAGTCTGTGATACGAACATCGCTTGTTGATGTATACAATTCCACAGCACCACCACCACCATAACCTTTAGCACTGTTGTTCTGAAATGTGCACCCTGTGATACTAACATTGCCTGTTGATCCATTGTCCAACATCACAGCACCACCATAACCAGCATTGTTGTTCTGAAATGTGCAGTCTGTGATACTCACAACGTTTCTTGATAAATACAACTCCACAGCACCACCACCACCATAAAATTTAGCATTGTTGTTCTGAAATGTGCACCCTGTGATACTAACATTGCCTGTTGATCCCTCAAACATCATAGCACCACCAAAACTAGCATTGTTGTTCTGAAATGTGCAGTCTGTGATACTAACATTGCCTGTTGATCCATACAGCAACACAGCACCACCATTCCTTAAACTAGCTGTGTTGTTCTGAAATGTGCACCCTATGATACTAACATTGCCTGTTGATCCATACAGCAACACAGCACCACCATAACCAGCTATGTTGTTCTGAAATGTGCAGTCTATGATACAAACGTCGCCTGTTGATCCATACAGCATCACAGCACCACCATAACTAGCATTGTTGTTCTGAAATGTGCAGTCTGTGATACTAACATCGCCTGATGATCCATTCAACATTACAAGAGTATCGCTATGTACATTTGTGTTTGACGATATAGCTCCACTTGTACTGTCCTGAAATGTGCAGTTCACGATTAAAGTAAATTCGATCGATTCAAGTTGTAGACCACAGTTAATGAACGTGATGCGCTCCATGGTCAATATTTGTACTGAAACGAATGCAAATACGGCGCTCGTTTTTGATTCGCAACGAACTATTGTCCTTTTCGTTGAGACGAGAGACCCCGTTATCGTTACGCTGCCTTTATTGACGATATTGCACGACGATTCTGAAGATATAATATGTTCGCCATCTTCCAACACAACCGTCATATTAGACTGGAGTGGTCCGCTGCATAGGTAGTCCTGCAGAGCCGAGCTTGGTGGAATGGTAACGGTGGTATTGACCTGATCGGACCTAACATGGCTCCCGAGAAGGGATAAGGCAATCAACAGGTCGATTATCATCATCGCCATGAATTCAGGATCATACTTCAGTTGTATATATATAAATTTATAGATGACTTGGCGATAAAGTACTTTAAAGAATTCTAGTACTTCGTCATGCAACGCGCGATCTGAAAGTTATAACGTAGTTCATTGAATCAGAGGTTATATATACATTATCTCAGTTTGATTGGCTAATCTGTCCATTTCTTGGTACGCGCCGCGTTGTTAAAAAATGATTTCACGACCCGGGTCAATCAATTCCTATGTAGATCTCTGTTCCTATATAGGAACTACCCCGCCGGGACCGCCTATGAGTACAATAACATTTTGAATTTTGAGAAACCAGTACATATAAGTGTGGGAGGATGTTATTGTACATCCATTGGTGCTATATATTCGAACCAGAAGAGGCAAAGACGGTGATTAAAATGTTATTTTTTTATTTTGGGGTCGGGGGGGGGGGGGGCCATGGCCGCATCTTTACCCTGCTTATGGCGCCCCACAACCCCTATCAACCACTATAAGTAATTTTTACTGTAGCGTTGCTATAAGATTACTGCATGTAGCTACGTGTTTCGTGGTCGCATCGAATGTTCTTTAGAACATAGTACAACAAAGGTTAGTACTTTTTAAGACTCCTGTCTTTTGCCCTTTTCCCCACCCACCGCACACATACGCGCGTGGCACGCATTGTTACAGTCCACACACACACACATCACGCACACACACACACACACTTGCCTACAATGTTCAGTACTTCAGTCCACCACACACACTGTTCAGTTCACACACTCCTCACAATCTCACCCTCATCATGCGCACTATTTAATCCACACACTACGCCACAATCACACAGTTCAGTCCTCAACCTCCACACACTTTCACTACACATATGCACCCATGCACATGTTACACACACCACACCACACAATATTAGTTCACGCACACACGCATACACACAGTTTATACATCACAATGACAGTTCACACTTTTATTACATTTAGTCCACACACACTACGTCACACACTTTTTAGTCCACTCAAACTACACCACACACTGTTCCATTCACATATAAACGCACAATATTTAGCCCAAGAAACACACTACACACACAGACTGTGCAGTTCACTCACATACACATTGTTCAGGTGTGGTGTGTAGATGTGTCCCTGGTGTGTAGGTATGTCCCTGGTGTGTAGGTGTGTCCCTGGTCTGTAGGTGTGTCCTGGTGTGTAGGTGTGTCCCTGTGTTGGTGTGTAGGTGTGCTCTTGACGGTGATAATAACTCTTTGACTGCAAGTGCATCTTTAAGTGTGTGGTGTAGTGTGTGTGGACTAAAAAGTGTGTGTGCTGTGAACTGCAGTGTCATGTGTGGTGTGTAGACTGAACAGTGTTTGTGTGCGCTATGAGGACGGAACAGTGTGTTTATGTGTGTGTGCGTGTGTGTGAACTAATATTGTGTGGTGTGTGTGTGTAACATGTGCATGGGTGCATATGTGCAGTGAAAGTGTGTGGATGGTTGTGTGTGTGATGAATACATACAAAGCTACATACAAAGCTACATACACATAAATGCTTCCAGGCGTTAATTCCTTCTTACAATGTACATGCAGTCATCCAATTGGCACTTACAACTGATGCTCAACCATTCGGCATATGGTGAAAAATTGTACTTCAGAGTAACCGCTCTGTTAGGCTCACTACACTATTTAAATTTCTTGAAGCTAAATCGATGGAGTTGCATACATGGTGAAAACTTCTACTTCAGAGTAACCATTTGTGTGTCATCACCTACACTATCTGCATACCTCCCACACCACTCACATCATCCCCACACCATTACACACCATTCCCACATCACTACAAACCAATCCCACACCTCTGCACACCACCCCCACACCTCTACACATCAACCCCACACCTCTGCATTCCATCCCCACACCTCTATACACCATCCCAACACCTCTCCACACCATCCCCACACCTCTAAACACCATTCCCACTCCTCTACACAACATCCCCATACCTCTACACACTATCCCCACACCTCTACACACCATCCCCACACAAGCTTCATACACACAAATGAATCCAGGTGTTAATTCCTTCTTACTACTTGCATGCAGTCATCTAATTGACACTTACAACTGATGCTCAACCATTTGGCTGCATAGGTCCATATATGGTGAAAAATTCCACTTCAGAGTAACTGCTCTGTTAGGTATATAAATTCCTTAACACTAAATCGATGGGCTTGCATGCACACGTTTTTCCTGGTATTGTGGAATGTATGCACTTTACTGTTGAGTAATTACTTGGGTTTGTCACACACACAACCATCCACACACTTTCACTACACATATGCACCCATGCACATGTTACACACACCGCACCAACCAACTTTTTAGTTCACACACACGCACACACACACTGTTCAGGTCACATACACATTGTTCAGGTGTGGTGCGTAGGTGTGTCCCTGGTGTGTAGGTGTGTCCCTGGTGTGTAGATGTGTCCCTGTGTTGGTGTGTAGGTGTGCTCTTGATGTTGATAATAAGTCTTTGATCTTTGTATGTCCTCATCCATGTCAGTTCAAATACAGGCAAGTCTCAACTGTGAAATTTCACACCCCAGGACAAACGCGTGGATGCAAGCCCATGCATCGATGTAAATGGTGTTGTGGGCCTAACAGAGCGGTTACTCTAAAGTACAATTTTTCACCATATATGGACCTATGCTGCCAAATGGTTGAGCATCAGTTATAAGTGCCAATTGGATGACTGCATGCACGTAGTAAGAAGGAATTAACACCTGGAAGCATTTATGTGTATGTAGCTTGCGTGGGGAGGGTGTAGAGGTGTGGGGATGGTGTGTAGAGGTGTGGGGATGGTGTGTAGAGGTGTGGGGATGGTGTGTAGAGGTGTGGGGATGGTGTGTTGTTGAGGTATGGGGATGGTGTGTATAGGTGTGGGGATGGTGTGCAGAGGTGTGGGGAATGTGTATAGAGGTGTGGGGATGGTCTGTAGAGGTGTGGGGATGGTGTGTAGAGGTGTGGGATGGTGTGTAGAGGTGTGGGGATGGTATGTAGAGGTGTGGGGATGGTGTGTAGAGGTGTGGGGATGGTGTGGAGAGGTGTGGGGATGGTGTGTAGAGGTGTGGGGATGGTCTGTAGAGGTGTGGGGATGGTGTGTAGAGGTGTGGGATGGTGTGTAGAGGTGTGGGGATGGTATGTAGAGGTGTGGGGATGGTGTGTAGAGGTGTGGGGATGCTGTGTAGAGGTGTGGGGATGGTGTGTAGAGGTGTGGGGATGGTGTGTAGAGGTGTGGGATGGTGTGTAGAGGTGTGGGGATGGTGTGTAGAGGTGTGGGGATGTGTGCAGAGGTGTGGGAATGTGTGTACAGGTGTGGGGATGGTGTGTAGAGGTGTGGGAATGGTGTGTAGAGGTATGGGGATGGTGTGTAGAGGTGTGGGGATGGTGTGTATAGGTGTGGGGATGGTGTGTAGAGGTGTGGGAATGGTGTGTAGAGGTGTGGGGATGGTGTGTAAAGGTGTGGGAATGGTGTGTAGAGGTATGGGGATGGTGTGTACTACACCACATAATTTTTAGTTCACACACACGCACACACACACATACACACACTGTTCCGTCCACATAGAGCACACAAACACTGTTCAGTCTACACACCACACATGACACTGCAGTTCACAGCACACACTTTTTAGTCCACACACACTACACCACACTGTTCCATTCGCACATAAATGCACAATTTTTAGCCCAAGAAACACACTACACACACACACACACACTGTGCAGTTCACATACACATTTGTTCATGTGTGGTGTGTAGGTGTGTCGCTGGTGTGTAGGTATGTCCCTGGTGTGTAGATATGTCCCTGGTGTGTAGGTGTGTTCCTGTGTCGGTGTGTAGGTGTGTCCCTGTGTCGGTGTGTAGGTGTGTCCCTGGTGTGTAGGTGTGTCCCTGGTGTGTAGGTGTGTCCCTGTGATGGTGTGTAGGTGTGTCCCTGGTGTGTAGGTGTGTCCCTGGTGTGTAGGTGTGTCCCTGGTGTGTAGATGTGTCCCTGTGTTGGTGTGTAGGTGTGCTCTTGATGTTGATAATAACTCTTTGACTGCAAGTGCATCTTTATATGTCCTCGTCCATGTCAGTTCAAATACAGGCAAGTGACAAACCCAAGTAATTACTCAACAGTGAAGTGCATACATTCCACAATACCAGGAAAAACGTGTGCATGCAAGCCCATCGATTTAGTGTTAAGGAATTTATATACCTAACAGAGCAGTTACTCTGAAGTAGAATTTTTCACCATATATGGACCTATGCAGCCAAATGGTTGAGCATCAGTTGTAAGTGCCAATTAGATGACTGCATGCACGTAGTAAGAAGGAATTGAAGCCTGGAAGTATTTATGTGTATGAAGCATGCGTGGGGAGGGTGTAGAGGTGTGGGATGATGCATAGAGGTGTGGGGGCGGTGTATAGAGGTGTGGGGATGGTGTGTAGAGGTGGTGAGATGGAATGCAGAGATGTGGGGATGGTGTGTAAAGGTGTGGGGATGATGTGTAGAGGTTTGGGATGGTGTAGAGGTGTGGGGATGGTGTATAGAGGTGTGGGGATGGTGTATAGAGGTGTGGGGATGGAATGCAGAGTGTGTGGATGGTGTGTAGAGGTGTGGGGATGATGTGTAGAGGTGTGGGGAGATGGAATGCAGAGATGTGGGGATGGTGTGTAGAGGTGTGGGGATGGTGTGTAGAGGTGAGGGGATGGTGTGGAAAGGTGTGGGGATGGTGTGCAGAGGTGTGTGATTGGTTTGTAGTCATGTGGGAGTGGTGTGTAATGGTGTGGGGATGATGTGAGTTGTGTGGGAGGTGTGCAGATAGTGTAGGTGATGATGACACACACTTGAAATTTAAATTATTACTCTGAAGTAGAAGTTTTCACCATATATGGACCTATGCAGCCTAATGGTCCAGCATCAGTTGTTAGTGTCAATTGGATGACTGCATGCACATAGTAAGAAGGAATTAACACCTGGAAGCATTTATGTGTATGTAGCTTTGTATGTATGTATGTTCATTCATCACACACACAACCATCCACACACATGCATATGCTACACACACCACACCACACAATTTTTAATTCACACACACACACACACATGCACACACTGTTCTGTCCACATATCGCACACAAACACTGTTCAGTCTACACACCACACATGACACTGCAGTTCACAGCACACACACTTTTTAGTCCACACACACTACACCACACACTGTTCCATTCACACATAAATGCACAATTTTTAGTCCACACACACACTACACCACACACTGTTCCATTCACACATAAATGCACAATTTTTAGCCCAAGAAACACACTACACACACACTGTGCAGTTCACATACACATTGTTCATCTGTGGTGTGTAGGTGTGTCCCTGGTGTGTAGGTGTGTCCCTGGTGTATAGGTGTGTCCCTGGTGTGTAGGTGTGTCCTAGGTGTGTAGGTGTGTCCCTGGTGTGTAGGTGTATCCCTGGTGTGTAGGCGTGTCCCTGGTGTGTAGGTGTGTTCCTGGTGTGTGTAGGTGTGCTCTTGACGTTGATAATAACTCTTTGACTGCAAGTGCATCTTTATATGTCATCCGTCTGAGACTGCCATACCCCTATAATACTAAGCTCCGCAACCAGAGAAGGTATACTACACACATCATTGGCTTCTTGAACTATTGGTTCACGGATTACGTCTTTGTAGGTCACCTAATGCATCCCTTATTTCATTGTGGCGTTGCATCACAAGGCCACCTTTTCTGCAGTCAAGGGCATGTGTCATGTTGGAAACATCACCACAACCATCACATTTTGCTGGTGCCTTCAAGAGAGGTCTGTGGTAACGCAGTGCCAGGGAATTACAAAATTCAGTTGCTGAAAGGTCAAAATGATGGAGAGCAGTGAAAAATCTTGTGCATAGCTGATGCTGCTACAGACATTTGGATGGAGTGATCCGATGTAGAAAACTGCTTGTAGCCCTTGATAGCATCTACGATGTTTGATGTGCCAGCTCTGAATGTTGCAAAAGCGACTTTTGAAGTTTCAACTGGGTTGCGGACTCCCATACCCCCCATTCGTGCAGGAAGTGTAAACAGGTGATGCTCTTGATTGGATATGGTTCCTGCAAAAACTGCTGGCCAGAACATCTGATTCACTGCATCTTGAATTGGGACATACACTGTTCCATTCTCATAGAGCACACACACATTGTTCAGTCTACACACCACACATGACACTGCAGTTCACAGCACACACACGTTTTAGTCCACACACACACACTACACCACACACTGTTCCATTCACACATAAATGCACAATTTTTAGCCCAAGAAACACACTACACACACACACTGTGCAGTTCACATTCACATTGTTCAGCTGTGGTGTGTAGGTGTGTCCTTGGTGTGTAGGTGTGTTCATATACTATCTATGGTGTGTTCCTAGTGTGTAGGTGCGTTCCTGTGTTGGTGCGTAGGTGTGATCTTGACGTTGATAATAACTCTTTGACTGCAAGTGCATCTTTATATGTCCTCGTCCATGTCAGTTCAAATACAGGCAAGTGACAAACCCAAGTAATTACTCAACAGTGAAGTGCATACATTCCACACACCAAGACAAATGCTATTGGTCCAATGCAAGAGCCTACCTTGAAACAGTAATGACACACTATGGGCCAGGAGCTGTACGGTACCGTAACCCTTAGCGATTTATGTCCTATCTCACAGCTCTTAGTACGTAATTACTGCCCTCGGTTGGCTCTTGTATAGAAGCAATAGAGTTTGTCCTGGGGTGTGAAATGTATGCATTTAATGTATACAGTTGAGTGATTACTCAAGTGCTTGCACCTCTACACACCATCCCCACACCATACACACACCTCTGCACACCATCCCCACACCTACTGTGCAGAGGTGTGGGGATGGTGTGTAGTGATGTGGGAGGGGTGATGTGGGAGGAGTTGATATGGGGGAGTGAATATAGAAATATTGGGTGGGAAGAGCATACAGGATTGATGTGTTGCAAAGGTAAGAGATGGGTCCATGCAAGGGTATGCAGGAGATTACAGGGAAATTCAGTGATTTAAATACCTCCTAGTGCCCAGGCCAAAAGCTCTGGGTCCCCAGTCCCATCAATAGAGGAGTCTACTGTGGAGAAGCCACCACAGGAACCACCCAGCGAGACACGCCCTCCAACCCCGCCCACAAAGTCAGATGCATTTGAAGATTTCAAGAAAGGGCGGCTGTGATAAACATAATTCTTCTGACCAATAAAGGTTCATGTACTGACTTATAATGTAGCAATAGGTTTAGTTTAATAACGTTAGGTTTTCTGTATACAGGAGTGCTCATTCCCATCCTCACCTATCTCACTCTTATCATCATCTTACCCCATTACAATCATCACCTCAACTTCACCCAACTCACCCCACACCCAATTCACCCCACACCCACCTCACCCCACACCCACCTCACCCCACACCCACCTCACCTCACACCCTCCTCACCCCACACCCACTTCACCCCACACCCACCTCACCCCACACCCACCTCACCTCACACCCACCTCACCCCACACCCACCTCACCTCACACCCACCTCACCCCACACCCATCCCTCACCCCACCCCACCCCACACATTTCTTGTGCATGCATATCCTATTTGTTCCCTTCACTGCACAGAGACCCTTAGCCAGAAGAAGAAGGAAGCACATGATCTCTCTTCCTCCATCAAAAGCGTGAAGAGAAGGATTGATGAGGTACATAGCCTAAATCTCTTGAAAGCACCTGCCTTGTACAATATAAAATTGGAAGGGGAAATTGAAAGTATGAGTTGGGAGGTGAAATTGTCAAAACTAGCTACTTGTTTGTGAAATAACAGAATACCTGTAAGACATAAATGGTGCTACTGAGGTGATAACATACCTCTCATGACCAGGTGAGGGACTTGCTGAATGCCAAGGATCGAGAGAGGTCAGAACAGGGTGGTCACATTACCACTGAGGAGGGAGAACCTGTCATTGATGAGCAGGAGTTCAAGGCTATAACTGAGCTAAAGACAGTTAAGTGCTCTCTTCCCCATACCTTCTTTCACACACCACCTCCACACGCCCTTCCCCCCCCCCCCCCCCACCAGCTCATGGCCCAGTACCATAGCCAATATGGCCTCCTCCAGACTGTGGAGGCAGAGCTTCAGTACTGCAAGCAGTATGTGAACCAGTGTAGAGACAGACTGCTGAGCGAGTTTGACATCTGGTATGCCAGGTCATTCCTGGGAGTACCAGCAGGACCCACTGCCAGTGAGGGGGAAACCCCCAAAGCTAAGGAGGTATGTGTGTAGTCACACAACCTGATGCTCTCATGTGACCACACCCCTCATGCCCTCATGTGACTACACCCCTCATGCTCTCATGTAACCACACCCCTCATGCTCCCATGTGACCACACCCCTCATGCTCCCATGTGACCACGCCCCTCATGCTCCCATGTGACCACACCCTTCATGCTTCCATTGGTCAGGATGTTGCAGATAGTGAACAGGAGAGGTTTGATCAGCTCCAGGCTGCAATGTTGAAGGTGAGGAGGAGGGAAGTCACTTAGACCACACTGGAGGCCATCCTTGTACCCTTTTCCACAGGGAGACCCCACTACCACTGCCTTCTATAACGCTCTGCTTAGGACAGAGAAAAGGGTGAGCAGTTGCTGGGAAGCCATGGCTACATGTGTGTATCAGGACCTACAGTACATGTAGGTCCTATGCTAGATTGTGGTTTTTGATCGAGCGTTAGAAAACATCACACAAAGTACAAAGTACTAGTTAAAGTACACAGATTGGGTATAGACTGGATTGTTATAACATACATACCACCTGTCTTATGGTACTATGGCACACTCCCAGTAGTGCATTTATGATGAGTTGTGAGGTATATTGCTGGCCTACCATGTACATGTCAACATGTGTGCACCACATAGAGGTCTCCCTCATGTCAACATGTGTGCACCACATAGAGGTCTCCCTCATGTCAACATGTGTGCACCACATAGAGGTCTCCCTCATGTCAACATGTGTGCACCACATAGAGGTCTCCCTCATGTCAACATGTGTGCACTACATAGAGGTCTCCCTCATGTCAACATGTGGGCACCACATGGAGGTCTCCCTCATGTCAACATGTGTGCACCACATAGAGGTCTCCCTCATGTCAACATGTGTGTACCACATAGAGGTCTCCCTCATGTCAACATGTGTGCACCACATAGAGGTCTCCCTCATGTCAACATGTGTCCACCACATAGAGGTCTCCCTCATGTCAACATGTGTGCACCACATAGAGGTCTCCCTCATGTCAACATGTGTGCACCACATAGAGGTCTCCCTCATGTCAACATGTGTGTACCACATAGAGGTCTCCCTCATGTCAACATGTGTGCACCACATAGAGGTCTCCCTCATGTCAACATGTGTGCACCACATAGAGGTCTCCCTCATGTCAACATGTGTGCACTACATAGAGGTCTCCCTCATGTCAACATGTGGGCACCACATGGAGGTCTCCCTCATGTCAACATGTGTGCACCACATAGAGGTCTCCCTCATGCCAACATGTGTGCACCACATAGAGGTCTCCCTCATGTCAACATGTGTGTACCACATAGAGGTCTCCCTCATGTCAACATGTGTGTGCACCACATAGAGGTCTCCCTCATGTCAACATGTGTGTGCACCACATAGAGGTCTCCCTCATGCCAACATGTGTGCACAACATGAAGGTCTCCCTCATGTCAACATGTGTGTACCACATAGAGGTCTCCCTCATGTCAACATGTGTGCACCACATAGAGGTCTCCCTCATGTCAACATGTGTGCACCACATAGAGGTCTCCCTCATGTCAACATGTGTGCACCACATGGAGGTCTCCCTCATGTCAACATGTGTGCACCACATAGAGGTCTCCCTCATGTCAACATGTGTGCACCACATAGAGGTCTCCCTCATGCCAACATGTGTGCACCACATAGAGGTCTCCCTCATGCCAACATGTGTGTACCACATAGAGGTCTCCCTCATGTCAACATGTGTGTACCACATAGAGGTCTCCCTCATGTCAACATGTGTGTACCACATAGAGGTCTCCCTCATGCCATCATGTGTGTACCACATAGAGGTCTGTCGTGTGTGTGTGTGTGTACAGTATGTGTGTGTGTGTGTGTGCATGCATGCTTATAAGCAGCCGTTGTTTTAACCAACACATCTCTTTCTGTCTCTTTCCACCTACCTCCCTCCCCTCTTCCACTCCTTCGAATTCTCTCTCTCCCTGGTTCCATCTTCTTCCTACAACTAAAGGTCTATCAGGCACCACTGGCAAAGCGACGCCCAGGTCATGTGACTAGCTCTGTGCGGACCAAGCTCCCAGGGGTGATGACTTTTACATAAGTTCCGGTACTTTGGTATTGTATCGACATGACTGCTCTGGGTTAATATTTGTGATCACATGACTACACAGGGTTAATGTTTTCATTGTGTAATTGTAATAAACTATCATTATTATGAACTTGAATGAACACAACAAGCTTATGAGGCTGCCTTATAACGTACTACAATAAGCATTCTCAGTAAAGAGTAAAGTTATTAATACTAAATTCAAGCTACATATTCTTAACTAGCTAGGTGCTTTGGCTCAGTGCCATATGGATGCACAATTGAATTGAAGTAATATAGCACAGGACACTAAATTACATGTAGTATAACTGTACAAGTAAAGAAAAACATTCTCTAACGAGAAAGTTGGTGGGATATAGGAATTGGAGGCAATGGTGGTGTTAAAAGGAAGGGAACAAGGTTTTGAGAAAAGGGTAATGAGACAAAAATCCTATATTTAGCACTTCTTTTGGTTCTATTACATTTACACGTGCTCAATATAGGATTTTTGTCTCATTACCCTTTTCTCAAAACCTTGTTCCCTTCCTTTTAACACCACCATTGCCTCCAATTCCTATATCCCACCAACTTTCTCGTTAGAGAATGTTTTTCTTTACTTGTTTCCTCTATTTTTTAATTATCATTTTTTTTATCGATTATACTTAACTGGCAAGTTGCCCCCCCCCACCCCACCACCCCCCCCCCCCCCCCCCTCCGCTTCAATTACCGTCACGAGCAGACGCCCGCTTTGTTTGGGATCACTGTAAGGAACGCGGGAGAATTCTAACTCGTCGTCTGCTCTCCTCTTTGTTTGCACAATTCTAAATATACGTAAATGTCGCCATGGGAACGCTTCTATTTAACACTACGCATTACGTAATGATTACGTATGTACGTTTTAAGCTTTATTCATATCTCTGATACTTGAAGATGGCCTTCCAGGAGATTCTAAAGCGATTGGTATAATTGGCGCTCTTTAAAACCATTCCTATCCCGAGTTATACTCACCCGAGAAGAAGACGACGACGACGACGACGACGACGACGACGACGGAGAAGATTTGGCCTGGGGACGAGGTAAAACACGAACTTTTTTGTTCTCTTGAAGCAAACGGTTTGAAGACTGAAACAAAACATTAAAATGACCGTCTTTGCCTTCTGGTTCGATAGGAACAAAGAGCTAAACCGGCTATCCGTTTCTTGGTACGCGAGTTGTACGCTGGTTGCGTTTTTTTAATGATATTCACGACCCGGGTCAATTCCTAAATAGGAACTACTATCGTAGTTCCTGATACGTAGTATGTTGCATGCATGAGTAGTGTCTTATCCTTAGGTATATAAGTGTATTCCCTGTAAGAGATATTATATGAAGCTGGTCTCGCTAGTTATCCATGGATAATAAAAACTTAAAGGAAAGAAGTATAGCACATCTACATTTGTAATTGTATGGAAGACCTTTATGAGGGTAGCAGTACAAAGAGTCAAACAAGCTCACTGATCAGTCTGTTGAATGTTTCCCCTTTCCAAAACCAGTAGTAAAAGCAAGCATTACCCTTACTTTGAAAGCAAATTAAAATGAGAGTTAATCTCTCTGTTCAGATCACAAATGAGGCAGATTTAGGCATTTAAAAATATTATGTGTCACTTATAATTTTTAAGTGCCTTTATGTGTTTATTCAGTCTATCTCAGCAGACATCAAATATCTATTAGCTCTAACACAAGTTCATATACTACTTTCTGTACATGTGTTCTCAAATTAATCACTTATGCACATTTGATGCACCAGCTCGAGCATTCTCCTGATCTATTTTATATTTTTCCCAATCTAGCTTCCATTTCCTGTATGTGGAAATGTGAAGCAGATAATACACCCTTGCATGATCAATATGTTTATTTACCTTGCTTCACCTCTTACTTCACCTTTATAAAATACACATTTAGTATTTTTTTCTGGAATGCTATTATTAATACTGTCCTTTTCCGTTGGATACTGCAGTATTGAAGGCCATTAACATACTTGATATTTAAAACAATTGACTTACCATCTCCACTAGAGATTTACAATTCTTTACATCCTCCTTTTCATAAACTAAAACTTTTGATGGATCGAGTTTTCTCAATATTTTAATTTCCTGCATACGATGTCACATATATTTACCATCAGATTGGGTTTGCATTGCAGTTATACATTAAATTCCTTACCTTCATTTCAAGGATTGTGTCTTTTTTCGCCCATTCATCAATACATTCTACTTCATTGGGTTCTTCAAAACAACACTTGTACAATTTTCTAGTAGTTAATCTGTCCCAGAGTATCTGGCACTCCTTTTTTCCCTTTTCCTGACAATCACTCTCACTTTTTATACTAGTTTTGCTCAGAACGCAACCTATAATATAGGCATACCTTGTTCTCTGGACTTTGATCCTGTGACCAAACGTTTATTTGATGCAAGACACCATCAGACAGTGCCAGATAGGCGTCTGGATTATGAAATGCTTGAGATAACCTGGAATAAAAATGTATAGTACTTGAAGTTGCTATAACATTTCAAGTAGCACATAACTTTTCAAGTAGCACAAACCTGCTTTTGCATTGCTTGTTGCAAACTGAGTCCAAAAATGAAAAACTAAAACCTCCACGTTCTGCTTCAAGTAGTATATCACTGATCCTATAGTCATATGTTTTAAAAGCTCAGTAATTTTGTTATCAGTTATGCCTTACATCATCTCAACTGCCACTGTGACCTTATGTTGGCATGCCTTCTTATACAACTGTGACCTCGTGTAGAAAAGTGCTAACAGATCTTCTTTAGCCTGTTGGATTCAGATAGCATAATACAAAGTTGTTTCTAAATGAAATAATCCTTAACTGCATCACGATATGCAATATGGCAATCGTTTGGTTCTGCTTTTGACATTACTCTGGCAGAATGGAGAAGTCTCCTTTAACATGGACGAAAACATAAGTGGCAAAATGCGACATTTTTGTTTTCCCAGCTTACGTTTGGTCGAATCCATGTGTTAGCCCAAGAGAGTGACAGTCTCTTGTGAAGTAGTCCCACTTGTCCACATCAATTTCATTGTATTTGTTGGCCACAATCTTCATGTGCATAGAAATCATGACCAGGTGCAGTTTGCTTAAAACTCCTCACCTCATACAAGAAGTGTTTTTCTTGTGGAAGGCTTGTACTTACCCCCTGTAGGTGATGGTTACTTTTATTACGCAAATAAACTATCAGTGAAGAATTACCAATTACATGTATGTTAATCTACCTTTGCCTAACGGTAGTACTGCATTTCGTAACACAAATATACCTTAGTTCTGAAGTTACGTATACTTGTGTTTATGTACCTGAGATACCGCACGTGCATATATTAACTCTCGTAATTTAAAACACAAAAGTCATAACAGTTAAGTATCCTGCGAAAATAGATTTGTTTGCTCTAACAATTATAGAATTTTTTCCCTATAATACGAAAAAGCATGAAGTTCTAACTTCGATCCAAACAGAAAAAAACTTCCGTAATATTAGCCCATTATGGATCCCAAGACATTAAACACTCCCTGAAAATATCAGGACGCCGACACCGCTAAGGATTTTAATGAATAAACTAGTCCAGGCCTGAAATTTCACTACATGAATTGTCCAATGCCCATATGCCCATTTATGGGGTGTTGAAGTGATCGAGGTAAACTAGAGATATAGTGTTATCAGTGCCCGAATGGGATATTAACGTTAGGTACCCCCCTTGCCATACGTCATTACATGGTTCTTACCTTGGTCACTTCAAACGTATATTTTAGGTAGTTTACATGATGGTGAACAAATTGATGACATAAGCACTTGCTACTTAGTATTTATTGTTCTGTTCAAAGCAAACACAAATTTACTGCGGCAAAAAAAGAACTACTAAGTGATGTAAAGGTCTATACTTAAAGCCACAAATCTAAGTGTAAGAGGCAGCAGAAATGGAGGAGCACAATTCACATGGATGATGGGGCTGGACTACCCACATCAGCTTATGGATAGAATTTGTATATGAACTGAGGTGTATGGATGTGAAGTTGGGTGTGTGGTTAAATTATCATCCCTGCTAAAGTACTTACTTTTTAAATTTTTAATTGTAATTTTTAATTTTTTAAATTCCTCAGCTTGTCTTGTATAAATAGGTTATTATACCCTCTGCAATATACAAATATGCATTTATTTTAAGAAGGCTTCAATTCATATTGGTGACAGCACTAACTGCATCATTATGCACATTATGTATATGTCAATTAAAAAGTTATGATACTCATGCTCCTAATGGCATTTCTTATGATCACTTTGTTATGATATTTTTTGCATTCCACTACTTTCAATACATGCATACTTTGACGTGCCCCCCACCCCCCACCCCATCCTTTCCTGACTATGGCTTTGACTCTGAAAATTGATGAATTGGGACATAAGCCTTTGTTTGTGTATGAATTTGATGTGCATGATTTCATCCATGTAGCTTCGCAGCTCAATTCAAATATTACAACATCAAAATCTATAAATTAACTTCTTTTTGGTCATTACTACGTACCTCTAAATGAGCACTGCAAATAGTATCCAGTCCTACCTCCTCCCCCTCCCCCCCCTCAATATACACACCTCACTCCATGCATAACATGAAAGGTGTCAATTCATTCACTGAGATCCTTAATAGGTAAGGACATTGACATGCACGTAAAGTGCTGTACTTTTGTTACAGACCACTTACTTGCTCTTTTCCCTTAATAAGTTCTTTAATAATTTTTTTCTCGTCTGTGCCAATCCCAAATGTTTCAAGCAGCATTTTCACATTTTTTCTTTGAGAGCACATTTTGTCAAACATAACACATGACATTTCTTCGTGACTTTTAACTTCCACCTGAACGAGAAAAACAGAGTGATTGTTAGTGTTAAATGAATTCAAGCTGCAATTGATCTGAGCAAGTCTACAAATTATCCCCGGTGAATCTGAACAGCTAACGCTGGAACACTGTAGGCATTGTACTGGCTGAATTTGGGATGACAAGTACATGTACCGCTGAGGCTGCTAAGAAACAAACATTCTCAGAAGCTATAATACATTATTATTCCATGTTAAATGCATTTCTGCTCAGGTGTTAAATGTTTTGTGGATAAAATTCTAACAGCTAAGTGTATTGGTACTGGTCAAACGATCCCAAACGGATACACAATGATGCCTCAATATTACTGAAGATGAGGATGATGAATAAATTATTGTTTATCTGCATGTAGGTCTGGTAAACTATAATTATTGTATACTACCGTCCACCCATGAAAAATCACGAGCTGAAATAGCCTCCGCAGTAATATGATCAATTTCGTACATGTCATGATTGCCAGCCTTATGGAAAGCATGCAAAGGCATTCTCTGAAGTCCCTCAGATAACTTATGGTTATTTTAGGGACCTGTGGGCCCTTTAGTTTCTTCTTGTGAGAAGCCGTAAGAAGTTATTTAACAAATCAGTCATTCGAGGGGCACACGTATCAGTGTACTATTATTAAAATCATAGCAGTGCTTAGTAGGGCGTTGCCCACCTTAGTGTGCCATAAGAAAAAACATATGATATCGGACAGTTACACGTACGTAGTACATGTGCATTTATTATGAATGTGAAGATGGTTGTAAGTCTATTTAATATAAAATTTTTTCATCTAATACTATAATTTCCATCGTACGTACGTACGTCCGCGTAACTCATTTATATACTCGGCCTAGCGCCTATTGGTTGCTAGGTATGTACGCGTACCTAGCTACCAATAGAAACGACCACCTCCCACACAAAAGGCGGTCGCAATGACAGCTGGTTTCCACTCCACATTTAATATCTAAATTTTTTCAATATTTCTTGAATTCAAAGTGGGGGGAGGGGGGGAACTGCCGAAAGAATAAATGCAACGCTATTGTGGTTCACTCTCAAGTCTCATCGTACAGGCCGAGAACATGTAGTTACTATCTGCAATTGCGCGGGTATGTTATAGAGGTTATAACCGTATGATAGAACTATATATGCAACATTTGGTAAAACAGCCGGTAAAAAAAAGAGGAGCTAGGAGGTAGACCAACTGTTCATCTGGCAAATGAATAGCGAAACGAATAACAGCGAGACGAATAATCAGCCCGTGATTTTTCACGGGGACACGCTAGTATAAAATAGTTGTTATATAAACAATCGACTATACGGTCTATGTAAGACGCATAATTATATAACTTGTAAGATGTGTAAGTCTAAATAAATGCATGCCTGTATAAATAGCGAACAACGAGAGTAAAAGCTTTGGTGTTTCACTGAATCGTCGTTTGGTGTAACTTCTTTTGTTAGTGTTGTCTTTTCTCAAAATCCTTCAATTCAGGATAAGAAACGATGCAAAATACCTTCAAGTTCGAGACGATGTTTTAGAATCGGCATGGACATCCTACAGCGATACATAATATTCACTATGATATTAGTGATTTGGGTGTGAAAAAAAATCAAGGAAACAAGTAATTAAAAACATTAACAATGTCTGAACTAAACTAAACTATTCTTTTTTGTTCCTTCCATTGGTAAATAATGCATATCTGTATACAATTTAATATTTATGACATTTCTTAGCAAGCATCCTAGATATATGCTAAAATACATAGATTCAAGCTTTTCAATGATAGTTCTTCCAAATCAGTTTAGATCAGACTGTGTTCATTCTCTATGAGAAAGTTGGTGCATGGTATATAGGAATCAAAGGTTCCGATTGTAAAGGAAAAATGAAATAGACCTATATTAGCAACATGCTGTCATACTTATATAATTAAATGTGGTGGATTCGGCATTGTATTTTGTTCTTGAAACGTATAGAATCAGGTAGCAAAAACGTCAACTTGCGCGATCATTTTAGAATCTGCATGCAATTTTGTTGAGGTGTACCATTAAAACATTACACTAGTCCCCAGACTACCTCCATTGAGGACCAAAGGGTGATAAAGGTTAAAATCATTGAAGCCGTATAATGCATAGGATAAATGTACCCTAAGTAAACTGATTCACGCTATTAAACCATGCACCGCAATACATGACCAAATCGACGTAAGCAACGTTGGCGTTATACACACATTTCAAACAGCGCATATTACTATAAAGCGGAGAGAGACGCAGTATCTACCGCTGTAACTATTACAGAAACTATTCCTTCCACTTTAACGATATACCATGCATGCTCATAATTTATCGATCCAAAATGTATCGATGCTGTAACGTACTTACTCGTTTCAGCTAATTGCCCGATCGATTAGGCGTCTAACAGACACCTGAAGATAACATGCGGACACATCCTGAAGCGATTGGTACACTTGGCGTGTTTTACAAACGTTCCTGTCGTGAGTTACGCTATCCCATGCCATAGGAAAGAATCAGAAGAAGAAGAAGACGACGGAGGAGAATTTCATATGGGACTGGGTACAGACGATGGGACGATTATTTTTGTTCTCTAAAAGTGCACTGTCTGGTGACATGGAACCAACGCAGAACTGTTCTCCTATTTGATATCGCTCGATTGCCACTAAGAGCGAAGTAACCGACTCTTGGCCGTCCCTCTAGACGCGAGTGACGTTTTTTTAATGACTTCATGATACTGCAGGATCCCTATATGGAACCAACTCGCGTAGGTTCTAATATATATTTAACGTACATCACTTTGCAAATTCAAATCATGGTGTGTGATAGCAAGGTAAATAGCATAGGTATTGTCAAGCAAAACAAGCGTAGATTGCTTTATGTGGATGTGTTGTCAATGATGTAAATACATGTACTTAAACCTTGCAGTGCCACTTTGAAATTGGCATTGACTTCACCTGCATGCTCTGACAGTGCCTGTTATTTGGTCATAAATATTAATACCCAGGAATCCAGTAGGAGTTAACAACTTAGACAACCATCGTTGATTTTTTTAATTCTAACAGAGTTGCAATGGAAACGAGGCCGTCTTTTCCCCCAAGCTTTAATTGACGACCTGGGGACGAGGCTGGACCCAAACGTACCTTGAGCTTCTAGAAACCTGTACTATTAACCTTCCATGCAATGGCTTTAGCTTAGCGTTCATCAGCATTAAAACCGGATTTTGTGCAGCCAAACCCATCCTGCAGCCACTAAAGTATTAGCTGGCCGTCCTCATCTTTGTATAAATTTTAGATAATACATGTCCAGGAATTGTGGACATGATATGCAACGCGTATAGCATATAATCATGTCTTGTTGTGAGTCACACTAGTGTGAATTCATGTAGCAAACATCAGAACTAATACTAATAAAATAGCAATATGTCATGCCGTGTAATAAATGTTCACGTTCGTGAGGTTAAATACGAGCATATAGTTTTGACATCTGTGGTTTCTTACAAAGCTACTGGACGATGAATATAATCCTTGTACTGATAAAATAAGCGAAAATGTTCGCAACTCTACATGTCGTAGGAAAATATTTATGCTAAAGTATTGTGTACCCTTGTTTTTTAACCATCCCTTCATATGTTTGTAGCAGCTGCAGAATATTTGTGATGTCCTAGACCTTTTATAAATTGCAAACAAATTAACGGGGTATACCACGTATGGAACTCAGTAGCACCATTAACGTTATTTTACATGCACATACATATAATATAACTAAATAATAGTGTGTAATATTCCATCACTTTGAAACTCATTGTAATCAATGTAATCATTGTACTAGTGATGTAAGTTGTATTAAATCTGAAAGATTTAGCATTAACTATTAACCACATGTTATTTCAGTCTTCTCCGAATAAGGTTGCGATTATAACTGGTACCACTGACGCTCTGGGAAAATCAATTAAGTTTTATGGTGTTTATGGTGAGCATTAATAAACCTTTTTAGAAGGTAATGAGGGATCCTTATTTTAGGACATATAAGGATGTGCCACACCTCCCTGTTTTCCCACAAGGACATAAGATTCTATTGACGCAACTCTGAGCTTATTTTGGAGGCTATTAACTATACAATTATACCATAGTGTTTAACTTGCTTCTTATCAAAACAATGCAGTGTATAAGATGAACCTTATTTAAGGATAATAACATCCTTAAAAATAATTTTGTTCTGGAGATTGAAGGCTAATTTCATAATGTACTTCCAAGCTCAAAATGCTTACTTGGGTGAATTCAAATTTTGTGTTAGTCTTCTCTGGCATCACCACCAATGTATCGTTCTGAAGTCCCCATAGTTGTTTCGTAGAATTAGTGCCAATTTGAAGGCCACCACCAATCGTTGAATAATTCAATGGCATTTGGCGTTCATAATCCAAGATATAAAATGAGCCATTTAAGTCTTTGGAATTCACCGGCACCTTGCACCATAACTGGCGCCTATTACAAGGAGTTTCCACGTCTTCAAACTTGATGCTTTGCTCGTTTACTGTTGCACAATTCCCCTGTTCATCAAAAATGCGGAATGGTTTCTACATAGAAAAAATTGTAACGTACTTACTCGTTTCAGCTAATTGCCCGATCGGTTAGGCGTCTAACAGACACCTGAAGATAACATGCGGACACATCCTGAAGTGATTGGTACACTTGGCGTGTTTTACAAACGTTCCTGTCGTGATTTACGCTATCCCATAGGAAAGAATCAGAAGAAGAAGAAGACGACGGAGGAGAATTTTATATGGGACTGGGTACAGACGATGGGACGAGTATTTTTGTTCTCTGAAAGTGCAGTGTCTGGTGACATGGAACCAACGCTGAAACTGTTCTCCTATTTGATATCGCTCGATTGCCACTAAGAGCGAAGTGACCCGACTCTTGGCCATCCCTCTAGACGCGAGTGACGTTTTTTTTAATGACTTCATGATACTGCAGGATCCCTATATGAGACCAGTTGCGGCGCGAAACCATTATCATATGAATATAGTTACCGTTGCCCAGGTTTATTATGAATATCATTAGTCGCCATTTTGGTGGGCAAATTTTGAGTAGCAGAGTGGGCTTCGACAGAAAATAGCATCGTGGGAAGAAATGAGCTACAGTGATTCGCTAAAGGGACCTGAAAAAGAGCGATATGAGCGAAAACTACAGAGTCTCTATCGTGTCACGGGTCGGAGCAGCAAGGAGGAGTGCGTAGAAGTTCTTGACCCATACAATATCAGTGTTGAGTTATGGATCGATGATGTGTCACGCTGGCCTCCAATAGAGTTTCCTCACGTTTAAACGTATTTGGTAGACACTCCTGGAGAATTCACCAGAGAGAAGCTGAAGGCTTTTAAAAGCCTGCAGGCGTACAACTATTTCATAAGGTGAAGAGTATACTAAAAAATAAGTTACGTTTTCACTACTTCAATTTCAGTGGTTGGGTTCGAACAGTCTATTATCGTGACATTGGTAATGAAAATTGTATCCTCATGGCAAAAGTAACACCATCACAGCGGATAAACGACAAACCACATGAGGCCTGGATTGGAGTGAACAAGAAAACAGGCACCATCATTACTGGACATTGTTCCTGCATGGCAGGGTAAGTGCTATGTGTTATGTGTACAGCTGGATGCACAAGGTTTACATTACAGACTTGGTGAGGTTTGTTCACACGTAGCTGCCATACTTTTTAAGGCAGAAGCTTGCATCAGGCTTGGAATTGCATCAGAAACATGCACATCACAACCATGCTTGTGGAACCAGGCATATTCTAAGAAGGTAATTGAGTTGCATAGTAAATTGTATTAGCTTACAATACATTTTCCTTTTGTAGGTTGAAGCATGTCCTGTTTCTGACATCAGTTTGAGCCGCCCTAGGCTCAGAGACGCCAGGATGAATGCTTCACCCTCCAACCCACTAAACCCTTGCTCCTCCACATCTCATTCTGGGCCATTCCTTAACTCTAAAATGTTGTATGACACTTTACACAAATCCTACCCAAAGGCAGCAATATTTACAGGTTGTTCCTGGGTATCCTGTGCCAGTGCCTAATTGTACACTTTGTTCTTTGCTACATTTGATGGTAGACAACTTGAATCTTGATAGACGAAGAACTTGAGAGACAGTACAAGACATGTATTTGGCTGCATAGTAAGATGTTAATTTTGGAGGAAGCTCAGGTTCTATAGCACAGGCAGACTTGGAAAGTGTACAAGTAGGCACTGGCACAGGATACCCAGGAACAACTGTAAATATTGCTGCCTTTGGGTCACACTGAGGTTGCCATGGCAATGACCACAAATAATACCAGTGCCTACTTTTAAAAGCCTTCAGCTTCTCTCTGGTGAATTCTCCAGGAGTGTCTATCAAATACGTATAAACGTGAGGAAACTTTATTGGAGGCCAGCGTGACACATCAACGATCCATAACTCAACACTGATATTGTATGGGTCAAGAACGTCTACGCACTTCTTTTTACCATTAAAAAATTATCCCGTTTGTAAGTCATAGTCAGACAGGCGGGAAGGGTACATAATAAGGTAATCGATTTCTGCATATGAAGGAATGATTGAGCCAATGACAGCATGCAGCATGCATTGATTCCTCAAACGTCATGTAGTTTCGTTACGTTGCTGCAAGGAGCAGGATAAGTGAATTCCGTCTTGCAACTGAGTTCGACCGTGCGCAATCATGCACAATTTATCACTATCCCTTCCATTTTTATGCACATTAATTTCTTCCGTTCTTGGGTATGCCCCGTAAATACGGGGTATACAACGTTGGGCCTGAAATGAACAAACCATACGTCAGATTTTACCGTAGCTTACAACGAATGTGAGGCTTAGGATAATTTGCTATTGTGTAAAATTTCAGCCTTTAAATCTATTTCATCAAAATACTGCACTGCCTTAAACATGTGTGTTTTTTTTTTTTAGATCTTTGTGTAGTCATACTTCAACGTGAACCAGACCCTGCCAAATCAAGTTAGAGCAAAGATTTATGTTTTGGTTTGACACGCATGCATTACACTATTCAATGGTGACAATACTATTATTAATGCTTATTCGCAGCAGTAATTAAAAACCCTCATGTACTCGGTTGGTTTTGTTTTAACTATTTCAATTGCTTTGTGGGTCTAACAGTTATTGTAGCCACCACGCGTCGTATTTGAGCAACTACTAAATGGTGGCACCATCCAGTTCAGGTATATGCCTGTGCCTCGCAAAATAGGTGATATAATATCATCGAAGGGCAAAGTAACATGACTGGCATGGCAATGTGCATGAATTGCCTTCTGGGAAACGTTTTTTAAAAGTACTGTATGCAACGCGTATAACATATAATCATGTCTTGTTGTGAGTCACACTAGTGTGAATTCATGTAGCAAACATCAGAATTAGTACTAATAAAATAGCAATGTGTCATGCGTGTAATTAATGTTCACGTCCGTGAGGTTAAATACGAGCATATAGTTTTGACATCTGTGGTTTCTTACAAAGCTACTGGACGATGAATATAATCCTTGTACTGATAAAATAAGCGAAAATGTTCGCAACTCTACATGTCGTAGGAAAGTATTTATGCTACAGTATTGTGTACCCTTGTTATTTAACCATCCCTTCATATGTTTGTAGCAGCTGCAGAATGTTTGTGATGTCCTAGACCTTTATAAATCGCAAACAAATTAACAGGGTATACCCTATATGCGGGGTATACCACGTACGGAACTCAGTAGCACCATTAATGTTATTTTACATGCACATACATATAAATATAACTAAGTAATAGTGTGCAATATTCCATCACTTTGAAACTCATTGTAATCAATGTAATCATTGTACTAGTGATGTAAGTTGTATTAAATCTGATAGGTTTAGCATTAACAATTAACCACATGTTATGTCAGCCTTCTCCGATTAAGCTAGCTAGCTAGCTTAATCGGAGAAGGCTGAAATAAAAATGTACATGGTAAATGTAAAAATGGATGGGTGAATTTCACTCAAAACGGTTCAAAATAGCTCAAATCGAGTGCTATTTTGAACCGTTTTGAGTGAAATACACCCATCAGTTTTTACTGTCTAGGTTGTGATTATACCTGGTACCACTGACGCTCTGGGAAAATCAATTAAATTTTATAGTGTTTATGGTGAGTATTAATAAACCTTTTTAGAAGGTAATGAGTGATCCTTATTTTAGGACATATAAGGATGTGCCACACCTCCCTGTTTTCCCACAAGGACATTAGATTATATTGACGCAACTCTGAGCTTATTTTGGAGGCTATTAACTATACAATTATACCATAGTGTTTAACTTGCTTCTTATCAAAACAATGCAGTGTATAAGATGAACCTTATTTAAGGATAATAACATCCTTAAAAATAATTTTGTTCTGGAGATTGAAGGCTAATTTCATAATGTGCTTCCAAGCTCATAATGCTTACTTGGGTGAAGGCCAATTGTGTGTTAGTTTCCTCTTGATCTGGCTTCATCACCACTAGTTGTGTTTTGTCCCGAAGTCCCCATTGTTGTTTCATTCTATCAGTGCCAAAATGAAGGCCATTACTAGTCGTTGAATAATTCAATGGCATTTGGCGTTCATAATCCAAGATATGAAATGGGCCATTTAAGTCTTTGGAATCCACCGGCACCTTGCACCATAACTGGGGCCTATTACAAGTAGTTTCCACGTCTTTAAACTCGATGCTTTGCTTGTTTACTGTTGCACAACGCCCCTGTTCATCAAAAATGCGGAATGGTTTCTACATAGAAAAAATTGAGGGATATGAGTTATCACACTTTGCACATTCACATCATGTTGTGTGATAACAAGGTAAATAGCATAGGCGTTGATTGTCAAGCAAAGCAGAGCGTAGATCGCTTTATGTGGATGTAAAATACACGTACTTAAACCTTTAGTGCCACTTTCAATTTGTCATTGATTCCATCTGCATGATCTGACAGTGCCTGTTATTTTGTCATCAATTTTAATTCCCAGAAAGAGTTAAAAACTTTGACAAACATCGTTGAATGTTTTAGAGTTTGACGAAAGTTCTAATTTAGAAGGGGTCGATGGAAATCAATTAAATATTCCTCACATCTTCTAATCCGTTGTCTTTAAGTTTCTTCAGGAAATGCCCATCATAGAGGTGAGAGAAAGGACCATGACCTATTGTAACAGAAGTGAATGCATGTAACCGCATAATCAATCAATTTACCTAGGTCATGGCAAAGACCAGCTATCTTCACACAGAGAGCATCCACATAAGTAGTGTCAAGTTCTGGTTGTTTACGCTGCAATGCTTCAACCAGCTGACCTGCTAGGTGTGCTACTCTGCAGATAGCACATCAAACACATCAGTTGTATAGCCGCCAGTGAAGCATACGAACCTACCCGATGCTGTGCTCAAATCTGTTGTGCGAACATGCTGGGTAAACGTAATAGCTTCCTCCCATTTGTTTTATGTCTCTCAATCTGGCAAATTCTGGAGTATTAATCATAGCTACCAGTATTGGGTGCAGCTCCATTTGGCGCCAATTTGGGTCATTGAAAGTCTGCAGGTGTAATGTATGGATGAATGATTATATAGTTCATGGAATGCAATAACATGCATTAACATTGTTATGCCTACCTTTTGTCTTATTTCATCTTGTGGGTCTGCCTCTTTATTTTGTGGGTCTGCCTCTTTATTTTGTGGGTCTGTCTCTTTATTTTGTGGGTCTGCCTCTTTATTTTGTGGGTCTGCCTCTTTATTTTGTGGGTCTGTCTCTTTATTTTGTGGGTCTGTCTCTTTATTTTGTGGGTCTGCCTCATTACTTTGTGGATTTGCCTAGGGCAGTTAATGAAAACAGATTAGATTTTTGAATGTACCTTGCAAATAAATTGGTTGGCAGGAGCACTCACTACAGAAAAATATATATGTATTTTGGACATTTTAATTAATGGATGGCTGGCTCTACGCTCATTGCGGTAACCTAAATGAGCAACATGCACGCGTGGTATGCATAAAGTTATATAGGGATGATTAGGCTTTATAACATGCAAAAATAGAAGAGTTTTGCATTTAGACAGGACTAGAACTTTTTTCCCTATAGCATATCATATACATGGTATTAACTGACCATAAATGCATGGTTGTATTCATGCTAGCTTACAGGTGGTGGATTTCCTGATATCCATCGATCGGTTAACTGTCTCACATGGCCCAGTATGTTCCTATACGTACGTAGATAAATCAGTTGGTATAGTAATGATTAACATAGGACGTTTCGCTAGAAACTTCCATATACCCCGACTATGAAGTCATTAAAAACACGCGACACGAGACTCCTGACTATCGGTCTAGCTAGTTGTTTTAATCGAACGAGAAAACGAATTAATGTGAGTGCTGTCGTCGTTTGTTTCATGTAGCAAAACCAGACAACAAAAGGGTAAGTCCGTTCTCGTACTTAGCCCCGGAATTATGTCTTGACCACGCATAACTCGGGATAGGACCACATGTAAAGAATAGAAATTTCACTAATAGCTCCAGAATTAGCTGGAGGAGTGCCTACTGTGATCAAATAGTCGATTGTATATTTTGGTAATTGTATTGTTATATTTGGGCCGTACTAAACGCTACTCGTATCATTATAAGGCAGAATCTTGACGAGTTTAGAATTGTCGATAGCCAATCCAGAAAACTGCATGTGCAGTACCAAATGATTTCACAATCAACCGCATGTATACGGTCAGTGTAAGACATATAATCTGATATGAGAAAAACATTCTCTATGAGAAAGTTGGTGAGATATAGGATTTGAAGGCAATGGTGCACCACTGGCACTGGTACTCTAGTCCCTCTCAAGGTTTCTGCCGCGTTTAGAATCTTTAGATACCTGCTACTGACCAACCAGATTGCGTGAATCACTTCCGCTATTGTCTAACCTATATGTATAAACTGAAAAACTGACTCGGCCTATGGGAGGTCGAAAATTTAAGGCACCATCCAGGGGACCATGCAGCGTGATCAATGTGAAGGCGCGACCATGACTTAGAACTGCTTTGCTTGACACACGGCTGTTACAATACAATTTGGACAACAGGTCCGCGCCCACTATGAATTTTAAGTACCTAGCAAAGGGCTCATTACTTCCATAGCAACGACTGTAGGTTGAAAGACTAGAGGCTTGTGTACATGAAGATATCGTGGGAGTTTTCACTTAAAGCGCAACCTACATATGCAGTAAGGACTTGGCAACCCGACAGTGCTGATTTCTAGCAATGATACCTTGGCGAACACGTGCCACACTGCCAAACGCTCACGAGGTCTGTTACGGAAATTTTGGTCCGCCGAAAATTTTGGAGCCAGGAACAAAATTTTCAGGTAAATTCGATCCGCCTGGACCAAACTTTCCTGAAAATTTTGACCCGGGTCTAAAAATTTTAGCCCTATAGCCTTTGCTTGCGCCTGCGTGTGCTCGACACGTGTCCAATCAAGGTGTTGTATGCATTCAGCAAGCTGCTAGGATGGAAGGATGTTCGGATGTTGAGGGAGATCTTGTTGTGGAAGTGTATGTGTATCTTGTCAGTGGCATATATTGGCAAGGGAAAGAAAGCGAACGATACGGAAAAACGTCCTGAAGTTTTCAGTGTCGAATGAAGGAGAGCTATTCTATCGGCAAAAAGGAAGGGCAAGGCAAGTATTGTTTGCATGTACAGAAGGAGGATGATGCTGAACAACCACCCTGTTCAGCAACAGACAAAGCAGACAACAGTACAGATGGATCTGTTATACATGTATAGAGATGTCCAATCATACTGTTGACACAGTATGGTGCTTGCCAGTTTGCAGAAAATATGTGCAGTGTTGTAGGACTTCAATTTATGAAAGGAAATCATGATCACAATGAAAAACCTTTGGATATTGGTCTGGACCAAGCTCCTAGTATACCTGGTTGCATTCAAAGTGATGGGAATTGCCTTTTTAAAGCTGTGGCACAAGAAATAACTGGAAGTCAAGAGGATCATGCAGCACTTAGGGTACTTGTCACATCATACATGGCTCACAATCCTACTCAGCTGTCTTGTTACTTGAAATCATCTGAAACAATGGAAAACTACTTGCAAAGAACAAAGATGGATCGACAGAAAGTGTGGGCAACCGAAGTGGAAATTATGCCACTGCCAATTTGCGTGGCACAACGATATCTGTATATTGTCCTTCAGGCACTAGCAACAAATGGCTGGAATGTGTTCCAAACATATGCCATGATGACAACAGTATGCACAAGAGTGTCTTTATCTATGCAATGTTTGTGAACACTCTGAAACTGTGAAGCATATGTAACATATGTCATGACCATTTCAAATATATTCAATGCATGCACACATAACAAATAATGGATACACAGGGTTACAAAAAATAAAATACATGTTATTTGTGGTGCCCAATACAGAGGCAGCTTTGCCGTGTTGTAGTACACAAATTAAACATATTTGTGTGAGGATTAATCTTCAGTGCAGATCATAAAAAATGATATGGGATGGGAGACCAAAATTTCCAGTGGGGACCATTTTTTTTGAAAAAAGTGGTCCGGGGGGGACCAAAAATTTTAGTGAAAAAATGGGTCCCCAGGACCAAAATTACCGGAACCAAAATCCAGTGACAGGTATTAACAGGTGCGGTCAACGGTGCTTATGTTTTCTAAAAATTGCTCTTATATTTTTCGACAGGAAACGCCTTGAACAAAGTAAAGGGTTTGATCTTGCGTATCAAGTAGCACCTTCGTCTGTCCATCATAGTCGGTTGAAATATAGCGCCATTATGGGTTCTCTAATGACGCGCCTCCTGTGGATATGATGATGATAATACCAACATGTGCATGGTCCTCACTTGATGGCCTGACTTATTAGGAGTAGCTCACAAGAATTACATTAGTGCTGTTTGAACGCTCGCTCGTGCTATAGCTTGCTTTTGGTTTAATTCAAATTGTGTTTGAGTTGATTGTTTGCCCAAAAGGGGGCAGGTAACAACCATCCAGTCGGGTGCATTGGGGTGCTGACCCCTTGCCCTGAGCCTGACTGGAACCAAGAGGTCATGCTGGTCCTCTTTAGTCAGCTCACCCCATGACACTGGTTGAGGTAAAAGGTGGTTAGGTCAGGATAGAAGCCAATAGGGTGCCGCCTGCCATTGATGTATAAGCAAGAACACAGCAATACATGTACAAAGTACAGCCACTGCACAGGTGGAGTCGTGGATGAGTATGCAATTCAGCTAGCATTTAGCTGTAAACAGCCTGCCACCATCCTTTTTCTACATGTTTGATCTGGAACCATATCAGGTGTCAATATGTTATTAGATTGGGTTGACTAAATGGAGGTGAGGCTTTTCAGTCCCCTGACTTTAAGCTCGGGGTTTAATGGAAGTGCTGGGATGCTCCCAGCTTTAGGATAGGGGGGTGTAGAGTATTACTCATTGACCAAAACATTAAACCAAGTTTAGTACCTAAACAACCACTTAAAAAAACAGGTATGCACACACCAAGCTTTTGTATGGTACTTGTGTTGTGTACTGTACTGTCATACAGTGAATGGAATTTGGAGAATTTCAACAGATTTTATATGAATGAAGCTCGCCTTGGAAGCATCAAACACCCTTTGCACTTGCTGACAAGTTGCCTCTCTTGGCTGGTTTCATCAGTACAACATATTCGATAGCTTTGATGCTTCTGTCACATGACCTGCAACACACCACCCATCATGCAGGAGTATATATAATTATTCTTGAAGATTCTTGCTGTTCAGTGTGGTGTTGTAGAATGATACAATGCAGCACTCAAATGGAAGGCATGTGGCACATAGAAGCCTGTTGCAGGGGAGTTGTGTATTGGTTGTCCTAGACGCATGCATGAACTCATTATTTGCAGATTACATCTGTGTAGATGGCAATTTTGTATGATATGTTTGTGGTGCTATAGAATATGTTGTACAGTATCAACTGGCCGGGGTACTGCCACATGCTTCAGGTTTCCACCATTGAGCCACGTAAAAGGGGACATTACGTACTCTATGGTGAAGGAGGAATGACTGAATTGTGAAAGATTTTATTTAATTGCACACTACCTTACAGGTACTGATGGCATGGTTGCACCAGTCATGTGGCTCTAACAAATATTTTTAAAAATGTTTGGCTTCGTGATGCAACTGTTACATGTTTCATCGTCACGCAGCACTTTAACGTGAATAACTTGCATGGGCTTTGGATCTCAGGACTGTCTTTGTGTGTGTCAATATGAAAGGTAGACAGTAGCCCTTTTTGAATTCTTGCTTGTTTAGATGGCCTGCAACCACATAACCAGCACAAATTATCCAAATCACACTTGTGCTTAGGTTCCATTGTGGCTGTAGATTGCTCGTGGTGTGTAAATTATTCACGGTTTTGTAAGAGCTCTTACGCCTAGTTGCAGGTGCGTAGCACGAAGCCGAATTCATCAAATGATTTACTGATCCTTTCTCTTTCTTCCGAGCATTTTACATGCAGCTCATTTAATAAGAGCAATTTTTTACAGTATGAAATCCAACTCATGGCATTTTTAGTTATGTTGAGAAGTGCCTGTATGTGTGGCCACATGTGCATTGTAGTCGTAATAGTATTCGATTGCGAAAATAGTCCTTTAATATTTCAGATGTTTACTAAACATAAATTCCTTATTGGTTTTCGCATTGGTACAAAAGGCCAAGTGCAGGCAATCTCCGAAGTTAAGTGGCGACCATTTTTTTAGACATCCCGTAATTCAATCCTTACGATCTAATTTCAAACCCTAATGGAACAGCCGTGGACATCCAGATTATGATAACAGATTTGGATTGCATGGTGATTATATGTGCAGATATATTGTGGCTTTTAAAAAATCATCACCGATTTTAATGTTTTAGCCATATATGCATGGTGGTTTTTCAATGAAATACTTTATCCGGTTATCGCAACGTTCTTGCATTCACTGCATGTTTCATTTTATAGCTTTTAAAATATATTGGAATAGCACTTATATAAACCCAGCTAGTATAAGTGCATCCAGGGGATGCACTTGTATAAACGCAAAATCCTCTTCGGCAGCACGGATGTGCTCAAAACCCAAAGAATGGGGCACCGAGACTCCAATCCTGCATGGGGATCTATAAGTTATGGTATATAAACACGTTAGAACACCTAATAAAAATCATTTTATGCATGGCCTGGATCGACCACTTCCACGCGACGGATACAAGCAAGCCTTGTATGGATGGAGACGCCCTGCATGTTTGCTTGACAGGCCTCGCAGAAATATCAGCCATGCGGATTATATAACATTGCGTAGTAACAGACTTGGATTGCATGGTGATGATCTTCTGCGAATATATTGTGGCTTTCAAAAAAGCCTCAACCGATTAAATGTTTGGGACGTTGGTTTTTCAGGGAAATACTTTATCTGATAATCGAAACGAAGCATGTAATGTTCACTGCTCCTTCTTGGCAAGAAAAATGCAGAGTGTTAGTACATTGACTGAACTAGGCGGGGTATAATGGGATAGTCCAACGATGACGTTAGATTAGAAGTCTAGTCCATCCAATTAACGTAACGCGTCACCGCTACGCGTCATACGTAGCATTTTTGCAGCTCTGAGACGGGAGAATAGGCCAAGCACTCAAGAAATGATGAGGCATGTGCCCTTAGAGGATGGTCATGCATCCCTTTGGTTGTAGAAGTGTTTGGGGGATGGGGCAATGAAGCTATCAATGTACTTTTGGCCATATCCAAAAAGGTATAGCCACGCAACTATGTCGACCTCTGAATGAGGTTATGTCGGGCATCTTACAGTCGCCTTCAAGGCGACCATACAATAGGCAACAATGTTGCATGCAACTCAATGAATGCAATTATATTAAAACATTAGTTTACTGAAATTTTACTAGAAATTCATATTGTTTCGTGCAACATGTTGCCTAGTGTATGGTCGGCTTCAGCCTCACCCTCATGAGGCAGAATGCCAGGGCAATTTTGGCCAGATTTGTCTCAATAAACACTTGCTGTGACTTTTTGTTATTTATAGTGCTTATGTTTTTAATTGATGTTTTCACTATAATGCTCGAATGCTGCTAGTAACTTTTCACCATTGGCATTTTAATAATTTATTTTTCTGTACCTTTATCATCTTTCCACCGCTACGTATGCCTTTCATTATTGCATTATGTTAGTACATTACATACTCTTTTCTAGGTTGCGTAGTGATTGTTTGAGCGTCACCGGTTGAACGGTAGGGTAGTTATACCATTTTGAGGGTCCTCATTTGCTGCACCTTTTGCGTTGTTTCTGGAGGACCTGAACACCTGAAAGCTGGGTAGTAAGAAAGAGCGAAGGTGGTAGTGTGGCTTAGGCGTATTTTGACCACCCAATCATTATATTTGCGCTGTACAAGCTCTTCCAAAGGAGTATTATGGGAAGAAAATTTCGCCTTGGTCGCCATCGTACGCGCAAATGCATGGCTGGTGCTCTAAGTCTGGTGGTGTCTCTTCCATGTGTCTTCAGGCTTTCAGTAGTTTCTTATGGGCAATAATTGGTGCTGGCTGGGAAGAAGAGTACTGGTTGTTGACATGTGGGTTTGCATCCGAGGTTTCACAAGCCCAGATAGAGCCTTGGTCGACCCGAATCCACCCCTTTTGACAGGCTTAGAAGTGTGATTCGCACTTGCACACATAGCCCGCGGGCATACTGAATGGCGCACGTGATGAGTTTCCAATCCCTCTATATATCGAGAGTTACGTTAGGGAGCTTGTCCAAACTATGTTTGAAGAAAAATTAGCGTCATTTTGACGTTGGGGGGGGGGGGGGGGGGGGGGGAGAGAGGCTGTGACATTAAGAAAAAAAAATTTGTCCGCAAGTATTGTTTTATAATACGGAACATCTAGTTAGCTGCAGCGTTGACTCCAGTGGCAGCAGTTACGTCTATTCAGACTACACTGCACATTAAATAATGTTTCATCAACTTTCATGCTTCTAATCTAACAAAAACACTATGACGCTTAGAGGGGGGGGGGGGGGGGGAGTTAATATGTTAACGCAGAGATAAAATATAGAGGGATTGGAAACCCACCCACGCACGCGTATACTCTCTATGCAATGCACGTGGACAGGGCTATCTAGTGCGAATCACACCTATAAACGTGCAATATCTCTGGAAAAGGCGGGAGTAGAGATCGATTTTTTGTCAAATTCAGTGGAGTTTTGTGCGACAACAGCCCAGCAAATTCGATTTATACGATAGTAAAGGCGTGAGGGAATACAGTTTTACGCTATATTTGTTGTGAGCCTTAATTGTTAAAAAAAGTTGTATTCCTTTGTCTTCGGGACGCCATCTTGACACGGCGTCGTTTTGTACCTCCATCAGCTTTCCTGCATGACACATGCGGTTCATTTTTGCTGCAACAGGTAGATCTCGGTGTTGTGAGTGACACAAAGGTGGTTTGGAGAGCTCCTGTTAAGCAAAACGCGTGTTTCTGGCTTTTGTTTGACATTTGGAGTCCCTTCCGTTTTGTACCTGTATCGTCCCACTACCTGGAAAGACGATAGTTTAAGGTATTTTTTCTGATTGTGCTATGTTGATAACTTGACTGATCCTTGTTTTGGTTCGAATCAAAAGTTGTTTGGGCCCTGCTCACTCCGCGAAAGTGTATCGATTGTAATGCATGGACGCGTTCAACGTACATTGTTATTAATAAGCCAGAGTACTCTGCACTGACTTTCCTCATATGATCTTTTCTTCTATACGGGTAGGCCTAGACGTTGTACTCTGTGTTGGTCTGGAGACCTCATCCCAAGGTTTGATCAAGCTTTATTGGTCTATATATTATCTCTAGTTAGCTGCACCTGAAGCCTTTAAAGTCATAGATGATAGATAGCATTGTCCGCGTTAATTAGTGTTGATTGGCCTCGTTTCCAATCCCTCTATATGTGATCTCTGGTTAACGTCACAATGACGCTAATTTTTCCAAACATAGTTTGGACAAGCCCCCTTAGTAACTCTCATATAGGATTTGACCCAGATTATGAATGTCATTAAAAAAACGCGACCCGCTTCTAACAAGATTTCTGACGAGCGGATGGCTTACCTTGTCTTCGTCATCGTACAAGAATGCAACAGCAAGCAGTTTCGTGTTTGTTTGATGCAGTACTGGTTTGATTTCACCATAGATATTATCTATGATTTCACAAAACTGCGGGGTTGAAGAGAACAAAACAATTTTCCAAACTCGTACCCAGTCCCACGTTTTTTTCTTCTTGTTGTTCTTGCTCTTAAGAAACTCGGGATAGGAACACTTTTAAGAAATGAAAATCACACCAAAGGCTTCAGAATTCGAAGGTATTCTCGCTTCTGTGGTCAGAACGTCTCGAGGCTACATGACATATATCGGTGGTTGTGTTAGCAAATCACGTATAGTTAAGTTTACTGCACTGACACGACTCGGATAGGTCATAAACTTCGCTCTTTATACGAAGTACTAGAAGTATAATCTGAAAAAGTTGGTGGGATATAGGTTTTTGCAGGCAAATAGTATACTGGTGTAAAAAGCAAGGAAACAAGTTTTATCAGAAGGAAAAATGTAATAGTCCTATATTTAGCACACTTCGACTAAGGCATATGCTGTTTCTGTGCTAAATATAGGACTATTATTACACCCTGGTCTCCCCTACTAACGCGCAAACATACGGTTGAATATGATACGGCCGCAACCCAATCCCCGAGAATAATCAGTATTAATTAAGCCTAATGTCAACGTAATCCGCCACGTCAGGGTTACAAATGAATTTACGTGACGTTACGGGCTCCTGTGCAGCGGGGTGTGGGGGATTCTATAAAAGCCGGGGCATTTAGAATCCCCACCACTGATACAGGTACTCTAGTCCCTCTCGAGTTTTCCGCCGCGTTTAGATACCTGCATGCTAACTGACCAACCAGATTGCGTGAATCACTTCCGCTATTGTTTTACCTATATATGTAATATACAGAAAACTGGCTCGGCCTATGGGAGGTCGAAAATTTAAGGCAGCGTCCTGGGGACCATGCAGCGTGATCAATGTGAAGGCGCGACCATGACTTAGAACTAGTACTCCCACGCATACGGATACAAGTGAACCTTGGAGGCTTTGCTTGACATCTCGATTATTTATTAACATATATATAAATCCAGCTGGTTTAAGTTTATCTAAGCTAGTGCATCCA
This sequence comes from Eunapius fragilis, assembly GCA_963681505.1. NCBI lineage: Eukaryota > Metazoa > Porifera > Demospongiae > Spongillida > Spongillidae > Eunapius > Eunapius fragilis. The sequence goes on along the minus strand of OY811975.1, from coordinate 9,865,536 downwards.
GGGGATGCACTTATTTTAACGCAAAATTCCCTTCGGCAGGAACGCGCGGATGTGCTCAAAACCCAAAGAATGGGGCACCGAGACTCCAATCCTGGGATTCTGTAAGTTATTGTATTAATAAACACCTAATAAAATTTAGGCATGGCCTGGATCGACCACTCCCACGCGTACGGATACAAGTGAGCCTTGTATGGATGGAGACGTCCTGTTTTGTCGACAGGCCTCGCAGAAATATCAGCCATGCGAATTATATAAAATTGCGCAATAACAGATATGCATGGATTGCATGGTGATGATCTTCTGCGAGTATATTGTGGCTTTCAAAAAAGCCTCAACCGATTAAATGTTTGGGACGTTGGATTTCAGGGAAATACTTTATCTGATAATCGAAACGAAGCATGTAATGTTCCCTATCTGTCTTTTCTTGGCAAGAAAAATGCAGAGTGGTAGCGCATGCATTGACTAAACTAGGCGAGGTATAATGGGATAGTCCAACGATGACATTAGATTAGAAGTCTAGTCCATCCAATTTAAGTAACGCGCGGCACCGCTATATACGTTACGCTGCATGCATGACGTGAAATTAATTGTGCTATAACATCATACACTTAAAATAAACCCGGCTAGCTGAAGCATATACGTGTATAAGTGCGTTATGCCCTTCGACATGCATGAATGGATGTGCTCAAAATTCAAAGACTGGGGCGGTCCTGGGGGTCTCTATAAGTTATTGTATACAAAACACGTCATAAAAATCATTTTATGCATGGCCTGCATGGATCGACGTTACGTATAATCACGCGCGTGTTATAGTATATTCAACTACCTGCATGCGCGCGCGCGGCTATTATATGCATGCATGCGCGTGATAACTCTGTCCCAAAGACTGCATATCATGTATGCTTGCAGATAAAACACAACATACTGTATGTATAGGAATTATATGCTGATGATTCAGTAGCTATATGAAGTGTGTGCACATGCACAATTGTAAATGATGACGCGCATTTTCTGCTAGTTGCTGATGCAGAAAGGGCTGCGAGGAGGAGGCGCAAATAGTATTCTCAATTGATTTTCACCATAACATGTATATATGGTGAAATTTATTTCTGAATATTACTTGCGCGCCTCCCCTTCTCCCCACCAACCCTTATCTGCATGCATGGATCCGCTCCCTGTAGCAAGCAATTGTATGTGACTTCTAATTGATGCATAATTGTAATCAGTGCATGCATCTAGACAGAGTCTATACTACAGTATGCTCAGACGGCGAACATGACTGTATACGGATGAGTAAAACAAGCACCATGCAACGCATAAGCGATCACTAACAAAACATCGAGCACCATTGTTATTTTTTGAATGCCATGCGAATTTTAGTATCCGCGGTAAGCTTTATATGTTTATAATGAGTAAGATTTACGCCGCTGCGCGCTCCCGGCCTCTTTCTGGACCCCCCGCTGCGTCATGTACTCAACACCCTATAGCTTTGCATGCACGCAATTGTACATCGCGGCTTCCAATGAAAGGATGCATGCAAACACAAGATAAACATATTAAACAATGCATTGTCTAGCTAGAGTCTATTCGATAGTATACTCAGACAGCGTACATTTATACGCATGCATGCTTGCAGTAAAGCGAACGTTTATTAACCGAAATCGCTCGCCATACCTTATATCATGCGCATGCTAGACAACCCTTAGTATACCTTAGTGTCGCTAGTGGAATTGTCGATGATGTAGACTTGTCTAGCTTTGCTTGAAGATCCGCTGCTGTCGCTCGGAGAAGCCATATTCCCGTTACTGTCTCTTCTTCAGTCCTATCCACTTGCAATTGATAAGTTGAAAAGAATGCTTCAATGTCATTTTTAGCCCATTTCGTAGGAATCTTAGTGTCTGAGTTCTGCTCTAATGACTGGGGTAACTGGGAAACATCCATTTAAGGCATGCGGTTTTAACCGGCGGAGATTGCCAGTGCAGCAAAACGACGCCCACTTGATGAAGGTCATTAAAATTCAGTAATGCTTTTTAAATTAAGAGACCAAGTCATTTTGATGGTTGCAAGCTCGTTTCCTACAATACGGTATACCTCACTGGTGGAGCTAATTCGAAACACAAGCTGACACTGCGTGACAAAAGGTACGCATGCAGAGATATACGCAGAGTCTGCCCACCTTGGCACATGCAGATACGTATGCAGACATGCGCGTTGGAGACCGATATTCTGATTTGTATCAAGATGTGCAAATATCAAGATCAGTATGTAGATGGTATGACGGGGGTGCAGTATGATTGCACTCATAGCAGTATTCGATGCGCATCCGAAATGCGCGTGTAAAGTATAAACCCGTAAATTATCATAGTGTGCAGCAATAGGAATAGGGGTATAACCGGATGCAGTAGTGGATCTGGGTGGGGGGGGGGGGGGTGGAGGGGGGGGGTGTTAAACCCTCCCTCCTAGCCCTTCCATATATATGTTCATAGCAGGAAATTAGGTGTTTTATAACCACCACCCCCCCACCCACCCCCCCCCCCCCCCTGCCGAATCGTCATATTGTAAACAATTAACGTGATGCTGACGCCGACCCCGGCGCTGACGCTGGAATATAGCGTCATGTCACGTTAGTGACGCTGGGGTTATACAATGAATATGGCGATTCACCGATTAGCTAGCGTCATATTGTAAACAGAATAGGAGTTTATTAACTACGCGCAATTAAAATTGCATTAATTGAGCAGTTAAAATGAAATTACCAGCTATCCTGGCCCGGGAACGAGACTACGACGGTAATTATATATATTTTTGTCTTGATTTTTGTATACCATTGCTTTATTGCAATACAATGAAAACTACAATTCAAATTCAGACCAATTTTTAGAATTTTCCGATGTCATTTAGAATTCAATTTGAAATAAAATGCAAGATGACCGCCCGATGTATGGTGATTTTTCTATATGTCTATCGATGTTAGTTATGCTACTATTGATAAAATACTTATCACATGTGCTGCCTTATCTAATCTACATCCTTAACTTTGAATCATATGCATACTTTACAACTCAGAGTACACTTTGCAACATTACATCTTGAACCGTACCACAGTAAGATAATTAACGCATGCGCGGAAGATCCCGCGCACACCCTCGATATTTTTGTGTGGATATGTCAGTTCTGATACCTGTGAGACTGTTGTATACCAGGCTCTTACATCGGCGTAGTCGGCATTGGCCTCAGACCTGTCTCCTCTGGCAATGGCGCAAGGACCTGTGCTATTGCCGGACCCCTTCGACGGCGAGAAGACGAGCTGGCTAGATTGGGTGACTCACTTCCAGCACGTCGCTGCTATTTACAAATGGGAGAGTGCGGACGAAAAGTTGAAGTGGTTACGCGTTCGGTTGACAGGAAAAGCGCAGGCTGCCCTTTCGCGGTGTTCTGAGGCTGTTAGAAACGATTATGGTGAGTGTATGAAAGCTCTGGCTAAACGCTTTAACCCCGACAGCAAGCGTGAGGTGTACATCGCGGAGCTACATGCGAGAAACAGACGCAAAGAAGAGGACTGGGCTACCTATGCTGACATTTTGAAGGGGCTCGCTGACAAAGCATACCCTGACCTCGAGGAGGTAGCGCGTGAGCGTTTGGCTCTGAACCAGTTCCTCGGGGAGCTCGACAAACCACAGGTTGCATTTGGAGTTCGGCAGGGACGCCCGAAAAGCTTGGACGAGGCAGTTTCCCTGACAATAGAATTAGAATAATATTTTGGCGGTAGCCATGGTAAGCAAGCTCGAGTTAATTTCTCGCATGTAGACGCGGAGGTACCCAGTGCGAGTGCATCGACAACAGTATCGGAGGAACAAGAATGCAGCGGAGTTCTAGCCGTCACACTACAGTCCATAAATGAAAGATTGCAGCGTCTGGAGCTGAGAATAAAGAACAGTGAGACTACCACGGAGCGGGAGGAACAAAGGGAGCCCAGCAAGCCACGCTGCTGAAACTGTGGGAAAAGAGGCCATATTGCTCGCCTCTGCAGAAGCCGTGATTCAACTCAGCAACAGGGAAACTACATACCCTCGGCGGCAGGGGCCAACTGCCAGAGGGACAACCATTAATGGCCCAGAACGATCATATTGTCTCTATATTATCCTCCCCTTGTAGTAGTTATTGTGTTGAGGGCGTGGTTTGTTCCGTTCCCGTTACATTACAGGTGCTGCAGTGTCTTTGATCAACACCTGTGTCTGGAACCAGATAGCCCGTGCTGGACATGTGGCAGAACTGCAACAATGGAGTGGCAACAGACTGGTGGGTGTTAACGGGTCCCCATTGTCTAAGAAAGGGTTTGGCTATTTTGATATTGTCCTTGGGAATAAGAAGATTGGTGCAGCACTAATTGTTACTGGAGATATTACAGTAGGAGCTATTTTGGGGCTGGATTTCTAGAAAATCACAATTGCTGTCTTGACTGTGGTGCCAAAATTCTAACCTTTCCTCAAAATAAGCTTTCAGTCCAGGTCCAGCAGGTTATGCCAGTAAAGGTCGAAGCCCCCCTCGAGTGCCCCGCCATTGGACTGGTAACCCTGGAAAAAATTGTGGTCCCGCCATCCATGCAGTGAAATGGAAGTCATGGTGAAACAAGCAAGCCCTGGTATTGGTACCTGGATGGTGGAAAATGACACTTCATGCCGAACAGGAGTAATTTGGCTCGATCCTTGGTGCGTACAAACAGCTCCAGTTTTGTTCCAATGTTCTTAAAAAAGGAATAAAGGTTGCCAGCATGAGTCAGCTGCATGAAGACTGTACTACCCAGAACATCTCGGCTGTAACTGGACATATCCCACTGTCCCAAGGCGACAAGGAGGCCCTATGGAGCATGGTCTGCAAGGGGGGGAGATCACCTTAACGATGGTGAGAAGGAACTCCTGTATCATCTCTTAATGGAATATGCAGACGTATTTGCGTTTAACAGCGGCCAGATTGGTCGCACTAGCATTCTGAAGCATCGCATTGACACTGGCAACACCCCTCCTGTCCATCTTTTGCCTCGACGAATCGCTCAGGCTCGTAGAGAAGAAATGGAAAAGCTGGTAAAGGACATGCTTGAGCAAGGCGCTATCCAGCAGTCGGATAGTCCATGGTCATCCCCTGTGGTTCGGTTTTGCGTGGACTACAGAAAGGTCAATAGTGTAACGAGAAAAGATGCATATCCTCTACCTCGGGTGGATGACACACTTGATACATTGGCAGGGTCGAGACTGGATCTGGCTAGCGGGTAATGGCAAGTGGAGGTAGCAGAAGAAGACCAGCCCAAGACAGCGTTCACCACACCAGAAGGCCTTTTCCAGTTTCGAATGATACCCTTCCGGTTGTGTAACGCTCCCGCTACATTTCAACGCCTGATGGACAGAGTTCTCGGTGGACTGAAGTGGTCCAGTTGCCTCGTGTATCTGGATGACATTACCATTGTGGGAACCTCGTTCAGCGAGCACTTGCATAATCTCGCAGGTGTACTCCAAAGACTCAGGGAGGCAGGACTGAAGTTAAAACCATCGAAATGTAAATAGTGTCAGAAGAACGTTACGTTTCTAGGGCATATTGTATCAGAAGTACGCATTGCCGTGGATCCGAGTAAAACAGCTGTTGTAGCAGGATGGCCATCTCCCCAGTCGAAGCGCGAAATGCAACAATTTTTGGGTCTGGCTAACTACTATCGGAAATTCGTCAAGAATTTTGCTGCCATCGCGAAACCATTACATCGTCTCACGGAGAAAAATACTGACTTTAAGTGGACTGTCGAGTGTCAGCATGCCTTTGACGCGTTACGTGCATGCTTGATTTCTCCCCCTGTGCTCTCTTACACTGACTATAGCCGGCGGTTTGTTCTCGACACTGATGCCAGTGATATTGGCATTGGAGCGGTCCTCTCACAGGTTGATGCCTCTGGGTCCGAGGTAGTGATTGCATATGCCAGTCGTACGCTGAGCCATGCAAGAGCAATGTACAGTTTCCACAAAGCTGTTTTCCGATTGATGATGACCCATGCTTCGTTTGGATTGTCCATAGCTCTTTGGCTGGGGTTCACTTTAGCTTCTAGAATGCAAAACCGGGAGCTATAGCCACTGGTTCCAGTACTACTACCATCGTTATAAAAAACTGTGCAGACATACCCATTAAAAAAGTAGTTATGCCCCTCTAAGGACTTGTATGCCCTTAGTGATTCCTGCGTGAACATCCCTTTGGAATCCACTAAATAAGAGTACAGGTCACCAAACTCCAACGTGGGCCAGCTCGTTACATCTTCGGTCTAAAGCCCTTGATCGATACTATAAGGGTCTGGAAGAGTAACCTCACTGATTTTCAGCATCTCTGTGTAGCATTTTCGAGCCTCCCACGGAAGTGACAAAAGATACGCACTGATCTGCATTGCCATGTTATCGTATACGTTGCCCTACCACCCACGCAAAAAGGGTGTGGCATGTCACATGATGAAAACCGTCTTTTTAATGCGAACGCTTTAGGCTATATCATCTTCTATATGTATCAAGCTACACAAGTTTTATTCCTTTAAAGGGAACAAACAAAGGGTCCTACGGTCCTACCCCCTAGAGTTTCATAGATTCAACTGAGTTTACGAATCACTTTGAAATACCTAGAGTTTGTATGTAATTTGCGCATTAAAGAGGTGTTGGTTCAATTTGCATGCACATTTACCGGTTTGTTTTGCACCCATATTAGGGCAAAACGCGTAGAGATTATTCACACTGATCATGAGCGACTTGAAAACAGTTTGGATGATTGCGTAAGAGTCACTAGAAATTGTGAATAGAGCACTATATGATCAGTTCCTCTCACTGGGACACTTGGTGTGATGACTATCTGTGGAGTGTTGTGTGATTAGCTGATGATGTCCAGCTGACAGTGACGCACCTCTGAAGTACGCTGGTATGTATTTCATGCAGAGGTTCATTGTAAAGTAATGAATAGAATTAGTACATGCAAAAGCTGTTAATGTTTAATCTCCAGCTCACGGTTCTTATTTAAGGACGCTGGTGAAAATGCACTCTCTTCAGTATATTTCCATGAAGAAATAAAATGAAGAGAAATTCATCTCATTTTGGTGTACCTGCATCACTTCTTTTATTTCAGCATAATATAAAAACACTTCAGAGTATAATAACACTTTTATAATTTATTAAACAATATACACTTGGGACCCGTTTCTGATGTACGCATGATATTTGCACACATAATTGACGGAATTATGATTGAAAAAGTACTAAAATTTCAATTTCTGAAAGCTGGAGATTGAGCCTTGCTTTAGTTATTATATGCATTAACCCTTTAAAGGCCAAGGGCATAATTATATCCATGACAATCTTTGCTCATGACGTTGTTATAAGTCATACACATCTTGCTACTCAAGGTTTGTGGATGTCTACTTCAACTCTTCTGAATTAAAGCATGTTAAAAGACTACATGGTGTGAAAGAGCTAGGATGCAACTGTGGTTGATGAGGTAAACATGTACACCATGCTAGACCCTATCGTTAAGAGGGGGGATTTAGTTGTGATAAAGAAGCAGTGTGGGGACTGTGCTTACAAATATAATAATAGTTTGCATCACTTTGCAAATTACTTCTGCACAACATAAACTGTTAACATTATAATCCCAGGTCCACAGTAGGTTTGCACATTTTTTATTGGAGGAGAGGTGATATATTGGTTAGTGCATGGCTGTATATGCATGCCAGTAGTTACCATGGGTACATGTGTGATTTATTAGTTCTAAATATGCAGATTGATTGCTTGGATATTGTGAAGTCCCACCTCACTGGTACCAGGATTTAATAATTCATGATGTGGCTATTTACCATTTGATTGGCACTTCGTTCAATACATGCATTACAGTGCAATAAGATACACATCAGGCGTTCAAAGGGTTAAGAATCAGACATAATATTTAAAAAGTATAAAACTTCGAACTTATATAATTCTTCACGAAATATGACTACCTGTTGGATCTTATAAAAATGTATTACCTCAGTGGTGCATTGAAGTTATCAGTGTCAGCTTGCAAAGCAAGAAATCTGTAATTCTGTGCTACTGATGTGCAATTCAGATGATATTAACTCTTGTTTGCCTTCAGCTTTCTTGGGGACAAGGACGTGACAGATGACCGAAATATCAATTAATTTATCTTGTGCCAAGTCCACTTTTTATCAATAGTGATTATAGCCATGGAGATCATTTCATTGTTCTTAGATTTCAACATCATCCTTATTTAAGAACCAACGCCCTTAAAATAAGGACGTTTGGAGATACAACATTAACCCTTGAACTGCTATCGGCAACTAAAGTGGCCAAGCGGGACAGTATGTGGTTGCCACATATGCCATCGTGCCAACATTTTTTGTACTTGCAAGGCTGCATTGTAGTCGAATCAAAGTACAACCAATCCTGTTACGAATTATTGTTGGTTGTACCATCATGTAGTTGCCGAAACATGCAGTGCTCTGGTGCATGTATATGAATATTGTTGCATGAAAATTTCCCACATCATGATAGTACACCAGGGGATCTGCGAGAATATTCATATTCATTATAGCTGCTATTTTTAAAATTATTTTTGTATTCTAATACACTAGAGATTTGCAACTGCAGCTCTGGTTCAGTCATTAGGCCAAACAATCGTATTTAGTATTATGATGTGTGAAATTTTCATGCAACGATATTCGCTGTATGGTACCTCCAACAACAATTCATTTAAAGGTAATGCATTAGGGATTGGACAATAAGATAGCCTTGCAAGGGTTGCAACATGTAGCAAACTGAATGACATGAATATCAGCTATATATATAATATATATATGTTATTTTTATGATTAATTGTTAACGTCTATCGATTAGTAGTTCAAGGGTTAATATCTGCAATTAGGTTTCTATGGCGCCCCATCCCTCCTATTGAAAGGACCTGCACCTGGATTTGGGACATTGGACTTTACATGCGTTGGTATGTAACTCAATGTATTATATCATTGGGTACAAATAAGCATGATGTTACAAATGGCTCTATCACATGATAACGAATGATTAATGTGATTAATGAAATTGTGAGTTCTTGGGGTGGCATGGCAATATTTGCCGTGCATACATGGATGTAAAGGATATAATTTTATTTATTAAACAGTCAATAGTTAACCGCTATCTGACAGGCTCCTTTCTAGTGAAGCACAATGTGATGTGACTATCCTTTATTTTGTCATGAATCTCAGTAAACGCCTGATGCTTGTACCCACGACGAAGCATATCTTTTGGAAACTCGGTATCGGCTCCCTTGAAACGGTATCGATTGTTCTGAGCATGACCTCCGCCACCGATCACTTCCGGAAGGCCATAGTTTTTGCAGTAAGGAAACATTGTCGTGATACCAATGAATAGAAAATCACCCGGACGTTGTACTTTGGACGCAGAAGAAATGAAGTCGCGAACAAGTTGTTTTGTTTCATCATTTGCGTATCCAGCGTATGGACATTGAAAAAATATCGCACACCTGTGCGCATCATGTGGCGGATCAGCGTTGAACAACTCCGTCTCACTCAGTCGTGTCGCATCAATATACGGCAAGAATTGAATCCGTGGAAGGCTGACGATTTTAGCAATAAATTGTGTAGTCGTTTGATAAATATCGTACGCCTCCTCTAGTGAATGCGCATCCAGCTCATCATTGTACTGTAGGCAATTACGGATTGTCAGAAGCAGCGTTTTGTATATAGTAGTCAGGCGGGATGTGAGATCTGTCTGATGCAATAATATTGGACCAACCTCCGCGAAGAGAAGCAAATGCCGTGGAAAAAGTGAAATTGCCTTCTCCGACAAATATAACGCGAACCTCCGGTTCTTTCCCTATAGTTTTATCTCTCACATATCCATCTTTCAGTGGTATCGTAACACCATCAACGTCGACAGTTGTATTGTTCGCACCTCCGGCCATGTTGTCAGTGAGAAGAATGATTCCGAGATTCTGTAGTAGCATAAATAGTTGTTTATTCTATCCATGCGTAGGTGTGCGTGTGGTTGCCCACTTTCTGCATAATTACATAATTACAGTATTACTTTCTATAATAATAGAATATCTGGGGACGCCCCAGGTACAGACCCTTTGCCTCAGGCGTCATGTATTTAATTACCCATGTTGACTAGTTCAGACGCTGGCTCGTTATTGTAAACGTCGTTAACTTCCCGCGCACGCGTCCATTGAAATGTATGTGGAGTAGGTTTTACTTTTGATCACCATTAATCAGAGAGAGCCGCTAGATAAGGTCTGCAGACGTCCCACGATGGATAGCATCATAACCTATCACACCAGCTGGTTGATGTAGTTTTAAGCCCTACTTCCTCATAAAAATTAGTACTCCTCAATAGACACATATTGAAATTTGCTTTTTTGAATTAAACCGCGTGACAACTCAGCCAAGATCACATGAAACTCTAGATCTGGTATGTTCTCAGACCTGCTGGGTAGGAACTCGAAACGCACGTTTGCCCTCACTGTTATACTAGGCAGCTCAGAAAACTGTATTCGGGGTAGACCTACTCCAGGTTTGACTGAGAATAAACTTTTAGTAATCCAATCAAGTCAGTTTACACATATCGATCCAGAGTGCGTCGGCAGAAGGCTCTCAGTTGCTGTTTGAAGATGCCGGGAGTGGGGAGGAGAAGAGAGGGAGGACTTAGGAGGAAGACTTTAATTGAGGCTGAGCCCTGTCTTGTGTCAATAGAGCCGTGGGAAAGCAAAGCAACTGGAACCAACCCTCCAGTTTAGTACAGTCCAGAAGTACATTCCTCTCCTTGTTTCAGTCGGTTATATGTGTAGCTCATGTAAGAAATGTAATAGTTGTTGCTCGAAGTGGGTATGTTAGCCTGTTCTTTGTTGTGTGAAATGCATCAGTTGTCTAAGTTTCTTTATTTCTTTTGTTGGGCACTTGAATTGTGAGTAACTTGTTTTCAAGGCAATACAAATATGATGTCAGAGCTGTCTAACTTCTCCCCTTTCAAAAAATCCCCCAAATAATGTTGAAAAGAGGTAAGGTGTGCAGAAGGGAAAGGGGAGAGGAGAGAAAGGGAGGAGGGGAGGTGAGAGAGAAGGGGCGGAGTGAGGCGGATGAGGCGGGGTAGAGGAAGGGAGGGTGTAAGGGGAGGAGGTGGGAGGTGACAGGGAAAATAAAACGTACCTCTTAGGTACTTCCACACACCACACACAAACTTTTAACCCCTCAGTTCCTGTCTTGTTTTATATTACTGCTACACTGTGCTGTTATTCAATTCCCAGTTCGACCGATCACTTAAGAAGTTTTGCTTTCATAGCACTACAGTACAAAGTGGGTGTGGCATCCAAAATTTTGGAGAAAAATGATTTAACAACTCAAATGGAAGGAATAGAGTGCCAGGGGTTAGCACTCCAGCTAGCTACTAGGGTCTGCAGACTTTAATGATTTAGGAACCATTTGTAGTGTAGCATTTGTATTTAGTGATGCAATGTTGTGTTGCGTGATGTAGAGATACTTGACTCCTGCAGGAGTCATACACAGTGATACTTGACTCCTCCAGGAGTCTAGTATCACTATGTATGACTCCTGCAGGAGTCAAGTATTTCTAAATCTATGTCTCCTGCAGGAGTCAAGTATCTCCACATGTATGACCACTACAGGAGTAAAGTATCCACATGTATGACTCCTGCAGGAGTCAAGTATTTCTAAATCTATGTCCCCTGCAGGAGTCAAGTATCTCCACATGTATGACCACTACAGGAGTAAAGTATCCACATGTATGACTCCTGCAGGAGTCATACATATTGAGATACATGACTCCTGCATACATATAGTGATACATGACTCCTGCAGGAGTCCAACATTCTGAGATACTTGTCTCCTGCAGGAGTCATATACATAGAAATACTATACTCCTGCAGGAGTCATAGATATTAATACTAGACTCTTGCAGGAGTTAAACATAGAGATACTTGACTCCTGCATGCAGGAGTCAAACATATAGAGATACTTGCCTCCTATTGGAGTCATACATAGAGATACTAGTCTCCTAAAGCGCAGCTACTGAGCCATGATAGCCGTGGTACATATATGCGGTATATATGGGACAGTGTCCAGCAAAATCATCCTTCTGAGTAGTTTTTCAAGTGTTAAATTTTTTTGATTTTCCGTGAACTCCAAAGAGCTTCTATCAAATGGTCCTTACGCATCCTATACATTGGACTATTCATCATAAAGTTATTAGGCACTGAATTTATAATCTGAAGTCTCGCTAGAGACTTCCAATAGGTTTTGACCCCGACTATGAATTTAATTAAAATCCCGCGACCCTACCGTAGCTTCGCTCCCGACGATCGGATCGTCTAACTTATTGCGGCAATCGATCTAGAAGTCAAAACTGAGTAGTTTCGTTTTTGTTTCACGTCGTAGAACCGCGTGGTTGTCGAGAACAAAAAATACTGCTGTCCTCGTCCCCCTTCCAAAAATAATGGGCGGGTCGGGTCGTCTGCTTCTTGAGAACTCATAACTCGGGCCGGGAACACTTTTAAGCAATGAAAATTGCACCAATAGCTTTAGAATTTGCTGGAGGACTCGCTTTTAGGCTTTGATACCCAAAAGCCTAAAAGCCTACATACGGACTTATCAAGTCTAATTAACCGATTACCGGCCAATTTAATTATCCGTCAATACGTACGGTCACTACCGTAGAATATTTTCGTAGCTGCCTCGAAATTACGTTAGAAATAGGTATCGTCTTAAAAATGCGAACAAAAGCAGAACGAAGCAAAATATGTACAAGTAAATAAAAACAGTCTCACTGAGAAAGTTGGTGGGATATAGGTTTTGCAGGCAAATAGTATACTAGTATACTGGTGTAAAAAGCAAGGAAACAAGTTTTATCAGAAGGGAAAATGTAATAGTCCTATATTTAGCACACTTCGACTAAGGCATATGCTGTTTCTGTGCTAAATATAGGACTATTACATTTTCCCTTCTGATAAAACTTGTTTCCTTGCTTTTTACATCAGTATACTAGTATACTATTTGCCTGCAAAACCTATATCCCACCAACTTTCTCAGTGAGTCTATTTCTTCATGTCTTTGTTTAGTCATGCATGTTCTTACACGGAGATAATCACTTGTAAAATAAAGGGTATATATAAAGTGGGACTTTGAAAATATTGCTAAGTGTTTTTTGGGTGACCCCTTGCAGAGGTCACCCAAAAGGCAGACACCAATGGGCAAGCTCACATGAAGTTCTTACACGGAGATAGTCACTTGCAAAATAAAGGGTACATACAAAGTGGGACTTTGAAAACATTGCTAAGTGTACACGCTCCAAACAGAGGGAGGAAAGGGGTTTAAAAAAAAAGAAAAGGGTAACCCCATGCAGACGTTGCCCACAAGGCAGGCACCAAGGGGCAAGCTCACATGATGTTCTTACGCAGAGATAATCACATGCAAAATAAAGGGTACATACAAAGTAGGACTTTGAAAATAGGTAAAAAATAGGTAAAATTATAAAATTATATATTGACAAGAAAAAAAATGTATACAGAAGCGAAGATGAGAAGGGGTAGTTACGTGTTTATGAAGCGACTAACGGTTCCTCTGTTCTTTGCTGGTCTCTGTTCCTGTTCGGAATGATTCATTGCGACGGGAATGATCATTGCAACGGGAATAAAGTAATGCGACGGGAGTAATGCTTCGGGATGCGGATGGCGTCACATGGCACTGATTTTAAATAATTTATTCACGTGCGCTGCTACACGTACACGCTGCTAGCGACGGTGAGTGTTGAGCGACGGGGATTAAGGGGGTCATGGGGGAGGGGGGGGGGGGGTTGGCCTCTGCTCCAAATGCAAAAGGACTAACGTGATGTGATCTGGTTTACAGATGGATGCTGCTATAAACGCCTCTATGCGTGCTCTGCGCCGCGGTATGTTTTTCCCCCTATTTTTTCCCCCCTTTCTCTTGTCTCTTGTTTTTTTCCCCCTATCATTATATATTGTCTTATTCACAGAAATTAGAGTAGCGCAAAGACGTAAGAGACATGGCTGTCATTTATTTCTTACCTGATTTTTTCCACTTGTCATCAGTACTAGTTCAGTTGCAGCGAGAGCGTGACCGTCAAGGTAGGTTGTGTTGTATAACAACCCCAGTTGCAGTGATAACATCATAGCAACGTATAATGGTTGCCTAGCGGCATGTTGAAAATGTTAACGAATCACGTGCGTAGTGCAACACAACAATAGTCAAGTGGTAAGTTAGCAACACACAATAACGAGATTATATTTTCCCATCAGCTGCTCAAGGTGAGGCTGCAGACAACGGCGGTGTGGAAGCGGGTAAGATTTTTTTTGTTCAAGTTTCATTTACATTCTCACACCACCTAAGTAGCATCAATAGTCGAAAATTTTATTTTCACCATAGGTGAGGCAGCAGGCAGTGGTAATGGTGTGGAAGCGGGTAAGAATTTCCTTTTTTTTTTTTTAAGTTTCCCACCTAATTTTATTTTCCCACCAGTTGCTCAGGGTGTTGGCGGCGGTGTTCCAGCAGGCACAGGCGTTGGTGGGGAAGAGGGTAAGAATTTCTTTTTTTCTATGTTTGGAGGAGACCTGGTGCAATGAGGTGTGTGGAGGAGACTTGGGTGGGGTGTGTGGAGGGATGTGTGTGGAGACCTGGTGCCATGGAGTGTGCGGAGGAGACCTGGTGCCATGGGGTGTGTGGAGGAGACCTGGTGCCATGGGGTGTGTGGAGGAGACCTGGTGCCATGGGGTGTGTGGAGGAGACCTGGTGCCATGGGGTCTGTGGAGGAGACCTGGTGCCATGGGGGTGTGTGGAGGAGACCTGGTGCCATGGAGTGTGTGGAGGAGACCTGGTGCCATGGGGGTGTGTGGAGGAGACCTGGTGCCATGGGGTGTGTGGAGGAGACCTGGTGCCATGGGGTCTGTGGCGGAGACCTGGTGCCATGGGGGTGTGTGGAGGAGACCTGGTGCCATGGGGGGGTGTAGGAGACCTGGTGCCATGGGGTGTGTGAAGGAGACCTGGTGCCATGGGGTGTGTGGAGGAGACCTGGTGCCATGGGGTCTGTGGAGGAGACCTGGTGCCATGGGGGGGTGTAGGAGACCTGGTGCCATCCATGGGGTGTGTGGAGGAGACCTGGTGCCATGGGGTGTGTGGAGACCTGGTGCCATGGGGTGTGTGGTGCCCTGGTACCGTGGGGTGTGTGTAGGAGACCTGGTGCCATGGGGTGTGTGGAGACTGGTGCCAAGGGGGGTGTGAAGGGGGGTGTGGAGGAGACCTGGCACCATGGGATGTGTGGAGACTGACACCCCATGGATGGCACCAGGTCTCCTCCACACACTCCATGGCACCAGGTCTCCTCCACACACCCCATGGCACCAGGTCTCCTACACCCCCCCATGGCACCAGGTCTCCTCCACACACCCCCATGGCACCAGGTCTCCTCCACAGACCCCATGGCACCAGGTCTCGTCCACACACCCCATGGCACCAGGTCTCCTTCACACACCCCATGGCACCAGGTCTCCTACACCCCCCCATGGCACCAGGTCTCCTCCACACACCCCCATGGCACCAGGTCTCCTCCACAGACCCCATGGCACCAGGTCTCCTCCACACACCCCATGGCACCAGGTCTCCTCCACACACCCCATGGCACCAGGTCTCCTCCACATCCCCATGGCACCAGGTCTCCTCCGCACACTCCATGGCACCAGGTCTCCACACACACCCCTCCACACACCCCACAGCACCAAGTCTCCTCCACACACCCCATGGCACCAGGTCTCCTCCACACACCTCATTGCACCAGGTCTCCTCCACATACCCCCATGGCACCAGGTCTCCTCCACACACCCCATGGCACCAGGTCTCCTCCACATGGCACCAGGTCTCCTCCACAGACCCCATGGCACCAGGTCTCCTCCACACACCCCGTGGCACCAGGTCTCCTCCACACCCCATGGCACCAGGTCTCCTCCACACACCCCATGGCACCAGGTCTCCTCCGCACACTCCATGGCACCAGGTCTCCTCCACACACCCCATGGCACCAGGTCTCTTTCACACACCCCATGGCACCAGGTCTCCTCCACACACCCCACGGCACCAGGTCTCCACACACCCCATGGCACCAGGTCTCCTTCACACACCCCATGGCACCAGGTCTCCACACATTCCATGGCACCAGGTCTCCTCCACACACCCCATGGCACCAGGTCTCCACACACCCCATGGCACCAGGTCTCCACACATTCCATGGCACCAGGTCTCCTACACACATCCCATGGCACCAGGTCTCCTCCACACATCCCATGGCACCAGGTCTCCTCCACCCACACACCCCATGGCACCAGGTCTCCACACGCTCCATGGCACCAGGTCTCCTCCACACACCCCATGGCACCAGGTCTCCTACACACACCCCATGGCACCAGGTCTCCTACACACACACACACATACACACGTACGTACTGTAACATTTCATTTAATGCGCAGTACTTTACGGGTATATTCAATCCATTGCGACGGGAATAATCTTATGCGACGGGAATAATCCATTGCGACGGGAAGAATGCATTGCGACGCGAATAATCTCTTGCAACGGGAATGACTCTTCGCGACGGGAATCATCTATTGCGACGGGAATAATAGATTGCGACGGGAAGAGTGCATTGCGACGGGAATAATCTCTTGCAACGGGAATGATCTATTGCGACGGGAATAATCGATTGCGACGGATATAATCTAATGCGACGGGAATAATCGATGGAATGATCGATTGCGACGGGAATAATCGATTGCGACGGGAATAATCCATTGCGACGACGACTAATAAACTGGTGAACAGGGTGAACAGCAGCACTACCCCTGCCACCACCAGCAGCACTACCACCTCTGGCAGCAGCACTACCCCTGCCACCACTATGCATTACCCCTGCCACTACCAGCAGCGCTACCCTGCCACCACCAGCAGCACTAACCTCGCCACCACCAGCAGCACTACCTCCACCATCATCAGCACCACTAACCCAAATAGGTAGAAATGCATGAAGTTTTTAAGCACAAGACGGGGAATGAAATGGAAAAATGGAAAAGGATGTGATTTCAACACTAGTTACTCTTTCAGAAAAGATTTAATACATGTTAAAGATTCATAAATGGTTTAACTTAAACTGATACCAACTTTGTCTCCTCAATCCTTACTGCTAGGGCCGATTTATTTGAACTACGTTCGTTTTTTGGGACGGCCACGGGATGGGAACGTTCGTTTACTGTGCTGTGTATCACAAATTCTTCTCTTCTATAGAAATCACATTGTACAAAATTGTATATCACATAGTACTATCAGTACCTAGGGTGCAATGCGACGGGAATTAAAGTAATGCACACCCCCCATGGCACCAGGTCTCCTCCGCACACTCCATGCATGGCACCAGGTCTCCTCCACACACCCCACGGCATTGCAACGGGAAGGGTGCAATGCGACGGGAATTAAAGTAATGCAACGGGAATGATCCTTTGTGACGGTAATGATCCATTGCCATTGCAACAGTGATAATCTCTTGCGACGGGAATGATCCATTGCGACGGGAATGATCTATTGTGACGGATCCTTTGCGACGGAAATGAACCTTCGCGACGGGAATGATCTATTCTATTGCGATGGGAATGATCCTTTGCGACAGGAATGATCCTTTGCAACGGGAATGATCCTTTGCGACGGGAATGATCTTTGGCAACGGGAATAATCTATTGCGACGGGAAAAATTGATTGCAACGGGAATGATCTATTGCGACGGGAAAAATTGATTGCAACGGGAATGATCTATTGCGACGGGAATAATCCATTGCGACGGGAAGAGTGCATTGCAACGGTAATAATCTCTTGCGACGGGAATGACCCTTTGCGACGGTAATGATCTATTGCAACGGGAATGATCTATTGCAACGGAAATATTGCAACGGGAAGAGTGCATTGCGGTGGAGACTGGTGCAATGGGGGTGTGGAGGAGACCTGGTGCCATGGGGTGTGTGGAGGAGACCTGGTGCCATGGGGTGTACCTTCTGCATTGCGGTGGAGACCGTGTGCAGAAGGCGGGGTCTGCTCACTGAGGAAGGCGATGAGGACGGCTACGTTGTCAGCCAGTAACCCTTTGGTCTTCCACCTCCTCAGTGCCTGGTTTATAAGGGCGCGGACGACATCTTTGGACTCCTGGTGACATGCCATGTCGTGCTCATATTTCCAAATAAAGCTCACCACTTCATTGGGGGTCATTACATTCCACAAGCCATCGCTGGCAATGAGGACAAACTTCCACACACCCCATGCATGGCACCAGGTCTCCTTCACACACCCCATGGCACCAGGTCTCCTCCACACACCCCATGGCACCAGGTCTCCTCCACACACCCCATGGCACCAGGTCTCCTCCACACACCCCATGGCACCAGGTCTCCTCCACACACCCCACGGCACCAAGTTTCCTCCACACACCCCATGGCACCAGGTCTCCTCCACACACTCTGTCCCTGGTTTTGTGCCGTGGGGTGTGTGGAGGAGACCTGGTGCCATGGGGGGTGTGCATTACTTTAATTCCCGTCGCATTGCACCCTTCCCGCCGTTGCAATGCCGTGGGGTGTGTGGAGCCCCACACAGGCACCAGGTCTCCTCCACATACCCCATACCAGGTCTCCTCCACACACCCCATGGCACCAGGTCTCCTCCGCACACACCATGGCACCAAGTCTCCTCCACACATCCCATGGCACCAGGTCTCCTCCACACACCCCATGGCACCAGGTCTCCTCCACACACCCCATGGCACCAGGTCTCCTCCACACACCCCTTGGCACCAGTCTCCACACATCCCATGGTACCAGGTCTCCTCCACACCCCCCTTGGCACCAGTCTCCACACATCCCATGGCACCAGGAGTCCAAAGATCATTCCCGTTGCAATCAATTTTTCCCGTCGCAATAGATTATTCCCGTTGCAATAGATCATTCCCGTCGCAATGGATCATTCCCGTCGCAAAGGATCATTCCCGTTTCAAAGGATCATTCCTGTCGCAAAGGATCATTCCCGTCGCAATAGATCATTCCCATCGCGAAGGTTCATTTCCGTCGCAAAGGATCCGTCACAATAGATCATTCCCGTCGCAATGGATCATTCCCGTCGCAAGAGATTATCACTGTTGCAATGGCAATGGATCATTACCGTCACAAAGGATCATTCCCGTTGCATTACTTTAATTCCCGTCGCATTGCACCCTTCCCGTTGCAATGCCGTGGGGTGTGTGGAGGAGACCTGGTGCCATGGTGTGTGCGGAG
This sequence comes from Eunapius fragilis, assembly GCA_963681505.1. NCBI lineage: Eukaryota > Metazoa > Porifera > Demospongiae > Spongillida > Spongillidae > Eunapius > Eunapius fragilis. Next base: position 9,846,137 of record OY811975.1, on the reverse strand, counting down.
GAGACCTGGTGCCATGGGGGGTGTGCATTACTTTAATTCCCGTCGCATTGCACCCTTCCCGCCGTTGCAATGCCATGGGGTGTGTGGAGCCATGGGGTGTGTGGAGGAGACCTGGTGCCTGTGTGGAGGAGACCTGGTGCCATGGGGTGTGTGGAGGAGACCTGATGCCAGGGGGTGACAGAATATACCAGTGGCACTAGTGGGAAAAGCACAGCAACCTCTAGACTAGAGCTAGAGTGAAAAAGAGAAAGTAGATTAAAAAGTAAAAATTCTTTCCGACATAGAATGAAGATAGCCTAAAGTACGCTCGCTAGGGCAATATAAAATAATACACACACAAGTCAGGGGTGATAAGCAGTGATGTGTGGGGGTGATAAGCAGTGATGTGTGGGGGTGATAAGCAGTGATGTGAGGGTGATAAGCAGTGATGTGGGTGATAAGCAGTGATGTGGGGGGGGGGGGGGGGTGATAAGCTAAAAACTCAGTGGGCAAGATATCAATTCAAAGATCTCTTCCCTAAAGTGATTATGGAGTGTGACATGCAGATAAAAAAGCCTTTTCCCATGGTCAGTCAATTCACACATTTATCACATGAGATGTAAACAACCCATACCTTATATGTTTTAGGTGTGTAGTCCAGCCAATGTTTGCTCCCCCTCCCCCCCTCCAGCAGTTTTTACGTAATGTCTGTAATGCCTGAGGTGTGTCTGTTGCCCACTAATAATGTCCCACATGTGTTGTGCTCTAGATTATCAAGTTCAATCATGAGGCATGGCTTTTATGGGGTAAGGCTACATGGTCCCACCCCATAGCCTTACCCCATGGCTAGACCCAGGGCTTGCTCCTTGGCAACCTTGAGCATTTGAAGAACTTCCCACCTGGAGGGGAGGATGGGCTGGGGACAGTGCAGTGTAAATACCAATGTCTGCACATACAGGCATGTACATACACATATGTATAAGAAGTACCTACTAGAATGTATTTACGTCTACATTAGCATGCACACACATAAATGTATCAGTATGTGTACAGAGTACATGTACACACACACACACACACACAGATATATGAACACCTTATTTTAAAATGCATGACAATGTTAGGGGGAGGGGTGTTACACCTCAGGTTGGACAATCTCATCATATGACTCATCAACACTTGCAAAAGGTGTCTGTGCAAAAGTGTGTCTGTAGTTATGCGTGTGTATGCATGTGTGTATGTTTGCTTATGCTTGTGCTTGTGTGAGTACATGATATGGACCTTTAACCCCTAGAGGATGGTCCTGAGTCCCTTCCAGTGGTTCCACATACTGTGCCTGAGAACCTCACCTCTTCCCACACCCCACCCAAGCCCCTCCCTGAAGGTTCTTAATTGACAAAGATTGTGCGTGTGTTCAGCAGGCTCCGACCATGCCAGCAGTAAGACACTAGGGGTGAAGTATATCACACACACACACACACACACACACACACACACACACACTCAGGTTGTGCTGACAGTCTCCACAGTCTGTCTATAGCCCTCTAGAGCCAATCCATTGTTGACATATTGGCCATCTGTTAAACATACAACCACCACATCAGATTGTCTCCATGTGATAATAACCTACCCTGCTGGCGCTCCCTGTAGATCAAGTCCCCAGTCCTTATCAACCTTGGTGCAGAAGACCTACGTGTGCCCCCATCGCAGGGACGTCAGCTCTACTACGCCCTCAAGGCACGGGGACGAACCGTCAGGTGGGTGTGGTCATCATGTGTGGGCGGGTCGTGGCGACCCGAGCATGTGACAGATGAGCATGAGGGGATGAACATGGAACTATGATATAGTAGAGTCATACCAGACACTATATCGATGTATCAACGTACACACCAACACACACACACACACACACACACCATGCACACACATGGAACACTTCCCTCATCTTTCTCTCCCCTCCCCATCTCTCTCCTCCCCTTCCCATCTCTCTCCCTCCTCTCCTCTCCTCTCCTCCCCATCACCCTCTCCTCTCCCATTGTCTCTTTTGCCTTCCCTACATCCCTCGTATAATGATGTTGAAGTTGTACTCAGTGTGCAGCTGTTAGCACTATGTAGCAGCTGCAGTGTTTGGCATACAGAGTCTGATGGCTGCATTATCTAACCCTTTCAACACATCAACCGTCTTGTGTTTTGATGTAATTTGGTTGGTCATATGATTCTAAATGCACTCACTAATATTTTAGCAAAGGCCTAAGCACACACTACTTAACTACTACTAATATAATACCACACACACACACACACACACACACACACACACACACACACACACACACACACACACACACACACAATACACACGCGCTATTATATTTTTATCTCTCTTGTGCTTAGGCTTCTCGTCTATCCGAACGACTCTCACCCAATCTCCAACGTGGCGAGCGATGCTGATTCATTTGTGAACAGCGCACTGTGGCTCCATAACGCATGTATGTAAAAACATATTTAAGTTGTAAGTAATATCGAGATTGTTCCGGAAATTTAATCACACACGTGATCCATGCTGCAGGGAGAATATAAAGCTCAGTTCCATAGCAACTTCCATCTTTTTAAAGTTTTAAATTTATTACCAGATGGCGAGCGCTAGTGTTGCTCACTTGAACTACAGCATCGATGCGGGAGCATTGCCTGCAAGGAAGCGTAAGAGCGACATAGAGGCGGATACTGCGGTTGTGGTTCGAGAAGTAATGTTGTACGTGATCCACGAGGAGGGGGTGGAGATTCCTCGCTGCAGCAACTGTTTCGCGCCGAAAGCCGACGAGCCTCAATTACTAAAACCGGTGGATGTACTGAAGGGGATGTCAAAATCCATGCTTATGGAGTACGGGTCCGAAATGCGATGCCTTTGTAGCAACTTGGACGTGTCTGACGAACATTTCTACGTAACCTATCGGACGGTAGTCGAGAACACGCTAGGATCCGATATCAACTGGGGCCGGATCGTCTCGTTGATGACATTCACGGGACTCCTCGCGGCGTTCTTGATTCAGAGGGGTCAGGAGCGTAAGGTCGAGAGTCTGTTGGGGTGGCAGAAACTTTACATTAACGACAGATGCCACGCTTGGCTCGAGAAGCATGGCGGATGGGTAAGTATTTTTTTTTTAATCCAAGCTTGTGGGGTTGTACAGTACATAGGTGCGCGGCCGAGGCGTAGATTTAGTGGAGACAGGATTCCGTGGAATGAATTTTGTGTGAATTGCAGTACTTGTAAACTTGACACTTACAACGCGGCATTATTTTTTTTTCTTAGAAATCTATTAGACTGGTGCAGAAGGAGCAGTCGACCGTAGGCGCTAGGGACGGCAGTTCCCTGTGGTTAGCGGCACCTATTGCTGCTTTGGGACTCGGAATGGCGGTCGTAACGGCATTTCTCAGATAGCGTCTGTTCACTCAGTTTATCCAATCAATCAATCACTTCTTTCACTATTATCCTTCTCATGTATGTCGCATAAATATTGTTATTATTTGTGTCAATGTTTGCCACAGTGATTACAAAGAAAATCTTTCCTGCTAAATCTGATAGTTCCTCTTGATAGCGTCGAGGTGCGTAAACTTTGCGGCGGGCAGTAGCGGGCTCGCCGAGCCTCGCCCGTACAATAGTGAGCGGGTAGCCGTGTGGTCGGATGTGAAAGCTGCGATAAAATGGGGAAGGGCAAATAAAAGGCAAGTTTAGGCGGGCAATGAAATGTAGTGATACTCACATTAGTATGTATACCAATATTAGTGACAAACGACTCCCTGACAGTGCCACACCCTTAAAAATCACATGACCCTCAGAAGACCATAACATAAAAATAGGCTTGGTCGTTACGGTGTATGTGCTTGGAACTGGCATAAAAATAGTGTGATGTAATTTATGAACAGTCTCATTTAAAACTGCCAACAAATAATTATAACTTGTATAGTACAATCAGACAACAATCAGAAAAAGTTTGCCACACACACAGACCCGTTCAACACTACCAATAAGGTATCAGCTGCCGGCTTGGTCGTTACGGTGAATGTGCTTGGAACTGCATACATGCAGGATCAGTGTGGAAAAGATTAATGAACCTTTTTTATTTTTGTCACATACATAATGACAGCCAGATCTTGGGTGGGTGGGTGGAGGATGCAGATGTTTGCAGGTGAGGGAGCAGATATGATGGTCGTTGGGTGTATTTGGTGACTGTGTGGTTATGTTATACACTTGTAAGTGATGTCAGGATGCTTGGTGGCTTAAGAAGTCGTTGTCAAAAGTTGGGAGTGCTCTGCCTAGAGTCAGAAGTCTCGTAGCCAGTGTCGAAGGACTCGTTAGAGGTTCCAGCTGCCATATCCAATAATGGGAGCTTGTTGGCAGAAGCCATACCCAGACCTTTTGGACGTGCAGTAGTTGAGTTCAGGGTTGAGGGAGGCCACCAGCAGCAGGCCAACTGTTTAGGCGTGCATCTTTCTTGCCTCCCTGCGACCTTGAAGCAGGACCTGAAGACCTTGCTTGAAGGCACGCATACTGTACATTTACCTAGACATCCCAATATGTATTTTTTTTTTCAGCCCAGCCTGCCCCTGCTCAGGGTCCCCCCGATGTTGAGGACGGCGCCCTTCAGCCTGGTATGTGCAGCATTGAATACTGATCAATCTCAGTCTGAAATGATTAATCACTCTATAACACTTTTATAACCCCTCCTGTGAATGATGTTGTTGGTGAATAATATTGAAATGTACTTTCCGTAGGACCCTTAGCTCCGCCCCCCCCTCCCCCCTGTTCGTGGTTCTTTGTTTCCTGTTGTTCCCATTTTAAATTCTACCCTTAATCACCCTCCCTGAAATTACTCTCTTTCTGCATTAGATGCCCCAAGCTCAGCCCCACCAGTTGAAGGAGGTAAGACCACCGAAATGACTCATTTAACCATCTCTGTAGTTCAAGGATGTTTTGTGTTTTCACCAATAACTCTATACAAAATGACGCAAATTTCAACCATCTCTTGTTTGTAGTTCGAGCTCAGGCCTCGTCACATCAGGAAGGTAAGAGTGAAATTACTCATTTCACCATCTATCTCCATGTCATGTGAAATTCAATGTCTGTTCTCTGCTCTCCGAATAGAAGCCTCTCCCCCTCCCCAAGAAGACCAAGACCTAGAGGAGGGTGTAACTGTCCCCCGATGCCAGGGCCCCAGGACAGGCAGGCAACTCTGCTGCCTGTCCATGTGTCACTCTCTCTTTCCGTAGGACTTGGTACGACGTCCACCCCCATCAGAGGTTCTCATGCTGGCTTGTACGCCAATTTTCACTGCAGATATCTCGCCACATGCAATGTGAACTCTCCTGGCTATTGTCTACATTTGCCATCTGCCTTTGATGGTGCTCATACGATATTGAGTATTGCATTATTAATCCGTTGCAAGTGGTCTTATGAGCATATTTGTTTTGTTTACACTGCCGAATGTTTGGTTTTGGATGACATAAAGAACAGAATTTTTACAGTTGTCAATCAACTTACTACTGCCATTTTTCAGCAAAGGGATAGGAGAGCAAGTTATTACTTGTTCAGGCTTTATATTGGTGCAGTGAATACGTCAGGATTTTTTCGACGTCAAAATTTTACATGCATTGAGCAATGCTTTAGCGGAAATTCTATTGTTTTAAAGGTGTCGGATAATACTGACGAAGAGCAAATACTGAAGTTTGTGAGTTAAGAAGCACACGTGACATTGACGAAAATAAAAGAAAGGTCACAGTGTGAATACGCTGTTTTCTATGAGAACGTTTTATGGTTGAGTACTGAATATGTAGATCATGCTATTCATCGGTATCGAGCCTGCCTTCCACCGCTTACTGAGGTAGAAGCCATATTGTGCCTACGTGACTTTGTTGATTTGCTTATTGTTGCTCTCGATGCTGTGCATAATTCCAATATTGAACACTGTGACATACGTCTTGAAAACATATGCTTTGATCCAACCTCTGGTGGGATACGTTTTATTGACTTTGATCATTCTGTGCATGAGACGGAACCTTTATTTTCCAAAACGATTTGGTGTTTGGTTTCATAGATACGCGAAATCATCTTGCATGTATTCCAACTTAAGTAACGTCGAGTCTTTGGATATTCACCAGTTAGGATACATGATACTGTGGCTTACTTACGTCAATAAAACAGCTAATGGGTTCCACTTTGCTGGAAATGCCCAATATCATAAAATGGATGAATTTACTGGATTGGATAATGTACCTGAACTTGTTCAACCATAGATAGTATAATACTATCTATGGTTCAACAAATGATCAGAAGAGGTACAATCCATGACGATGGTGTCCGGTGTGTCAATGATCTTCCAGGTGTTCGACGTCTTCAAGATGTTCTCGCAGCAAGACAAGACGCTGCTGACTAACACTTTTATTTGTTACCATAAGCAGTGCCGTATGTAACCAGAGATATGGTGGAATCACATGTCATTAAGACTCAGACATTAAAATATCAAGTTTATCAATGCCCTCTGTAATCATCCTCATTCAAGTTATTTGCATTGCAATACTTTATTTTCTCATGTGGCTCTCCGGTTATCGATTATGACCTATAGCAATTAAAGCTTATGGGTAGGTTTGAAACTGCATTCTCAGGCTAGCTCTGTGTTGTTTATATGTTCTGAATTCTTCACCTCCCTAACACCTACATGGCCCTGGAGAGAGGGTAGTGGTGAGAGACTACCTACAAGGCCCTAGAGAGAGGGTAGTGGTGAGAGACTACCTACATGGCCCTGGAGAGAGGGTAGTGGTGAGAGACTACCTACATGGTCTGGAGAGAGGGTAGTGGTGAGAGACTACCTACATGGCCCTGGAGAGAGGGTAGTGGTGAGAGACTACCTACAAGGTCCTGGAGAGAGGGTAAGGGTGAGAGACTACCTACATGGCCCTGGAGAGAGGGTAGTGGTGAGAGACTACCTACAAGGCCCTGGAGAGAGGGTAGTGGTGAGAGACTACCTACATGGCCCTGGAGAGAGGGTAGTGGTGAGAGACTACCTACATGGCCCTAGAGAGAGGGTAGTGGTGAGAGACTACCTACATGGTCTGGAGAGAGGGTAGTGGTGAGAGACTACCTACATGGCCCTAGAGAGAGGGTAGTGGTGAGAGACTACCTACAAGGCCCTGGAGAGAGGGTAGTGGTGAGAGACTACTTACATGGCCCTAGAGAGAGGGTAGTGGTGAGAGACTACCTACATGGCCCTAGAGAGAGGGTAGTGGTGAGAGACTACCTACAAGGCCCTGGAGAGAGGGTAGTGGTGAGAGACTACCTACATGGCCCTAGAGAGAGGGTAGTGGTGAGAGACTACCTACATGGCCCTGGAGAGAGGGTAGTGGTGAGAGACTACCTACATGACCCTAGAGAGAGGGTAGTGGTGAGAGACTACCTACATGGCCCTGGAGAGAGGGTAGTGGTGAGAGACTACCTACATGGCCCTGGAGAGAGGGTAGTGGTGAGAGCCTACCTCCAAGGCCCTGGAGAGAGGGTAGTGGTGAGAGACTACCTACATGGCCCCTGGAGAGAGGGTAGTGGTGAGAGACTACCTACATGGCCCTAGAGAGAGGGTAGTGGTGAGAGACTACCTACATGGCCCTGGAGAGAGGGTTGTGGTGAGAGACTACCTACATGGCCCTAGAGAGAGGGTAAGGGTGAGAGACTACCTACATGGCCCCTGGAGAGAGGGTAGTGGTGAGAGACTACCTACATGGCCCTGGAGAGAGGGTAGTGGTGAGAGACTACCTACATGGCCCTGGAGAGAGGGTAGTGGTGAGAGACTACCTACATGGCCCTGGAGAGATGGTAGTGGTGAGAGACCATGGCCCTAGAGAGAGGGTAGTGGTAAGAGACTACAAGATAACGGGACCCATACCAAGCATAAATGTCATCCATGCAACGGTAAAGCTCAAGCTCTCAACATAGTTAGCTGCCCTCCCCAAGCCCAACCAACCTCCTATATGTAGTCTGACACATACATGGACATGGATGGATGAAGATTACCTCTTCCTGGTCGTCATCCTCCATCACTTCCTGGACATCTTCCTTCTTGTCTTCATCCATCATTTTCAACCACCTACAACTGAGCAGGACGCAATTTGAACAAAGAATTGGCACGAACCAAATCTTTCTTACCATGATTCTGATTATAGTTGTATTGATTCTGTATTAAAAATTACTAACTTAAAAATAAGATAATTCCCCTGGAAACAGGGGGGTTGGTTCCAGGAGGCAAAATAGTTCCTGAACCAGATATCTACATGTATCTGTTTGCTTATAATGCTAAGGGCTTGGTCTGTTTTTTTTTTTTTACACATGATTCACACACTCTCGTTCACAACTTGTATTGTTGTGCGCATGTGTACATTCACATAGATCCAAGTAATTTATTTCCTCTACCCACAAAACCAGCTTCCACTCCCCTCCCAAACACCCTCAATCATCAGCTATTTTATCTGGTTCTAAATAAAGCCTCATGGGAGCCTCACCAAGCTGAATGGTCGATAATAAGCGACCACTAAGTCTCCAACCAGGGACAGAATATACCGGCGGTCACTAGCAACCGCTAGAGTGAAAAAAAAAAGGAGGAAGGAGATTAATTCTTTTATAACCCGACATAGAACGAAGATAGCCTAAAGTGCTTATAAGGCGTGTACCTTATATGGTGTGTGCCTAAAATGTCTGATTTGGTGTGTGTGTGTGTTGCAACTTGATCTGTGATGTCTTGTCTGCATGCAAATCATGAAGCTATATATAGTAACGGAGATCCCTATCAACAACAATGTCCTATAGTATTATAATTTAAAACGATGTATGTAGTAATTTACACCTATTTGTCATATTGTCATCAATAATGGAGATTTATTATTAAAGGAAACTCATGCATGTTTGTGTGCAATAAGGTGTGGTCACCTGACGTTCATGTGGCATTCTTGTCCACATACCCAACCTTATACGATCAGCCTTATGTCTGGGAACAAGACTATGGTGGTCAATTGACCAGACATACCCTGGTTCCAATCCAATTCCAAGCAAGTTTTCAAAGAAGAAACAAGATCAAGAAAGATGATAACTGTTATTTAATAACATGTTGAGAACCATCATGCCAGCCCCCTTACCATGGGACTATACCCTCATCATGCCAGTCCCTGCTATAAATAGCTGAAATTCACATCTTATTATCACTACCCAGCTTCCAACCTGTCCCTCCAAACACCATCACCTTTTTTATGTGGTTCTAAAAAATAAAGCCTCACCTTTGAAAATGTAGTGGTAAATGTTCAATAAAAAGCGATCAATCCACAACTAAGTCTCCAAACAGGAATACAGGATCTAGCAACCTCCAGACTTAACAGACCAGTAGTCACCAAACAGGAACAAATGAACCAGCAACCTCCAAACTGAACGAATCACCAAACAGAGACACAGGAACCGCTGAACTGAACAAATAGTCATCATACACTGAGCAGGACGCAATTTGCCCACACGAATCAAGCTGTCCCAAATCCTTATCGCAATTCACTCTTTCAAACAAAATTTAAATGTCCTATGACAATACAAACAACCCCCCACGCCCCCCTTTGGGCGCTAGGAAATGAGGCACACCCATGCAATTTAAATAGCACCCCCACACACAACAGAGAAGGACCATGAGTGCTCTGCTAAGATGGTCACCGAACAGAGTAACCAGGCAGAACAGAGGAAGCAGTAGTCACTGTCAGTACAGGCTTTATAAAAACACGCACACACTCCACTGTTATATAGCCTAGCTAGCTGGCGTGGCACACATGCATGTTCCCGTCCCCAGACATACACAAACCCACACCCCAACATCCTAACCATGATGCAATAATAGCAAATAGCAATATAGCCTCATCCGTCACAAAGGATCATTCCCGTCGCAATACTTTATCTAATCCCCGTCGCAATGCACCCTTCCCGTCGCATTGGATTATTCCCGTTGCAAAGATCATTCCCGTTGCATTACTTTTATTCCCGTCGCAATGCACTATTCACGACGGAAATGATCTTTTGCGACGGGAATAATCGATTGCGACGGGAAGAGTGCATTGCGACGGGAATAATCTCTTGCAACGGCAATGACCCTTTGCGATGGGAATGATCTATTGCGACGGGAATAATTCATTGCGACGGGCAGAGTGCATTGCAACGGGAATAATCTCTTGCGACGGGAATGACTCTTTGCGACGGGAATGATGAATGGCAATGATGGTCCATACACAGGAGAAGAATTTTGAGTGTTCTGAATGTGGGAAGGTTTTTGGACAAAGGGGATACCTGTGTAAATGTCATTTTTACCAGCAGGGACACCAGGTGGGGGCCGAGCTAAGGGGGCCAAGCCAGCATGAGAACCTCTGATGGGGGTGGACGTCGTACCAAGTCCTACGGAGTGACACAAATGGACAGGCAGCAGAGTTGCCTGTCCTGGGGCCCTGGCATCGGGGGACAATTCCATACCATCATAAGCATATGAAAAGATTTGCACTATACTTAATTCTATTTAATTTCAATACTACCAAAACAAAAGTTGTGCTTGCTGTAAATCATTACCAAAAGTAATGTTAAACAGTTGCGACGGGAAGGGTGCATTGTAAAAGTAATGCGACGGGAATGTGGGTATAATCCATTGCGACGGAAATGAAAGTAATGTTACGGGAATGATCTGTTGCGACGGGACAAATCAATTGCGACGGGATGTGTACATTGCAACGGGTATAAAAGTAATGCAACGGGAATGATCCTGTGCGACGGGAATGATCCATTGCGACGAGAATAATCCGTTGCGACGGGAATGATCCATTACAACGGGAATGATCCATTGCGATGGATGTAAACGGGGGCGAAACGGGGCCGTATCGGGAGTCCTCTTTGTCCATTCCACAACTGTCAGTTCCTCTTTGTCCAGCCCACCACAGAGAGGTCCTCTGTTTCCACCCCACTACTGTCAGGTCCTCAATGTCAGGTCCTCTTTCATGCTTATGACAGTAATTTAATAGACAGTGTTATTATTAATCACTTGCTGTTGTTTAATATCTAATATCAACCAAAAAAAAAAAAAAAAACATGTACAAACATTACCACCAAAAATCACACAAAAAAATGCTCTTAATTTGTCCCCAAAAGAGAAGCGTTGAACGGCAATTGCATGTAGTTCTAAATCAGGATTTTTACATATTAGGCACGTCTTGCTTGGAGAACCTCTCGAAAAATGGGTTAACAAAGTTAACGAAGTTAACAAAGAAAGGGAGGTGTATTGATAACAGGTGTACGAAACAGTTTTGCTACAATTTTGGAGCCAGTTGGAAGGGTTGTTGGAAGTATTGCGATTCGTTTTTTGTTGGATGCAAAGGAAGAAGTGCTGGAAGGACTTATAGCTACAGTTACAGTACAAGAAGGTCAGGTCCTTCAGCAACCTGGAGGACTTAGAGAGCTGGCTACGTGGGGTCTACACTCTGCTGTGCCTGGAGCCCAGTGCCCTGTCGCCATAGCACCAACCCCCCCCCCCCCCAGGGGGGGGGGGTCTTTGTACGAGCCCCCCTCGGCCCTCAGCCAGCCGTCAGACGACAGCCTGTTTGAGGACACAGACGTGTTCCCCGCAGTGGGTGCGGTTTTGGACAGGTCGGTGAACCCATCTAGTGAGGGTGGTGTGGTGTGGAGTGAGGTGGTGTTATGTGTACATGTACACATGAGTATTTAAGGTCAAGGCTGCGTTGAGGTGAAGGAGTAGGGACCAGTGGAGGTGTCCCTGTGCGTGCAAAATACAAGACAGGCCTGTTGCAAGGGAACGGGTGGTTATAAAAATGTGTGCCCAGTTGACAGGCCTGTTGCAGGGTGGTTTGAAAAATGTGTGAGTGCTTCCCAGGGTGTGAATGATGTGTGTGTACATCAGCACTGGTGTGTGGGTTTAATTCTTGGGACCAGTGGAGGTGTACCTGTGCGTGCACATGTGGAGGATGTGAGTACAGTATCACCCATCCCACCCTATCTAACGAGCGTCGTTCACTTGACCATCACTAGCTACTGCATGAATTTTAAACCAATTGAACGCAAGTTTCAAATTAACAAGAGAATCACACCGACCGAGTTGCACACACACGAGTACATGTACACGTATAACGAGTACAACCTTGTATGGGTGTACTACTACATATGGGCCATCCTTTTATACATTAGGGGTGGAACCATATATGAACTTTCACCCTCACATAACTTGTAAAACTGTACATCTACATGTATCACCCTCACACATCACTGCCTATCACCCTCACACATCACTGCCTATCACCCTCACATACTGCTTATCACCCTCACATCACTGCTTATCACCCCCACATATCACTGCTTATTACCCTCACATCACTGCTTATCACCCTCACATCACTGCTTATCACCCTCACATCACTGCTTATCACCCTCACATCACTGCTTATCACCCTCACACATCACTGCCTATCACCCTCAAATGACTAACGGTTCCTCTGTTCTTTGCTGGTCTCTGTTCCTGTTCGGAATGATTCATTGCGACGGGAATGATCATTGCAACGGGAATAAAGTAATGCGACGGGAGTAATGCTTCGGGATGCGGATGGCGTCACATGGCACTGATTTTAAATAATTTTTATTCACGTGCGCTGCTACACGTACATGCTGCTAGCGACGGTGAGTGTTGAGCGACGGGGATTAAGGGGGTCATGGGGGAGGGGGGGGGGGGGTTGGCCTCTGCTCCAAATGCAAAAGGACTAACGTGATGTGATCTGGTTTACAGATGGATGCTGCTATAAACGCCTCTATGCGCACACTACCCTCTCTCCAGGGGCCATGTGGGTAGTCTCTCACCACTACCCTCTCTCCAGGGCCATGTAGGTAGTCCCTCACCACTACCCTCTCTCCTATTGACAACTCTTGGTGCAGCGTCGCCTGTGCACGACTGCCAACTAGTATTAATAAATCCAACATACAACACACACACACACACACACACACACACACACACATTATAATTGATTCAGGAGATATTTATCTGAACTAGTTTGCTTGTTGCAGCATTGCTTGCATATATATTGCGTAACAGCTGCCCGTATATTATTGACCACCATGCAAGCTAATTTGCACCAGAAAAAACATCCCACAAATAAAATTTAATACTACAACACAACATCCTCTGCACTCTCTGCTAAGAAGAAAAAAGGATGAAGCCTCACCAGGATTCGAACCCCAAAAACGTGTCTCCACACACACATAGACATAAGGGGGAAAAAAAAAACTCGATTTCACCAGGATTCGAACCCAAAAAAACGTGCTTCGACACTCCACCGGTTATATATACTGTACCATTATATACATAAGTTTACCAGGGCGTGTCCGTTTGGAATGGCAGATTACAACGTTGTTGAAAGAAGACGAGTTAGCTTAGAGGATCCACACATACAATGAAGGTGCGAACACCAGGAACAAACTCATCGACAACCCGCGCGGAAAAGGATGGCCTGGGCAAAAAAAAGGCGGGCATGCGGTTTTTGACGTACCTACACCAATCTTATCACTGCACTCAAACCAAGCACATGCCGGCTCACGCTCGACGCATGCAATACCGATACTCATAGGTGCTTGCATCTCGGTTTCGGAAGGTCCTATGATGTTCAACTAACCGATATCGTAGAACCTATTCAGACACAGCACAGTGCAGTGAGGTATAAGCTTTCATGAAATGAATCTGAAGCTAAAGTAAGCCGTCCCACTGTGCGCTGTCGTGGGAACGATGTTCCAGGTCAAGTCGTATATTTTAGGGGGCGTCTCCAAACTATTTTGGAAAAGATAACGTCATTGTGATGTTTCATTCCCCCGCCCCTCCCCCCCTCCCCCCCCTCCCCCCCTCCCCCCCCTCCCCCCCTCCCCCCCCTCCCCCCCTCCCCCCCCCTCCCCCCCCTCCCCCCCCTCCCCCCCCTCCCCTACGAGTTCGGACGCCATTTTTTTGGTCAAAACGTCACCAGCCTGGCCCAACGTCAAAATGGCGCTAGCTTTTCCATAATAGTTAGGAGACGCCCCCTTACGTACAAATAGAAATTTCTGGCTGTCGTCATCGCTGTAGCGATGACCTAATCAACCCATGTAGGGGCTGGATACGAGTCTAAGTGCTATGAATAAATTACACTGTGCAAACAATCTCTGGGCTGATTTTTAAAAGGAATTAGCGTATGTTTTGAACGGAATGCAATATCGGAATTCTGTCTCGAACAAAAGATGGATCCAAACGCTAAGATCTCCCTGAATTTTTTAAATAGAAATTTGCGACGTACAAAGTTAGATATTTTTTTTTTTGTGATTTTCTATCTTTCAGGTATGCTTTAAAGATATGTACCTGCTTATTAATTATGCAAAAGTTAATTTTCTATATAAATATACGACATCATTTAGATTCCATAATAAAAAGTTGCAAAGATGCTCCAGAGCCAAGATATAGCAACTGCATTTCGAACTTTCATTATTATTTTTCATCCAAAAAATTTCGGAAAAAAAATCAAACAAATTCAAATTTGACATCACAACGCATACCTCTCCAGGGTAAAAAAAATTGAGCGTTTTTGAAACTTCGGGACTTCCTACCTTAATATGACGGTTCAAACGACCACTTACGCGATGGTTCAGATGTTTCATATGGCATTCCAACGAGGGGGATGTACCCCTTCTCTGATTAATGCAACAGGCATAACTCACATGCGCAACAAATAGAAAAAAAAAACATGCTAACCATTGGGTTACCACCTTTTGTTCTACCGAGTGACACAGCAAATTACTCCTTTCCTTTTGCGCGTGAAACAGGTTAAGAAACATAAGCAAACAGAGCAACGTCCAACGATTGATTTGCGGCATACCTTTTTCTGAGTTTTTCAGCACTCGAGGCATCACAAGTAGAAGCATGTGACTCAAAGCTCGTAGAAGTAAATCTGAATGTGTCACATAACCTAGATCACATATTTTACGCACGCAAATAAGTATACGAAGAGGACATACGAATAGTACATTACCGTGTTGGTAGAGGTCATACCTCGCAAAGGAACAAAGCATAAAAATGATCGAGATAAGTTACCGAGTCCTGTTCAGGTCTAGGCCAGCCATGCAAGGAGAGTCACCAGCCATTTTTGCGCGCCAAAATCATAAATTCGTATATAGACAGTAAAATTGAAAGGCCCAGGGTCTGTTACGAGCATTTGAGTATCATCCTATTGTGAAGGGTTAATTTATAAATCCGCCCACTATCACACACACACACACGCACACTATACCGTATATGACATGTTCGAGACAATATTGTCATATTGTAAACAACCAGTATAGATCTATGTATAGAAATATTTGCTTCACCACATTATTATTCAGACATGCAGGCTCTTTGTTGACTCAGCTAGTTTCTTTCACACAAAGGTATACGAACAATATTATCAATTACGACGGGCACGCTTGGAGGTGTTAGGCGCAAATTGTGAATTTGCGCAATTTATAAATTGCGCTGCGCATTATATGAATCCACATAATGCGCAACAAT
This sequence comes from Eunapius fragilis, assembly GCA_963681505.1. Lineage (NCBI taxonomy): Eukaryota > Metazoa > Porifera > Demospongiae > Spongillida > Spongillidae > Eunapius > Eunapius fragilis. The sequence continues at coordinate 9,830,538 of OY811975.1, read as the reverse complement.
TTATAAATCGTTGCGCAAACTGTGAATCGTAATGTGCACGGTCCGTTTATAAATTGCGCAACGTGCGCAATTTATGATTTGTGAAGTTCTGCAACCTAGAAACAATAAAAAACATCAGGTGTGTGTGTGTGGGGGGGGGATGCTCTTATTATTGAATGGTCTCTGTTACCCTCGATTTTCTTTCTAATAAGTGCAAAATTCCAATACGTATGAAGTCCTAAGAAAGGTAGTGTGCCCATTCTGCCCAGATATTATAGTATGCTAGTATACTTTACAGTGACACATTTACTTGTATCATATATGGTCCACTTATAAACTGAATCACAATCATGACAATTGTAAGAGACAACCTATAGTGCATGTATTAAGGGTGCTTATCAACTAAGCAGACTGTTTCCCCCTAGCAATGCACACTTTACATTTCCAGTCATTACTATCATCTTTAAATACTGTTTGGGGAATGTTTTCACATGACTCGTGGTACCATTCCTTGCAGCCAGTGCACTGAGCCATCCGTTCCTCACCATCATCTGGCATGCGACAGTGACAGTATATACATACAAATATTCTGTCTTAGGCTTTCCTGGTTGGATGTTTTTTGAAGGGAAAGGTGTCATTTGTTGACTTTTCAAACATTCTATGAAATGCGGTCTTAACTTATCCTGCTCATAGTGATGACTTGCTGGGTTCAATCCAAATGCCAAATCAGTAGCAAATGCTATTGCAAATACTCCACAGTCTGATGATCCAATCTGACTTTGAGTTTTCAGAACTCTTGTTGTAATCCGTGAGCTGCTACAGCACAACAAAGCAGCGATTTGCATCTTTACATCCATAGGTATTGTAAAGAATTTGCTATCAAACACATTAACAGAAAAGGATTGAGTGTGCTGAACTGTAATCCAATGGTTCCCTCCTGCATTAAGTATTTGAATGAAGGACTCTCTTGTAACAGGAAACGATAAGTTCTGCCCTAGCAATGTACTATACAACCCACACAAGGAAGGAAATTGGGAGGATAAAAGTGATGATGCTGCATCCATGTGCATATCATCAAGCCAATCCCCATGCACTTTGAACTGATTTGATCATTGTGGCTTTGGTCTTGTGCTTGGCAGTTTTGACACACTTTCTGTTCTTCTTTACCTTCAACTGATTTATATCATCACAATCATCATCCCCATTTACTCTACATTCCTCATCCCCATCAGCTCTTTCATGGCACTCCTTATTTGTACAAGCATGCTTTGGATGGCATGCAGTGACTTGTACAATAACCTCCAGATCTTTTACAAGGACAAAGCCTATTCTTGCATCCTTTTGTACAATTGCATTTCAACTGGTCCTTCTTGGTTCTAGCAGCTTCCCTAAGGCTTAAGGTAGGTAGCTTAGAACTGTCTGCACTATACTTGAAAGGGACAGACCTGGTGTATAGCATTAGCTCACCACTTGGATAACAAGTTGATAAAATTCCATTTTCACACCTCATCATACAGAAGTCAGACGTACATGTAGATGTAGATAGAAAGTTTAAGAATAGACAAACACAGACAAAAAAAAAACTCACTGAAGACGGTAATGATCATTCTTAGCCTCCAAAATATAGCACAGCAAGCGAGGCATATCAGTTGACGATCGTTCATTTCTGGGTATCCTTACTGTGACACTATCTCCTGCAGAATACGTTTTGATTTGATGACGTTTGCGCTTGGCATACTGGATCTTCATTCATTCTGCATTTTTTTGATACTCATTGTCGGCTTCTTCTGTAATCTTTAGATGACAGGTGCTGGTTGTTAGTGTAGCCGATGGTGATGTCACTTTTGGTTCACTGAAGGGTTATATCATTATACTATGCAACATATTATGTTGTCATGCACGACAAACCTTATAACTGGAGAATAATTTGAATGTGAGACTGAAGAATGACTTGGAAGTGGTATAGAACTTCATCAGAAGATGCAGAAGACAATGAAATCTTTGAAGGGGGAGTTGAATGAAGCAAAGAATTGAATACAGGAACTGTAAAACATTTGGCATTCCTAAAATGGTGTGATAAAATGGCAACAGCATTTATTACATAAGTCAAACCTTACATGGTTGCAGATACTTGTTTATCAGATATTGGTGACTGAGCAGGTAACTGATGACACAGAGGTGATGACGGCAGAGCTGAAGGTGAAAATGCAAATTGCAGACTTGAAACTGGTAATTGAACTACTGGGATTGATAAGGGACTTCTTGATGGTGGTAACATTTGAGGAGATGAGGAGAAGCAATTTTTTCATCATCACCTGTAGTGGATGAACATATAGTTATTCAGGAAAGCCATGTTCATGTACCAGTATACAATTGATCACCTAGCTCAATTGTGTTTATGCATATTATGCACTGACTGTTTAAATTGCTTCTATGCGCTTGTTGATATGAAGCATTCGATAGAAATGGCATACGTGATATTATATGGCATCCTAACCTGTGGCAATGAGATCTGCAACATCTTCCTCCAAGATACAAGGGTTCTTTCCCTTTGGAAGTTCAGCAAATGGAGTTGTTCTTGGAGGTTGCCCAAAAACCACTTCATAGGGGCTTTTATTCAAAGTGCATACTTGAGTATTAAGATTGTCTGCAGTAGAATGTGACATGAACATTGAATAAATTAATTAATTAGTTCAACTTACATTGAATGCGAGCCAACCAATCAGACCATTGAACATCTTCAGACTCCTTCCTCTCAATTTTCATTGCCTGAATCTGCATTTCTACAAGATGATTACCTTTTTCAACCAACCCTTGTGACTGTGAGTGACGAGGACGCCCATTGATTATAACAACCTCTCCCGGCCATGATCAAACAACTTCTTTCACAATCTCGTTGAAAAACTCCCTCCCATTGTCAGATTGCAGTATCTTGGGAAGGCCCAAATAGGGAAATACTCTTTTCACTAGACCAACAGCAACATCAACTGCTGATTCTTTCACTAAAGGCCACAGAATATTGAACTTAGACCAATGATCCATGTAATGAGCAATGTAATGATATGAACCTCAGGCATATGTCTCATATCAATGAGGTCAGTCTAAATATGTAGGAATGAGGCATATGAATATAGTACAATGCTTAACATAACATAATCACTTTACCTGCCATCGAGTTAGAAAACCTGACGACACTATTGGTCTAAGTGGAACAGTACTATTCTGGGGTTGTTTAAGTTGACAAATTGAACATGTGTTACAGGAAATACTGCACAGCTTCTCTAGGTAGGCAGTCATACGTTCTATGTACCTGAAATGTGAGAGTGCAATAGTGATATACTGACATAAATAATATTATAACAGTTTTGATGCACACTAAAAAATTAATGTCAGTCTTTTTATCTGCACAGTGCTGTATGAGTTGTGTGATACATGCTAATTACAACAAAGACACATAAAACATACTTCTGCATGCCAGGGTTTTTTTGTAACCAACATGACCACTTTCCAATGAATGGATACGTTCAAGGATGTCATAGAACTTTTCAACCATAGCAACCACACGAGAATTACCAAAAATAGTCTTGTCATTTTCATTCTGTTAAATAGAATAATTAATAGAATGCATCCACCATTCAAGCAATTATGAGTCATACATGTGCAGTTATTATAAATAATACATAGATGCATAAGAAACACTAACAATACACATCCATACACACCTACAGTTCTACAAAGAACCTGCCATGCATGCAATGCCCTTCCTAAAATGGAAAATGCACACTGTGCCTCTTTACAGAGGATAGAGGATAGAACAGCTGCAACTCAGCTGCAACTATTACATTGAAGGCAGTTGGTTTTCCTCTGTCAAAGCCCTGAACAAGGTTAGATTTTATCTTGAGGAGGAGGAGAACAAAGGAGCACATTCCCTCCCCTATCCGTATACACTACCTGTTTGGCATGCATGTAGGTGTAGCTTTCTTGATTTACTCACCTTGGCTTTAACCGGGAGACATAACACTTCAGTCAACTCCAACTCTGCGCAGTTTAGCAGCTCAAACTTCTTTGTTCTATTCACCCAATGTCTGAAAGAAGCTGTGACGCCACTATACTCTCCCTTAACAGCTTGACGAACACTGTGCAAATAGTTTGTTATACGATACTGTATACTTTGGACTATACTTGAAATATACGCCGGATCAGTACATTTGAGATATACGACGTTGTATATTTCACGAATACACAACCGCACTTGCGTCACAGTTTACATAGGCAGCCATTAAAATGTAATGACCATGCAATAACCCGTTGTGCGCTTATTACACTTGCAAATTCATTGGCCACAGCTAAAATGCTCTTCTCATCTTACAGGCTAGTGGAGCCACACTATAGTAAGTGCTCAGGTTATAACTATGGCCGGTATGGGAGGGCCGGTTAATGCATACGTCAGGGGGTCACAACTGTTTTTTCTTCCCTCGGGGAATAAGTGGTCCGGTTAAAACCGTACCTTGTCCTATAATCATGCTTGTTTACAGATGCTGACATGGTCATTTTAACATCCTTTTAGCGAACAAAAGTCAAAAAAGTAGCCACTATCGGTCGACGAATGGAGCACTCCATGTATGTATACGTACTGGTTACTCGAACCTATCCCCTATCAAATTTTTTACCACAGCCACTTGCGAGCGTGAGTATATATGTATTGTACTGGTACATGATCGCATGTTATAATTAGCTGTATACTAAATTATGTATACAGCGGATATTGCATTTATACAAATAAAAGATATGTACTTTAGAAGTAATTAGTTTCCACAATGTCAGATCCTTAGGCTAGTAAATATGATTTAGGGTTCTCCAGAAATCTCATCGAGGTGCCATCGCTTCCTTGCATGGTAACAGACATGCTATGATTCATTGTGTTGGTGATGATCTTTTTTGGTGCTCTTTCTGACATGAGCGATGGTATAGGGCTGCTCCAATTAGGAATGTGATTTGCTTACCGCACGTGACTTGTAAATTTTAGGCGGGCTATTCCATTGCCGCGTGTTGATTGCTTTTAATGCGAAGACTCTGAAAATGGACTCTTGAGATCAGCGTATTGTTTGAATGGTAAGACTAAGTTGACGAGAAATAGTGTTGCTAATCACCTCTCACTGTTTGGCATGTCCCAAGTGTTCCCGTTGAGCAACCCATAGATAGTGTCTATGAGCAACCGAAACCGGCACAACGGAGGACGGTAAAAAAAGGTATGCCATTTCTTGTTTTGCGAAGTGCTGCTATACTCGTCCATTTGTCTAAAGTTGTTCGTGTAACTGGCTACGTGTTGGGCGAATCCGGACACTTTGACAAGTCGGGTATTATCAGACAGTTTCATCGTGATTTGTTGCTGACAGGTCCGGTAAGCGTTTAACCTCCTTGACCTTTCCCAACTGTTCACAATTTGCTAGATGAAACGTGACTAAAAGGTAAGCGTTGCCAATTTCGTTTTCATTTCAATGTCTCTGTTGTATCAACACGACAGTTCGCAAGGATACATATGCGGTGAGTTAAATAATTTTGACGATAAGAATTTACAGTTGTTGTTCTGTACAGGCGACTTGGAACGAAGTTATGCTGAATGTCACCTCGGACTGTTATTTTGTTGTTCTGTTGTACTTGTGCAAATTATTAAATTTTCAATTGGATTCTAAATTGGATCGGGAACGAGGGGTGGGAGTAGGACAAATACACGGAATATGAAGCGCTTAGTATACGGTGACCGACAAGATAGCCACAAAGTGAATTCAAAGGCTTGCTAAGCGACCATGAATATCACGTGATCGGTTATATTTCAATATACGCACCCGTGTATATGGTTCTATACGCAGGTGCGTATATATTCGAATATACGCTATAGAATACGCTATCGTATAACAAATCATTTGCACAGTGGAATCCTCTTGGCTTTCTCTTCGCTAACGGTTTTGCTCGTTCTTCTACTTTTATCTACATACCTTTCACGGCAAAACTTCTTGAATATCAGTCGATGCTCCTCTTTAGACATTATCGAAGTGTTAACGCCACGTGGATATGCACCAGGAATTTGAGCAATTTATAAATTGTTGCGCACTATGTGGATTCACATAATGCGCATGGCAATTTATAAATTGCCCAAATTGATAGATTGCGCCTAACAGAGGCATTAATTTGCCATACCCTCTTATTCTTTATAAACTGCCGTTGCTTCACGGCTCGCTGAATGCGAAAAAACTACTCTGATGTTCTTCCTTCACTGAATCGGGCTATATCACAAGTGGGTCTGTATACAACCTTGTGTTGTAAGAAAAGAGGGCGTGGCATCATAACAACGAGGCATGACAACATATACAGCTTGTAAAGTTAATAACCCAGTCTATATCATTCCTGAGTCACCAGTGATTCGACTGGCCATACCCAATTCAAGCTATAAAGCACGTTCAAATATATACTTCGCTTAACATTTGAGCCCAACTACAAAAATAGAAACAGGCTCAGGTCGCGATGATCTGCAGCATAAATGAACGTGTATTAAACTAAGTGCTAGTCACGTGATACAGATAACCAAATAAAATAATTAATTTTTTTAAAAAGATTATTATCAGTGATGCCTGCTGACCAAGCCACCAAGGATTAAAGCTACAGTAGCTCCACCACAGCTGTCCGCAGACAAGCGCGTTGCTTCTTTATGAATGCTGCACAAGAAGCTTATACAGGCATGCGTATTTCCACTTGTTAAATCGATCCGCATTTCCCGTTCTTACTACTCCGCATTCGGCCCCTCTAAATACTGCACAGCATTCTGCTCTTCATACTAGTCTTTTCACATACGAGTCCCCATATGTGTCCGGATACTAGAGTTTCTGCATACGTATCCGTATATGACTTAGTATGCAGTATCTGCTCTACTCTGTATACGGTATACTTCCGCGCAGTGGATGTGACGGTCAAATCAAAGGCTGCTGGCCATGGTTTACCCAAACCAAAGAACAATCCTCCGGCAGCTGAACTTGATGATGACATGGATGGGGAAACAGACAACACTAAACCCGTTGAAAGAGCTAGATGCACCGGAAGCTATTCCGGAACAAGCCCAGAACCCTGATGCGGCGGCGAATCGGCCAGCACCGAGGTACCCTACGAGAAATTGACGGCCTCCGTGCTATTCCCTATTCATACCTCGGGGCGAGCTCTCACAAGAAGGGGAATGATGTAATGGAACGCTGACATGACATGTACATGCATCTTTATGCGCTTGCACAATGTGAATATATAAGTTGTCTGTACACTAAAATTGTGCCTTTTTGCCGCCATTTCTGGTTAGCTATACAATCAGAGAAAGTTATCAATATGTGGAGAACTCCTTAACAGTCTGCAAGCATTTCGAAGACGAAGGCTTGGTTTGCCCCCCATAATCTCTTTTCACAGTTGGAGCTACGGATAAAATTGATCATATAATGCTTCGTCTTCATCAGCACAGGGTTCTTTTCATGGTACAGGAATAAGTGTTTTTCAGTTCCCCACTTGTTCTAATGCAGGACTATGCAGGGACATGGCAAATGAAACATTTAATTTCTTGAATATGAGTTCTATGTATATGTATTATGTATTATTATAATTGTGCAACACAATTAATTTAAACATCCAACAACAATACGTGTAAGTACAGTAGTAAAGATAATTTAGATGGTATTGCTGGCCGCAAATGAATCATGTACTTGTTTTGTTGGTATGCCACTAACTACACGTACTTTTTCCAACACTTTCGTAAGTTCAAAATTCATCTCAATATTTGCTTCAGTTTGGTCACAATCAACAACAGACCCCAAATCAAAAAATGATATATATATGTCTTCACTGTTAGCTTTTTTGTAGTAGCCCAAGTTGTCGATTCTTATGTCTTTGTGACATAAACCTAAGCTTGACAATTTCTCAATTGCAGCTTTGGCCATTTCCTCGAAGCCCTCAACAATCATAGTCTTGCATGGCAGCATATATGGCATGACAACAGCACACCTAGATGCCAATGTGACAACACGTGATCCATTAAATCCCAATCTCTTCCATACATTTACCTCACGTTCTGCATCAACAGGTGCACTAATATTTTCTTTAAGATAAAATTTTATAGCACATACATTTCGTGATGAAGAACATGCCAGCCACACCCTGCTATGCAATCCCTGTCCTATTGCTCTCAAAAGGTAAAAATTTTTAGTTTTCCCGTGGGGCATCTTTTCATAAATAAGGAGATCAGAGTCATTCCATGGACTGCTCACCCACAAATAAGTTTCAGGAGTATGCAGAAAATATTCTCGATTCTTTGAAATGGGTGCAGTATACAAAGGCTGTACAGCGGTATACATTTTACATATGGTAGTTGCAAGCAAGGATAGAACCTTTTCAGGTGAATCTTTGTTACTGACTACAGTTGTTCCACTACAAATTCTTGAGTCATTATCTTTAGTATATCCCATGTTTGACTCATTATCATTATTCAATTCATCTAAGTTCAACATAGGAATGGTAATATCACTGGTAGCTGCAGTAAGAGTAAAATGGTTCCATTCAGATTGCATGTCAATCTCCCTAGCAGCAATGGCATCACCATCATTGTCACGCAGCCATAGCACCTGCCAATCATTAAAATTAGTCAATATACCTATTGCAAAGTTTAAGTTAAAATTTACTTTCAAAATCTTCAAATAGTCATAGAGTTGACCATGCATACGTTCATTGTTGAGATTGGATGTAGGCTTCTTGACTTCTACAACACCAATAGGGACTGAATGTCCCTCATAAAACTTTCTATGTAGAATCCACAAATCAGGACATGACTGGAATACTGATATTTCATTGGAGATATTGATGTTCAATTTCAAGGCATCCACAACCGTTCCCATCAATAGCCATACATGTGATCGAGCATCTGCTTCAGAACGACACTCTATTAGATCATCCTTCCAAATCTTAGGGCGAGGATAATGGCATACATTGTTAATAAAAGTGTTATCTTTGAGTATCCCCAGCCCCTTAGTGTAAATAGATACAACTTTATGAACCGATGCAGAGCGAGAAAGAAAGACAGTGGGGATGAGTTGCGGTAGCTCAAGAAGTGTCGGTGATGTAGCTGAAACAAATGAAAATGGTTTGTTGATGGACGGATGGGACGAATGGAAACAGATGGATGGATGGATGGATGGATGAATGGATGGATGGATGGATAGACGCATGGATAGATGGAGTCTAACCTTCAATTGGTACATACAGTGACACAGAAAATCATACTGTTTCACCATGGGAAAGGTTGGAGTGAGCATACAGGACGGGAAGGGAAGGGAAGGGATGATGACAACACTGGATGATGACCACACTGGATGACGACCAAACTGGATGACAACCAAACAGGATGATGACCACACTAAATGAGGACCACACTGGATGATGACCACACTGGATGATGACCACACTGGATGATGACCACACTGGATGAGGACCACACTAGATGAGGACCACACTGGATGATAACCACACTGGATGATGACCACACTGGATGAGGACTACACTGGATGATGACCACACTAGATGAGGACCACACTGGATGATGACCACACTGGATGATGACCACACTGGATGATGACCACACTGGATGATGACCACACTGGATGATGACCACACTGGATGAGGACCACACTAGATGAGGACCACACTGGATGATGACCACACTGGATGAGGACCACACTGGATGAGGACCACACTGGATGATAACCACACTGGATGATGACCACACTGGATGAGGACTACACTGGATGATGACCACACTAGATGAGGACCACACTGGATGATGACCACACTGGATGATGACCACACTGGATGAGGACCACACTGGATGATGACCACACTAGATGAGGACCACACTGGATGATGACCACACTGGATGATGACCACACTGGATGAGGACCACACTGGATGACGACCACACTGGATGATGATCACACTAGATGAGGACCACACACACTAGATGATGACCACACACTGGATGATGGATGACAACCACACAGGATGATGACCACACTAGATAATGACACACTAGAAACTAGATGAGGACCACACCAGATGATGAATACTAGATGAGGACCACACTGGATTATGACCACACTAGATGAGGACCATACCAGATGATGACCACACTAGATAAGGACCACGCTGGATGATGACCACACTGCATGATGACTACACTAGAGGACGACCACACTGGATATGATGACCAAACTGGATGATAACCAAAATGGATGATGACCACACTAGATGATGACCACACTAGATAAGAACCACACTGGATGACGACTACACTAGATGAGGATCACACTGGATGATGACTATGACCACACTGGATGATGACCACACTGGATAACGACCACACTGGATGATGACCACACTGGATGATGACCACACTGGATGATGACCACACTGGATGACGACCACACTGGATGATGACTGCACTAGATGACAACCACACTGAATGATGACCAAACTGGATGATGACCACACTAGATAAGGACCACACCAGAAGATGACCACACTAGATGAGGACAAAACTGGACGATGACCACACTAGATGATGACCACACACACTGGATGATGGATGACGACCACACTGGATGACAAACATGCAGTACGATGACCACACTAGATGATGATGACACTGGAAGATGGATGATCACTACACTGGATGAGGACCAAACTGGATGATGACCAAACTGGATGATAACCACACTACATGAGGACCACACCAGGTGACAGATGATGACCACACTAGATGATGTGGTAAGATGTGATGATCATGACCACACTGGATGATGACCACACTAGACTTATGTACTGCTTAAATAAGTGTCGGAATTCATAGCACAAAAAAAGTGTACCTTGATGAGATTCAAGTTGTCTCAATGCTGCTCGCTTAGCTTCTAGGTCTAGGGGTGAAAGTGTGTGTCAATTACATGGTCATGTATGAAGGCAGTTAGAGATGGAAGGGATGGGTGTGAATGGATGGATTGTCAATCAAGGGAACGGGACACTTACCATTTACTACACCGCTTAGAACATTTTGGGCGATCCTTAAACCAACTATGGCATTACCAAAACAGTCCATGGCATAATCTGCATATTTTTGGGCTCTCTCTGCACATTTTTTGGCTTCTTCCTTAGCCACTTCATCCTTAGCCTCAGCCACTTTCTTCTCAGCCTCAGCCACTTCATCCTTAGCCTTAGCCACTTTCTTCTCAGCCTCAGCCACTTTCTTCTCAGCCTTGGCCACTTTCTTCTCAGCCTTGGCCACTTTCTTCTCAGCCTCAGCCACTTCCACTTTCTTCTTATCTTCTGCATCAGACATTTTCTCAGGCTTGCAGAGTCAAACACCCTTCAAGAAGTGCTAAGAAAGGAACATGACTTGAAAAGATATTCTTGATGAGGATGCAAGCTCCATGCAAATTGGACACTGAAACATCCGGTTGTTACCAAGCCACCATTTCTCTATATCACTACATACCCTGCCCTGGGATTCTAAGGTAATAATATCACAGTGAGAGATAGGTGGAGAGAGTGGATAGGCGGAGGGTGGAGAGAGGGAGGGTGGTGAGAGGAGTGAGAGTGACCATGAGTACAAAGGGTGACCATGAGTGCAGAGAAGAGAGATGGGTGACCACGTGTGAAGAGAAGAAAGAAGGGTGACCCTGGGTGAAGATAAGAGAGAGGGGTGACCAAGAGTGCAGAGAAGGGTGACCATGAGTGCAGAGAAGGGTGACCATGAGTGCAGAGAAGGGTGACCATGAGTGCAGAGAACAGTGACCATGAGTGCAGAGAACGGTGACCATGAGTACAGAGGAGGGTGAAGAGAAGGGTGACCATGAGTGCAGAGGAGGGTGAAGAGAAGGGTGACCATGAGTGCAGAGAAGGGTGACCATGAGTGCAGAGAAGGGTGACCATGAGTGCAGAGAAGGGTGACCATGAGTGTAGAGAAGGGTGACCATGAGTGCAGAGAAGGGTGACCATGAGTGTAGAGAAGGGTGACCATGAGTGTAGAGAAGGGTGACCATGAGTGCAGAGAAGGGTGACCATGAGTGCAGAGAAGGGTGACCATGAGTACAGAGGAGGGTGAAGAGAAGGGTGACCATGAGTGTAGAGAAGGGTGACCATGACTGTAGAGAAGGGTGACCATGACTGTAGAGAAGGGTGTAGATGAGTGCAGAGGACACCATGAATGGGGAGATGGGTGATCATGTGTATAGATAAGGGTGACCAAGAGTGGGGATAAGGGTGACCATGAGAGCCGAGAAGGGTGACAATGAGTGCAGAGAAGGGTGACCATGAGTGTAGAGAAGGGTGACCATGACTGTTCAGAAGGGTGTAGATGAGTGCAGAGGACACCATACAGTGACAATTATAACGGTCGGACATCAGACATTTGGCGGGGCGTTTTAGCTAATTGTCCGATCATTTGGTTAATTAATCGGACACAATGGCCGACCGCAAACGAGACGCATGTTTTAGTGAAGATCAAGAAGCAGATGAATGTGGAAGTGCATCTAAAAGGAGGCAGGTATCGAAGAGCACTTTCGAAAATTGGCAACGCAAGTTCGACAAAGAGCACCAAACGTTGACTTGGCTTCGCTGTCACCTGGACCAGTGCAATATCTGTATTGCGATGTTTGCAAGAAGTATGAAGCTAACATCCAGTCGTTAAAGAATTTCACCACCACATGGATAACCGGCTCCACCAACCAAAAGGTCAGTAACGTCGTTGACAATGCCTCTAGCGATGTCCACAGGGCAGCTATGATGCGGTTGCAAGCTGACCATGCCAAAGCGAAGGGTCAGCCTGCCACAATGGTTTCTCCAATTGTAGCGTCTTTGTGGCAAATGGATGACAAAACACGTTCACGAATGCGACGGAAGTTTGACCTCTGTTTTGTTATGGCTAAGGAAAGTCTTCCTTTTGCCAAATATCAATCGCTGCTGGAATTAGAAGCTCGACATAGTGTTGACTTGGGTTTTGAGCATAGCACACCTGACTCTGCTAAGGCATTTACTAGCTATATAGCTCAAGCACAGCGTGAAGTGTTTCTTAAAAGCCTTGCAATCCGAAAATGTTTCTTTTATAGCATAATGATGGATGGTTCAACTGATGCTGGCAATGTTTTAGATGAAATGGTTGTACTATTGAATAATTGCAAGAATGATGACACAAGAGAAATTACTTCAGTCACTAGATATTGCTCTGTCCACAGTCCAAACAGAGCAGATGCCACTGGACTAATAGGATCACTTAAACATGCCCTGCAGCCACTTGGTGTGACAGATCTACTTGATCAGGCTAGTGTTCTTAATGTGAAAAACATGCCTGTATTAGTTGGAGGTAGTTCAGATGGAGCCTCTGTTAACATATCTGACTGCAATGGTGTTAGGGGACAATTACAACGTGCTTTACCATGGCTGTTTTGGGCGTGGTGTTTTGCGCATCGTTTGGAATTGTCATGCAACAATGCATTTTGTAGCCCTTTGTTTACATACATTGAAGAAATGCTGCTTCGTCTATATGATCTTTATGAGAAATCGCCCAAAAAGTCTACTGACCTTGCCAATATTGTTAAGAACCTTCAGCATGTTTTTGATTTCCCTAAAGGAGGTAACCTTCCAACTCGATGCCATGGAACTAGGTGGATTTCTCACAAGAGGAAGGCTATACAACGTGTAGTAGACAGATACGGAGCACATTGTCCATCTGCAGGCTTTAATTGATGACAAATCTATCAAGACCACTGATAGAGCCAAGCTGAAAGGCTACCTAGTGAAGTGGAAGGCAGAAAAGACATGGATTGGCTGTGCAATGTATACAGATGCTCTGAAACCAGTGTCACTTCTTAGCTTGACTCTTTATGGCAATCAGCAATCTTTGACCACTCTCCGGTCATTGGCACAGACAGATCCTACTGAGTGGCCCACATTGCAGTTAGTCAAGAGCAGGTTGAAGGATGATGATGGTAACAAGGAGTACCAAGGCATAATTTTACAGAACTTTGAAGGAAGTCTTGAGCAGTGTAAAACACACGTTTTAGCTGACCTCCAGATGCTTGAAGATTGTATTAAGCAGCGTCTTGAATGGTCCGATATAACCCTCTTAAGATCAATTCTGGTTTTTATAGATACTCAGAACTAGCAGCAGAGCAGTAATGGAACAGAGAATGATGAAAGTTTGGCTTCAGTAAAAGCAGCAGTAGAACACATTATTTCTATCTTTCGTTTTCCACTAGAGGCTAAAGGGGTGTGTGTAGCAGTGTGTCAGGATGAAATACAAGAGGCTGTGGAGCATGCACGAATGTTTCTTCCCATTGGCACAGAAACGTATCGTAAGATTTGGTATAAACTTGAAAAATGTCCAGACTCCAGCAATTGGCAAAACGTTGTCTGCTTGTGCCATCTGATTTTTAGTCTCCCATTTACAACTAGTAGGGTCGAACAGCTGTTTTCCAATGAGTATAGAGAAGGGTGACCATGAGTGCAGAGAAGGATGACCATGAGTGCAGAGAAGAGTGACCATGAGTGCAGAGGAGAGTGAAGAGAAGAGTGACCATGACGGTAGAGAAGGGTGACCATGACTGTGGAGAAGGGTGTAGTTGAGTGCAGAGAAGGGTGACCATGAATGCAGAGAAGCAGGGCTTGAAATAACTTTGTCACTTGTGCTGACAAATTGCCAGTACAATGCTAGGTTTGTCTTGTCAAATAATATTTGTCCTGCCGATTCCCCCAGTACCCATACAAATTTTATTAAGTTGTATGCATACATGTAAGTGTCTCTGATGTAATTATACGTTTTATTTGACCTTGTGTGGTAGAAGAACGGAGTTACGACGTTACAATTGATGATTCCGTGACGATTGTTGTCAATGTTGTGCTATTCCGAAAAAAAAGCCATTGCACGCTTGCGCATGTCTGTCACAGCATGGTCTTTAAAAGAAGAGGCTCTGACATTACTTGTCCCCTCCACAAACGCAGGATGGTAGTTATGTACACCAAACAGTTTATCTTTATACTGCCTGCAAACTTTACACGAAAGTGTGTTTTAAATACATGGCCGTGTCCATCACTATCAAATATTATCCAGATAGTCATGCTGAACGATCGATTGTTTTCCATTATCCATTTCTCTACCATTTCCAGCTAACTGCACGCTTTCAGGGGCGAATCCAGGAATTTTGATAGGGAGGAGGGGGGGAGAGGCCACCAATAATGACAAGTTATAATTAAGCGGAAAATGGGCGTGGTTCACCGAAAAGGGGTGGATGTGAGAGGGGGATATGCCCCCTCCCGCGCAAAGCGCGGACGCTTTTGGTAGCTGTACGTTCAAAATGCAATACAAAACGCTATATTGCGCGACTATGAATATATATTAATTAGACGAACAAAAGGGAGAGCACGGGCCCCCAGTCCCCCCCCCCCCCCCCCCCCCTGGATTTGCCACTAGCTTCTTGGCTGGTGGGGGACTGTCATTGTCATTTACAGCATCCACCATTTTGTCCGGACATTTATTACGGATCAATATTAATTTTGCCTGGACATTACAATAATTTGTCCGAAAATTGCCAATTTGTCGGCCGCTATTTCGAGCCCTGAGAAGGGTGACCATGAGTACAGAGAAGGGTGACCATGAGTGCAGAGAAGGGTGACCATGAGTGCAGAGAAGGGTGACCATGAGTGCAGAGAAGGGTGACCATGAGTGCAGAGAAGGGTGAACATGAGTGCAGAGAAGGGTGACTATGAGTGTAGAGAAGGGTGACCATGAGTGCAGAGAAGGTGCAGAGAAGGGTGACCATGAGTGCAGGAAAGGGTGACCATGGGTGCAGAGATGGGTGACCATAAGTGCAGAGAAGGGTGACCATGAGTGTAGAGAAGGGTGACCATGACTGTAGAGAAGGGTGACCATGACTGTAGAGAAGGGTGCAGATGAGTGCAGAGGATCACCATGAATGGGGAGATGGGTGACCATGTGCATAGATAAGGGTGACCAAGAGTGGGGATAAGGGTGACCATGAGTGCAGAGTGACCATGAGTGCAGAGTGACCATGAGTAAAAAATCTAGCAACCACTAGACTAAATGGTCAGTAGTCAGGAACTAGCAAGTCTTATGTATTTTATGACCTATAGATGTGGTTCTAAACTGCATATGATCAGTTGATATTCCTAAAATTTATATCCATCTTTTAAATTTTACTACCCACAAAACAAGCTTCCACCCCAAACACACCCCACCCCCTTTCAACATCATCTACTATTTTATGCGGTTCTAAATAAAACCTCATCCGAACAGCCTCACCTTTAAAATATTTGACAGTAGTAGTATCACAAGCTGAATGTTCAATAATAAGTGCTCAATCCACAGCAATGTCAAGATCGAACAGAGTAACAAGACTAAATAGAGGTCACCAAACAAAATTAGCCAGCAAAAGTATAATTTATTGTTTACACAAACAAAATGTATTCTATTCCAAAACTAAACGTTAACATGAATGCAGAGAAGGGTTACCATGAGTACAGAGAAGGGTGACCATGAGTGCAGAGAAGGGTGACCATGAGTGTAGAGAAGTGCAGAGAAGGGTGACCATGAGTGAAGAGAAGGGTGACCATGAGTGCAGAAAAGGGTGACCATGAGTATAGAGAAGGGTGACCATGAGTGTAGATAAGGGTGACCATGAGTGTAGAAAAGGGTGACCATGAGTGCAGAAAAGGGTGACCATGAGTATAGAGAAGGGTGACCATGAGTGTAAATAAGGGTGACCATGAGTGGGGAGAAGGGTGACCATGAGTGCAGAGAATGGGTCAGGTATTATGACCAGTGTAGGTCATGTGTCATATTGCCAATGTGCATGCTGCCAGCGTTTGACCTTTGAGTTAAACGGGAAACCCAGGGGGGCCAGGTACTTCGTGTTCGTAGTACTAGTATTCGGTGTAAGTACATCGCTCGAAAGACCAAACGGCAAAACCTCTCTTAGGTGTTCACCCGCGTGTACAATTGTAATCCCCGATGGCATCCATGACAGTTACAATACAGTAGCGGCTCGCTACAGCGGTAATTATCACATTCGCTCCAGCAGAAAAATATTTATTTCACCTGGTACAGAAGAAACTGTTGGTGTACTTAGCAAACCCGCCTGTGGTTGAGCTCCTCTCTAAATGGAATTCACTGCTTATACGCGGTTTTGCTATGTAATAGCGCTTCGTAATCCGCTCCTTCTCTCATATTGTACTATTAAAAAAGGGGCGGATTACGAAGCGCTATATACACGGCAAAGCCGCGTATAAACAGTGAACTCCATTTAGAGAGAAGCATAGTCAACCACAGGGGGGTTTGCTAAGTACACCAACAGTTTCTTCTGTACCAGGTGAAATAATTATTTTTCCGCTGGAGCGAATGTGATAATTACCGCTGGAGCGAGCCGCTACTGTAAACGCTTATTCTTGAAGTCGCCATCTTTAGCAACTCAAATTGGGGCCCATTTCCGGCCAGCCATCGCTTTTATATCCATAAAACACCACAAACCTACAGTCAACAACCGCACAATGAGTACTGTTTCTAGTTTAGTTTATACAGTATAGCCCACCACGCAAGGTTGTACCACACCACACGCTTAGTACCTGTTT
The DNA here is from genome assembly GCA_963681505.1 of Eunapius fragilis. Taxonomy (NCBI): domain Eukaryota; kingdom Metazoa; phylum Porifera; class Demospongiae; order Spongillida; family Spongillidae; genus Eunapius; species Eunapius fragilis. Next base: position 9,812,847 of record OY811975.1, on the reverse strand, counting down.
GCCGTTAGCAATAAGATCTGGAGCAAAACGCTATGCGCATGCGTAATATTAAGCAGACCACATAACACACCCACAAACACTAGTACGGGTTCGGAAAATAATTGGCTGAGGTGGGTTACTGTTTTGTGAATGTCTATCTGTGTCTTATTAAGAGGTGACGCTATACCATTGTTATGTGATATGATCTGTGGGGATCTTTTTAAAATATAGGTTTGTCCTAACTTGTGAGTACTTTCGCCTTTGTTACTTGTCTATTGAATATTGGGATGTGATTTCAAAGGTTGCTTATCTGATGTGCAAAAAGCTTCCTTAAATGACAGCATAAACAGTAAGGGAGTATAAGTATTACTAAGTATTACTAACTTTGTTTCCAACCATCTTAGTCTACTTCAGGGCCAGCGGCTATTTTACACTTTGCTTTTCGGTCAGCACACCTTACAAACAAGACTTCATTGTCAGATTAAAATGCTCTGAAAGCATACACTTAAATACAAAGGATTAATATGTCACATACAGACAGTTAAAGTTCACACATGAAGCACTGGAGCCCATTGTTGTTCAGATCAGGTGAGTAGGAAGGTACCAGACATCTGTCCCATAACATTACACAAAGTACACCACAAATTACAGTAAAAAACCACACAATGAATCTAGTTTCTAGTTTAGTGGGCGAATTGTTTATAGCCCACACTTAATTTCTTCAGTTCTGGAGTATATGCCGAAATTACTGGGGGTATACAAGGGTGGGCACGAGGAGAACTGCACTGCTAAAAGGCAGAAATATGAGGACAATTCAGCTGCCATTAAGGCATCTGAAAGGAATCGGTATTGGAATGACACACTGTCTGACTGGCTAAAGGTCGCTGCCGAGAGGACACGGTATCAAAGGAACTACCAACAAACAGTAACAATCGCTTCAGAATGGATCGGCCATCCCCAAATGGATGGATATCACTACAGAGAGCAACACCTTATGCAATACCAGGTTCTATGTATATGTGGCTACAGTGGTATTAATAATCTTTAGGCAAATCTACAAGACTAAATTGCAAGCGAGCAATTGTATATTTCATCAACACAACTTTTGTCAACACCCCTTTAAATTTACATATCGTACTTATAGACACAGTTTCACTTTCAAATTCACTTTGGATAATGAATACTAATATAATTGAAAGTTGGAAATTTCAGTAGGACAAGATATCTTTGTAATGCTGTAGTAATGCAATGCTTACTAAAATGGCGGTTTAGCTCAGGTCTCCTCCACAGACCCCATGGCACCAGGTCTCCTCCACACACCCCATGGCACCAGGTCTCCTTCACACACCCCATGGCACCAGGTCTCCTCCACACACCCCACGGCACCAGGTCTCCACACACCCCATGGCACCAGGTCTCCTCCACACACCCCATGGCACCAGGTCTCCTCCACACAGGCACCAGGTCTCCTCCACACACCCCATGGCACCAGGTCTCCTCCACACACCCCCTGGCATCGGGTCTCCTCCACACACCCCATGGCACCAGGTCTCCTCCACACACCCCCTGGCATCGGGTCTCCTCCACACACCCCATGGCACCAGGTCTCCTCCACACACCCCATGGCACCAGGTCTCCTCCACACACCCCACGGCACCAGGTCTCCACACACCCCACGGCACGAGGTCTCCACACACCCATGGCACCAGGTCTCCACACATTCCATGGCACCAGGTCTCCTCCACACCACACACCCCATGGCACGAGGTCTCCACACACCCATGGCACCAGGTCTCCACACATTCCATGGCACCAGGTCTCCTACACACATCCCATGGCACCAGGTCTCCTCCACACATGGCACCAGGTCTCCTCCACACACCCCATGGCACCAGGTCTCCACACACTCCATGGCACCAGGTCTCCTCCACACACCCCACGGCATTGCAACGGGAAGGGTGCAATGCGACGGGAATTAAAGTAATGCAACGGGAATGATCCTTTGTGACGGTAATGATCCATTGCCATTGCAACAGAGATAATCTCTTGCGACGGGGGAATGATCCATTGCGACGGAAATGATCTATTGTGACGGATCCTTTGCGACGGAAATGAACCTTCGCGACGGGAATGATCTATTGCGACGGGAATGATCCTTTGCGACAGGAATGATCCTTTGCAACGGGAATGATCCTTTGCGACGGAAATGATCTTTGGCAACGAGAATAATCTATTGCGACGGGAAAAATTGATTGCAACGGGAATGATCTACATGTATTGCGACGGTAATAATCCATTGCGACGGGAAGAGTGCATTGCGACGGTAATAATCTCTTGCGACGGGAATGACCCTTTGCGACGGTAATGATCTATTGCAACAGGAATGATCTATTGCGACGGAAATATTGCAACGGGAAGAGTGCATTGCGGTGGAGACTGGTGCAAGGGGGGGTGTGGAGGAGACCTGGTGCCATGGGGTGTGTGGAGGAGACCTGGTGCCATGGGGTGTGCCTTCTGCATTGCGGTGGAGACCGTGTGCAGAAGGCGGGGTCTGCTCACTGAGGAAGGCGATTAGGACGGCTACGTTGTCAGCCAGTAACCCTTTGGTCTTCCACCTCCTCAGTGCCTGGTTTATAAGGGCGCGGACGACATCTTTGGACTCCTGGTGACATGCCATGTCGTGCTCATATTTCCAAATAAACACACCCCACGGCACCAAGTTTCCTCCACACACCCCATGGCACCAGGTCTCCTCCACACACTCTGTCCCTGGTTTTGTGCCGTGGGGTGTGTGGAGGAGACCTGGTGCCATGGAGTGTGCGGAGGAGACCTGGTGCCATGGGGTGTGCATTACTTTAATTCCTGTCGCATTGCACCCTTCCCGCCGTTGCAATGCCGTGGGGTGTGTGGAGCCCCACACAGGCACCAGGTCTCCTCCACACACCCCATACCAGGTCTCCTCCACACACCCCATGGCACCAGGTCTCCTCCGCACACACCATGGCACCAAGTCTCCTCCACACATCCCATGGCACCAGGTCTCCTCCACACACCCCATGGCACCAGGTCTCCTCCACACACCCCATGGCACCAGGTCTCCTCCACACACCCCATGGCACCAGGTCTCCTACACCCCCCCATGGCACCAGGTCTCCTCCACACACCCCCATGGCACCAGGTCTCCTCCACAGACCCCATGGCACCTGGTCTCCTCCACACACCCCATGGCACCAGGTCTCCTTCACACACCCCATGACACCAGGTCTCCTCCACACACCCCATGGCACCAGGTCTCCTCCACACACCCCATGGCACCAGGTCTCCTCCACACACCCCATGGCACCAGGTCTCCTCCACACACCCCATGGCACCAGGTCTCCTACACCCCCCCATGGCACCAGGTCTCCTCCACACACCCCCATGGCACCAGGTCTCCTCCACAGACCCCATGGCACCAGGTCTCCTCCACACACCCCATGGCACCAGGTCTCCTCCACACACCCCATGGCACCAGGTCTCCTCCACACACCCCATGGCACCAGGTCTCCTCCGCACACTCCATGGCACCAGGTCTCCACACACACCCCTCCACACACCCCACGGCACCAAGTCTCCTCCACACACCCCATGGCACCAGGTCTCCTCCACACACCTCATTGCACCAGGTCTCCTCCACATACCCCCATGGCACCAGGTCTCCTCCACACACCCCATGGCACCAGGTCTCCTCCACACACCCCCATGGCACCAGGTCTCCTCCACAGACCCCATGGCACCAGGTCTCCTCCACACACCCCATGGCACCAGGTCTCCTCCACACCCCATGGCACCAGGTCTCCTCCACACACCCCATGGCACCAGGTCTCCTCCGCACACTCCATGGCACCAGGTCTCCTCCACACACCCCATGGCACCAGGTCTCCTCCACACACCCCATGGCACCAGGTCTCCTTCACACATCCCATGGCACCAGGTCTCCACACACCCCATGGCACCAGGTCTCCACACATTCCATGGCACCAGGTCTCCTACACACATCCCATGGCACCAGGTCTCCTCCACACATCCCATGGCACCAGGTCTCCTCCACCCACACACCCCATGGCACCAGGTCTCCACACACTCCATGGCACCAGGTCTCCTCCACACACCCCATGGCACCAGGTCTCCTACACACACCCCATGGCACCACGTCTCCTACACACACACACACATACACACGTATGTACTGTAACATTTCATTTAATGCGCAGTACTTTACGGGTATATTCAATCCATTGCGACGGGAATCATCTATTGCGACGGGAATAATAGATTGCGACGGGAAGAGTGCATTGCGACGGGAATAATCTCTTGCAACGGGAATGATCTATTGCGACAGGAATAATCGATTGCGACGGATATAATCTAATGCGACGGGAATAATCGATGGAATGATCGATTGCGACGGGAATAATCGATTGCGACGGGAATAATTCATTGCGACGACGACTAATAAACTGGTGAACAGGGTGAACAGCAGCACTACCCCTGCCACCACCAGCAGTAGCTAGCTGGCGTGGCACACATGCATGTTCCCGTCCCCAGACATACACAAACCCACACCCCAACATCCTAACCATGATGCAATAATAGCAAATAGCAATATATCCTCATCCGAGCTAGCCTCTCAATCCACGACCAATTCTTCAAACAGGAACAGAGTAACCAGACAGGCAGTAGTCACTAACATAGTAGCTTTTAAATATTGCACACATCACTTGACCACCCCCCAAACACCCCCACCCCCTATCATCACCTATTTTATGTGGTTCTAAATAAAGCCTCATGGGAGCCTCACCTTTGCCTTAGGTATCACAAGCTGAATGTTCCAAAACCAGGGACAGAATATATACCAGTGGCACTAAACAGGAAAAGTAGAAAAAAGAGAAAGTAGATTAATAAGTAAAAATTCTTTCCGACATAGAATGAAGATAGCCTAAAGTACGCTCGCTAGAGCAATATAAAATAATACACACACAAGTCAGCGTCAGCAGGGGATAGTGATTTATAAGTCATTTAATAACCGGCGTACAGTACGTTCGCTTAGGGCCTTGCAAGTCAAATAAGCAAACCTCTTTGGCGGCGTAGTGTGTAGCTTCCCGTACGCGCTAGGCTAGGCATAACATACTCCACAACTTGTTTAAACACCACTTACACGAGTCTCACCTTACAAGTTCCAAATCACGTCACGTGCGGGAGATCAAAATTCCGGCCGTTGTCTTGCGTTTACGTCACTTTAACGTAACTTAGCGGACACGTCATGCCCCCTCCCGTTATCATGCTGGCTTGGCCCCCTTAGCTCGACCCCCCTCCCCCCCCCCCCCCCCCCCCCTGTTCGTGGTGTCCCTGCTGGTAAGAATGACAATTACACATCCGACACATCTGTCACCGCCCTCACTACTTAAATCACACCAAGCAATATTAATAATGTAATGTACTTTCCGTAGGACCCTTAGCTCCACTCCCCCCCCTCCCCCCTGTTCGTGGTCCTTTGTTTCCATTTTAAATTGTACCCTTGATCAAAATTACTGCATTAGATGCCCCAAACACAATAAGTGCTGCCCACATTCATATGCCATTCAAGAGAGAAAAACCCAGGCTCACTGACTCTAACACTTCAAAACATGCATGACTAAACAAAGACATCTATTAGACTCCAGGTTAAACATCTGTCACTTCACCACTTCACTTTTTAGCAAAACTCACACCAAGCAACATTATTGAAGGAGGGAGAAAAAGGCCGGCTATTAAAACATATGGAGAGAAAAGTAGGTTAAAAATATGTTTGCACTGATACGATGAAAATCACCATTACTTCCCTTTAGGGCCACACATCAAAAGGCAGGCGGTGGAAGCCATAGATGTGGTGTTAAACGTAACCCCCCCCCCCCCCCCCCCCCCACCCAAAGCTGGTAAGGATTTTTAGATATTCGAGAACTAATTCTAGATGTACTTGAAGTTAATGGTTGATTTCCCTTTATGTACGTGAAGTAATCCTAGGTGTGTCTGAAGTAAATTTAGTTGTACCTGAATCATGTACTTCAGTAATTGTGATGATGGATCTTTACTAAGTTAAAACGAAATAGTTTATTAAAAATTCTTCCCTCCCTCTATTCAAATTAAATTAGCTCGTGAAGGAGACAAACCGAAACCCCCCCCCCCCCCCCCCCCCCCGGCAGGTAAGTATTATATTCTTGGTGTGCATTATACAGGAGGACATAAAAAGATGTATGTGGTGTGCACAATTAAATTAAAGTGAAATATCTTCCCTCCCTCAACAGATGAGAATGGTAAGAATTTAACTGATACTGATATCGCATTTAACTGCAAGTCAATTAGCTCCTCTCGTGAAGAAGCGTAAGGGGAGGCCGCCCAAGGCGAAGAAATAGTACGAAACTATGGAGGCGGTTGGCTGCTCCTCCCTTCACCCTCCCTCTTTGCATCAGTTGGCTTCTGCCCCTCCCTCCCCTCACTCCCTCTCTTCAAAATCGTTTTATGTTTATGAATCAAATCTGTTGCACAAGCTAGCTATTTTAAAATAAGTTGAATTGCACAATGCACAATTAAACAAAAAGGTGCATTGTTGGAACGTGAAAGTTCAATAATCCACAACTAAGTCTCCAACCAAGAAAAGAACATCAGTTCAGGAACAGCAACCTCTAGAGTTAACATGCATGCATGTACACGTACCAATACATGTATAGCAAACCACTAGCAAATAACCGTGTAAGTACACGTAGACTACATGTACGAAGGTGCAGTCCACTGGGTGTAGGTAGGCTTCAGAAGAAACAAGTTGAGCACATATAACAGTTCATAGGTGCAGCAAAACTGTGTACAGGTGCTGTTTGTGCATGTGTTGTGCGCATGTGTGTGTGTGTGGAGACAAGAAGCATGCACGTGTAGAGGTTTAATCCTATGGGGACATTTTAAACGTACATTGTACTGTGTGCACAACTGCATATTCATCCATATTAACGTCCCAATCTCCTATAATCCCGTCCCGTCCCAACACCATTAACGACATATTGTGGTGAGCACAACTTCATCAGTACATAAACCTGTGTTTGCTTTGTTCCTCGAGACTCTGCAGCAGCTAATAACACCGAAAGTGATGTAGCCTTTACTGAGATTGTTTCCTTTTGTGAACTGAAACACTCCAAAAGCAAGGATTTAGGTAGTGCTTATCACACTTCAATGCCTCATATCTTACCACTCTTGATAGCTTCACGCTAGTCTGAAACCAAGAAAGTTTTTGTTTTACATTTCAAGACAATGGCTCCACTAAGAGGTTCCAATTTGCTCTAGTTGCTGGGTTCTCTCCCTCTGGACCCTTCTTGCTGAAGTACCTGCATGCCGGCACACAAAGTAAACAAGACAGTTGTCCCGACATCACAATTACACCCCACCCCTGCACCACTGTACATCCCTACCTACACCCCACCCCTACACCACTGTACATCCCTACCTACACCCCACCCCTACACCACTGTACATCCCTACCTACACCCCACCCCTACACCACTGTACATCCCTACCTACACCCCACCCCTGCACCACTGTACATCCCTATACCTACACCCCACCCCTACACCACTGTACATCCCTACCTACACCCCACCCCTGCACCACTGTACATCCCTACCTACACCCCACCCCTGCACCACTGTACATCCCTACCTACACCCCACCCCTACACCACTGTACATCCCTACCTACACCCCACCCCTACACCACTGTACATCCCTACCTACACCCCACCCCTACACCACTGTACATCCCTACCTACACCCCACCCCTACACCACTGTACATCCCTACCTACACCCCACCCCTGCACCACTGTACATCCCTATACCTACACCCCACCCCTACACCACTGTACATCCCTACCTACACCCCACCCCTGCACCACTGTACATCCCTACCTACACCCCACCCCTGCACCACTGTACATCCCTACCTACACCCCACCCCTACACCACTGTACATCCCTACCTACACCCCACCCCTACACCACTGTACATCCCTACCTACACCCCACCCCTACACCACTGTACATCCCTACCTACACCCCACCCCTACACCACTGTACATCCCTACCTACACCCCACCCCTGCACCACTGTACATCCCTATACCTACACCCCACCCCTACACCACTGTACATCCCTACCTACACCCCACCCCTGCACCACTGTACATCCCTACCTACACCCCACCCCTGCACCACTGTACATCCCTACCTACACCCCACCCCTACACCACTGTACATCCCTACCTACACCCCATCCCTACACCACTGTACATCCCTACCTACACCCCACCCCTGCACCACTGTACATCCCTACCTACACCCCACCTCTGCACCACTGTACATCCCTACCTACACCCCACCCCTACACCACTGTACATCCCTACCTACACCCCACCCCTACACCACTGTACATCCCTACCTACACCCCACCCCTACACCACTGTACATCCCTACCTACACCCCACCCCTGCACCACTGTACATCCCTACCTACACCCCACCCCTACACCACTGTACATCCCTACCTACACCCCACCCCTACACCACTGTACATCCCTACCTACACCCCACCTCTGCACCACTGTACATCCCTACCTACACCCCACCCCTACACCACTGTACATCCCTACCTACACCCCACCCCTGCACCACTGTACATCCCTATACCTACACCCCACCCCTACACCACTGTACATCCCTACCTACACCCCACCCCTGCACCACTGTACATCCCTACCTACACCCCACCTCTGCACCACTGTACATCCCTACCTACACCCCACCCCTGCACCACTGTACATCCCTACCTACACCCCACCCCTGCACCACTGTACATCCCTACCTACACCCCACCCCTACACCACTGTACATCCCTACCTACACCCCACCCCTACACCACTGTACATCCCTACCTACACCCCACCCCTGCACCACTGTACATCCCTACCTACACCCCACCTCTCCACCACTGTACATCCCTATACCTACACCCCACACCTGCACCACTGTACATCCCTACCTACACCCCACCCCTGCACCACTGTACATCCCTACCTACACCCCACCTCTGCACCACTGTACATAGTGACATGGGTCATCTCTAGAGGTGAGCCTAGTGACATGGGTCATCTCCTGGTGCCATGGGGTGTGTGGAGACCTGGTGCCATGGGGTGTGTGGAGACCTGTGATTACACGATAGTAGATCTTCTTCAAGCAAAACGTTCGCTCGCGTCGACCTCGCATCCGAGGGTGACCCCCCCGCTTGATGATGAATTAAAAGATTGGCTGACTTTCCTGACACGCGAAGACCAAGAGGTCGTAACACTGGTAAATCCTTCAAGTGCATTGTTGAAAGCTTATTCGGATGCTTCCATTTTGAGTGAGCAAGATGTCTTGGAGCTGGAAAGGGAGAAGTTTGATATAATTGACAACTTGACCATTTTGGAGGAATCTGAACGTAGGGGAGAAAAGAGGGGAGAAAAGAGGGGAGAAAAGAGGGGAGAAGAGAGGGGAGAAAAGAGGGGAGAAGAGAGGGGAGAAAAGAGGGGAAAAAAGATGGCCGTAGAGAACATTTCTTCCTGGATGAAGAATAAAGGTTTTTCATCAGAAGATATAGATCATTTGAACGTATTGTGTGACTATGAATCAGACAGTTGAAGTGTGACTGTTTGCACTGTCTATCATGTGCATGCACATCTGTGAACCCTTTTGCCATGTATTAAAATACCAGATTTAATGGGTAGGTTTGAAACTGCATTCGCAGGCTAGCTCTGTGTTGTTTATATGTTCTGAATTCTTCACCTCCCTAACACCTACATGGCCCTGGAGAGAGGGTAGTGGTGAGAGACTACCTACAAGGCCCTAGAGAGAGGGTAGTGGTGAGAGACTACCTACATGGCCCTGGAGAGAGGGTAGTGGTGAGAGACTACCTACATGGCCCTGGAGAGAGGGTAGTGGTGAGAGCCTACCTCCAAGGCCCTGGAGAGAGGGTAGTGGTGAGAGACTACCTACATGGCCCCTGGAGAGAGGGTAGTGGTGAGAGACTACCTACATGGCCCTAGAGAGAGGGTAGTGGTGAGAGACTACCTACATGGCCCTGGAGAGAGGGTAGTGGTGAGAGACTACCTACATGACCCTAGAGAGAGGGTAGTGGTGAGAGACTACCTACATGGCCCTGGAGAGAGGGTAGTGGTGAGAGACTACCTACATGGCCCTGGAGAGAGGGTAGTGGTGAGAGCCTACCTCCAAGGCCCTGGAGAGAGGGTAGTGGTGAGAGACTACCTACATGGCCCCTGGAGAGAGGGTAGTGGTGAGAGACTACCTACATGGCCCTAGAGAGAGGGTAGTGGTGAGAGACTACCTACATGGCCATGGAGAGAGGGTAGTGGTGAGAGACTACCTACATGACCCTAGAGAGAGGGTAGTGGTGAGAGACTACCTACATGGTCTGGAGAGAGGGTAGTGGTGAGAGACTACCTACATGGCCCTGGAGAGAGGGTAGTGGTGAGAGACTACCTACAAGGTCCTGGAGAGAGGGTAAGGGTGAGAGACTACCTACATGGCCCTGGAGAGAGGGTAGTGGTGAGAGACTACCTACAAGGCCCTGGAGAGAGGGTAGTGGTGAGAGACTACCTACATGGCCCTGGAGAGAGGGTAGTGGTGAGAGACTACCTACATGGCCCTAGAGAGAGGGTAGTGGTGAGAGACTACCTACATGGTCTGGAGAGAGGGTAGTGGTGAGAGACTACCTACATGGCCCTAGAGAGAGGGTAGTGGTGAGAGACTACCTACAAGGTCCTGGAGAGAGGGTAAGGGTGAGAGACTACCTACATGGCCCTGGAGAGAGGGTAGTGGTGAGAGACTACCTACATGGCCCTAGAGAGAGGGTAGTGGTGAGAGACTACCTACATGGCCCTGGAGAGAGGGTAGTGGTGAGAGACTACCTACATGGCCCTGGAGAGAAGGTAGTAGTGAGAGACTACCTACATGGCCCCTGGAGAGACGGTAGTGGTGAGAGACTACCTGCATGGCCCCTGGAGAGAGGGTAGTGGTGAGGGACTACCTACATGGCCCTGGAGAGAGGGTAGTGGTGAGAGACTACCCACATGGCCCCTGGAGAGAGGGTAGTGGTGAGAGACTACATACATGGCCCCTATGCAGAACTTGACCCGGGAGGGGGGGGGGGGGGGGGGGGAAAGTCAGCAAACAAGATTCCTTTTAAGCGATCGATCCAGCTACCATTACCATACGCAACACGGTACGTAATTAGTACCGGTGTAATAGGTACAATGTACTCTAGGTATAATGGAATCTTGATTACACTGTACCTGGGTAGCGCGAACTCTAGAGTACACCGCGCCTGGAGGTAAGGTGTACTTTACATTCCATGGTACCTAAACAATTACGCGGGTAAGGTGTACTCAGTCAGGTAACATATAATCTACGGTCCGCGCTACCTAGGTAGGATGACGGAATCTGTAATTATCAATCAGTTAACTTTGATCGCAACCTGCAAAGAGCATCTCAGCCCTAGAAATATTTCTAAATGGCAATGGAGAAGAGAATGAAATGGTAGATAATACGATGAATGGAGAAGAGAAAGACGTAGAAGATGCTGACACCACAAGTAATGGCGCTGACGAACCCGATTACAACGCAATTGAAGCATATTTATCTAGCGGCTGTTACCAAGAGAAAATGAAAGGTAGACCAGACTTGAAATCCAATTAAGGAAAAGTGTCCAGTAAGTACATTCTACTGAAAGGCATACTGCATTTTAGGTATGCGGAGGTTAAGATGAAGGGGAAAAGTGAGCTCCTGCCTACTTGAGAGTAGTAAAGGATGTAGAGGCGAGGAACAAGGTACTGAAATCTGTTCATGAAGGTGCAGGGGAAACAGTCCAATCTAAATCTATGGGGGTCATGTTGGTCGTGATAAAACGATTCAAAAGTTGATGGATGCCAATATGTGGTGGCCAAGAATGAATATTGATGCAAGACAGTTTGTCAAAATATGTGCACAATGCCAACGTGGAAACACACGTTTTTATAAGGCTGCAACTAAACTGCATCCAATCCCTATCCCTAGTAAGGTTTGGTACCAAATTGGAGAGGATTTGTGCAGCCTACCCGATACAGATGAAGGATTTGTATGTGTTTGTGTTGTTGTGACTATTTCTCAAAGTGGGTAGAAGCAAAGCCTCTGAAGGCCAAGACTGCACATGAAGTGGCAGTCTTCTTGTATGAACTTATTTGTCACCATGGATGTACCTGTATACAGATCAATGATCAAGGGCGGGAATTTTGCAATGCAATTTCACATACTTTACTAAAACTTACAGGTACTACATAAAGGGTTACTAGTGCCTACCATCCCCAAGGTAATGGGCTTGTAGAGCATCAAAATAGAACCATACAGGGTAGTATGCTAAAAGTCCCTGACGGTGAACTGCAAAGATGGCCTGATGCTCTTCAAGGGGTTTTGTTTGCTTTTCGCACAGCACGGCACAAATCTACTGGTCAGACACCATTTGAAATGTTATATGGTCACAAAGCCCTCCTTCCCATTCAAATGAAGCTTTCCCACAGGGTGATACAGATGCTGAGGTGATAACCACAGATGAATCACCAGTTAATGAAAAGGAGTTACAAGAACAACTGAGCCGCATTCTAAACGTATAATCAGTAATTCGCCAAGAAGCTGCAAAAAGCATTGATAAAGCCCAAAAAAGGCAAAAGAAAGATTATGAAAGAAGGCACCAATTAAAAATAGAATTCAGTATTGGTGAAAAAGTACTATCATACAACTTAAGGCGAGCAGATAGGAAAGGTGGTAAAGGTTTGTCCTATGATGGTCCTTATTTTATTGGTAAGGTTCTGCCTAACGGTGTATAAGTGAAAACTATGGATGGCAAGATGTTAACGCAAAAACAGAATGGTTGCAATCTCAAGAAATTTCATGATAGACAGGAAAATGAAGTAAAGAAAAAAGATACTGACGAAACAGAAATTCAGATTGGCATGCAAATGGGTAGAAAAGTGGATGTAAAAAAGATGAATTAAAAACAGAAGAAATTTCTTGAAGGACAGGAAAATGAAATAAACAAGAAGGATGATAATGAAGCAGAAACGCAAACTAGCAAGCAACTGGATGGAACACAGAATGGCAGTACTTTCAAGAGGGTTTCAGATGAACAGGAAAGTGAATGCACACAAAGTGATGATAAAACTAATGAAGAGGATGTTCAGTTTTTGAGTGAACTCGCTCCTGCATATTGTCCTACAACACCTGCTTGGAGGAAACAAAAGTGGAAACAGTTCCTACTGCCAACTCTCAATTCTAACTCTGAACGTCGCAAGAAAGGAGCATTAGAAGCACCTTTGAAAGTTGATGTAATTGAAGGTGATGGAAACTGCTTGTTCAGGGCAATAAGTAAGCTGCGAGGTTACATTGTCTCAAGATCATCATGGATTTTTTCGTATGTCTGCATGTGGTATATTACAAACTGATCTGTATCAATCTGAGTTTGAATCAAGGCATCTAAACAACACGAATGTTTCTGACTACCTAACCACAACTCAAATGGAAATATCTGGAACGTGGGGAACTGAAGTTGAAGTAACTGCACAGGCAACTCTATTGAAGACTATAACTGCCATTTGTTACCATCCTCCTGGTGCAAAAGTACCTCTCTGACATCACTATTCTGCTTTGTGCTCTGATGCTGACACATCAATTGTATTTATTTTTATTTGCACAATACTGGAAACCATTTTAACCATGTCAAGACCTGTCACAAGTGGTGTGTAACTTTTAATTCATGTAATCAGTATGTACTACATCTGTTATCTTATACCCGTTCAACACTGCATTAATAATATCATATCTCTTCAGCATCAAATGTTTCCTAATTAATTATATGTTTGTAAAATGTGGAAAGAATAGAGTCCACCTTACCTGGTAGAGTCTATTCTACCTGGCCTTGTGCTCAGGTATGGTGTACTCTAGAGTACAGGATGCCTGCAGGTAACGAGTACTCTAGAGTTCACCTTACCGGAAGAGTCCATCCTGCCTCCTACACCGGCACCGATACCGCGCTCAACGTCATGTAGAAATCGTGTGCCTGTCGGTTCTCTTTGGTGCCACTCATTGCGTGGGCATTATATAGGCACACAACAGTACATCAGAACTATGAGATAAAGTGCAGGTGCATCAGCAGAGCAGAGGCGTAGTCGAGTTAAAGCTTATAGGAAATCAATAGCGTTTACCGTTCGGAAGTTATAGCGATACAATGTGAATCATTTTTATAACTTTTGTGAATAAATAAGTAATTAAAAACATTCTCCTCTATGAGAAATTTGGTGCATGAGATATAGGGTTTGAAGGCAATGATGGTGTAAAAAGCAAGGAAACAAGGGTCTTTAATAGTAAGGGAAAATGTCCTTATAGTCCTATATTTAGCCCGCGTTTATATCCTATACTATGCTCGCGTGCTAAATGACATTTTACAGACTCTTGTTTCCTTGCTTTTAACACCACCATTTAACTCCAAATCCTATATTTCACCAACTTTCTCATAGAAAATGTTTTACTTGTTTCATAGATTTTTCTCATATCTAATAATGCATCTTATACACTGACCGTATAATCGATTGTAAATCATTTGCTGCTGCTCCTGTAGTTTTCTGGTTTGATATCGACAATTCTAAACTTGTCAAGATACTGTCTTTTGTAATGATGCGAGTAGCGTTTAGTACGGCAATGCAATTACCAAAATATACAATCAACTATTTGATCACTGAAGGCACTCTTCCAGCCAAGTCACGCTAGGCAAATTGTTTGTCAACAAGTTTGGTTAATTCTTATTAATTAAAATTAGTTCACTTTGGGTGTTCGCAACGGTTTTAAACCTTTGCGCGGATTGAAATAAAAATTTTGAAACTAACAATGTCACGCTAGGCAAATTGTTTTTCAACAAGTTTGGTTAATTTTTATTAATTAAAGTTAATTGACTTTCGATTCTCGCTATGAGGTAATCCAGTTTTAATTAATAAAAATGAACCAAACTTGTTGACAAACAATTTGCCTAGCGTGACAATGTTAGTTTCACGATTTTTATCTCAATCCGCGCAAAGGTTATACCCGTTTAAAACCGTTGCCCTCATTCGTGAACACCCGATATACTAGTCAGTCATTTATCTGATGGGTTTATTCGTTCCCACACAGCTCCCTGCACTTCTTTAGATGTAGAAAAGGGAACATATCCGGCCCCACAGGGAGGGTCCATCCCCTCAGAGGAAGGGGCCTACCCCCAAGAGGAAGGAGTCCACCCCCCACAGGGAGGAGCCTACATCCCACACCTCCCACAGGGGGCCGGGGAGCCTTCCCGGCCCTCACAGTCTGAGTATGTCGGGTACCTACCTCCTCAACCAGGATCCACAGCCACCTCCACCATATCATCTCCAAGGTACGTCAGCCTTAGCAAGGTGGCTTACATGTAACAGCAATCATTTCCGCTCCTTATCCTCTCCTCTTCTTCATCCTCCTCCTCCTCCTTCCTCCTCCTCCTTCCTCCTCCTCTTTCTTCTCCTCCTCCTCTTTTTTTTTGGACAACTCTATTTTAGCTTTTAAAAAATATTCGGACGCTATTCGGTTAAGAAGATAGCTAAAATATGCATGGATCACTGTTAGTGCATGATTTTTCGTATGCCAATGCATGGGTAGAATAGATGAAGGTTGCCCTGCAAAAAAAAAAAAAAAAAACACACAAAGATCTAAAGACCTGAGAATAGCACTTTACTCCATATTGCGTCATGTGTCTTTTATAATTTTAAGTGCTATTTTAACCGCCTCGTTTCGAAGGATCGCGCGCGTTAATCAGTGTTGATAGGACCCAGCCGTTTCCAATTCCCCTATATTATTTCCGGTTTGTGCCTCAATGGTTTGGCTAGGTTGGTCTGTGACTACTTAGGGGTTGTTTTGATTGGGATTTCTTTTATACATGTGGTGAATTAGGTATTCCGGCGGAATAAACATTGACTTCCCCAGACTGGAATGTGGTGACGTTTGGTGAATTATAGGTATTCCGCCGGAATAAACATTGCGTCACTATCATTCAGTGCGGTACGCGGATACACACTCGAGCGAGCTCTGTACGTCACTTGCAACTATCTGTTTGCGCGCAGAGTGTCACTATTCCTCAATGGCAGGTGAGCTGGGTGGGCGTGGTAGCTTGGTATACATTGGCGGACTCTGGGTTTGATGCATCTAAGTACAAACCCCGGCAAAATGTCGTGTCCACACTCCTAAGTAATATCAAGTGCCAGATACATATCACGTTGAATATACGATTTGTTATACGAGTGTGTGTGTGTGTGTGTGTGTGTGTGTGTGTGTGTGTGTGTGTGTGTGTGTGTGTGTGTGTGTGTGTGTGTGTGTGTGTGTGTGTGTGTGTGTGTGTGTGTGTGTGTGTGTGTGTGTGTGTGTGTGTGTGTGTGTGTGTGTGTGTGTGTGTGTGTGTGTGTGTTATATTTAATTTCTAACAACACGCGGTCCCGGCCCGAAAGTGTGAAAAAATAATAAATATAAGAGTAGGGATAAAACATAAGAGGCTTAGGGACCAATTTTTGTTTATGTAATGCATGCATCATCGATATCCTGTTGCTACCCGCCTATTCAATTAAAGTGGTTGGGCTGTTGTTACTGATATCCATAAACATTGATATGGTATATCGCAAGGGTGTTGATATCATAAAAACGTGCATGTAAGTGTAGCGGTCTCTACCATCTCATATGTAGCAGCGGACCCAATAAGCAAAGGAGAGCCATCGGTGCATGCTACACGTGTGCCTAAAACACAACAGGCTTGTCCAGGAAACTGATCTATACCTAATCAAGGTACAGTCTATGTACGAGACGAAAATCATGTTTAACAGGAATTTTGAAAGGGGGGGGGGGGGGGGGGGGCACCAATAATGAAAAGTTATAATTAAGTGAGAAATGGGCGTAGTTCACCGAAAGGGGGTGGGGGCGGCGGCTACGAACTACAACAACAGCTTAACTTTAGTTTTTGGCGAGTTCCAGAGACAAATGCAATAGATCCTTTTATTAGACAACGGCTTAGTAGTACGGAAGCTAGGGTGAAAGAAAAAGTGAGTATCCGTTGAACCCCGCCCAGTTTTACATTGCACCTCAAGCATGATAGACGAGAACGCGCACAAACAGGATACCATCGTCCAAGGGTCGATTGATTTAACGTTTTTACCGGCTTACAATATCCAATAGTGACGACTTTTTTCTCCCAGCCGTTCACACTTTTAGCCATTTTTTGCGGTTGATTAAATTGAAACGCTCGAAGTCAAAAGATAGAACTGTTAACTTCACTTAAAAACCTTGATACACTGCTTAATCAAGTTTATCGGATACAATAAAGACTATAGATCTTATGCATGAAGTCATTTTAATGCGTTGATTTGGATGAAGAGCTTTGGAGGAATATCGTTAATCCTATTCCAGAAAATAAATGACTTCATGGTTTGGTGCAAGATGTCTATTCGAGCACCTAAGTGGGAAAGACAACAAGGATGAACATCACATAGAAACTATTGCGCAACAGAGGCCGATAAAGATTCTCCTGCTAGGTTCCCTGCGCTAATTATATTAATGATCATGTCTGTTATAACTGATGCTATATGTACATGTATCCCTTGTTCCCCACCCAGCTCCAGGCACACCATTAGACGCAGAAAATGGATTAAAATGCAGGGAGGATCCAACCCACCAGGGAGGAGCTTACCCTTCACAGGAAGGGATCTACTCCCCAGCCTACACCTTACAGGGATGGGCCATCCCCCCACACGAAGGAGGCAACCCTCCACAGCCTGTGTACACCAGGTACACACCACCGGAAACAGGATTTATCTCTTCCCAGCCACCTCCATGCACCATATACTACCCCGAAGGTAAGTCAGCCCATGCTATACAAATTAACTTCCTACTCTAACAATTTCTCCTTCTCCCCAATTCCAATGCGTACACACTCCTCCTCCTCCTCCACCTCCCCCCCATCTTCCTCCTTCTCCCTCCTCCTTCCTCCCTCCTCCGATCCACACCTCTTCCTTTGCTCTTCATGATCAGCTGGTACATATTTACAGCAGCAGGTGAGTCCATGGGGATAGTCTAAGTTGATTGTGTTGTGTGACATGGTTTCATGCCAACAGGCAAGCAGCACTGTAGTTGCCCAGCCAAATACCCTCACCAGAACAGTACTCACACCAGTTGATGAGTTATACATTGCCTCCATTGTCCTCTCCTTCATCTGCCTCTTCTGTGGTACCTGGTGGGCTCTATGCTGTACCATCCCGGCCATTACCTTAGTAAGTCATTCAATAATAGGTCCTTCCTCCTCTGCTTGAGACATGCCACCCCATACCTACATGTGATGTGCATGTGACCTACATGTGATGTGCATGTGACCTCCATGTGACATCTACTTACTACAGGCCAGGGAAGTTGCGGCAAAGGAAGACCTTGTATGTGGTAGATGCAGTGGGAAGATGGCACTTGGACTGAACATTGCAGCAGTGGTGTCCTATTTCATCATTATGGCAATAATCGGTTCTACCTGGTTTTATCTATGCATTTTTATCTATACGTTTTTAATCTGGTTTTATCTATGCATGCGTAGCACGATCACACAATGCTACGGAAATGTCTATTATTGCTATTGCCAATATCATAATATGAACAGGAAAGGAATGGTTGCTGTTTTTTGAAGAGACAATTTTACTTACATGTTATTATATTGTAGTGCTTCCAAGTGCTCTTTTTCTGTTGCAATTCAAGGTATTAATTTATATCATGTATGTCAAAGTATTTGCTCTATGATCATGATGCGAATTTCACTATAGACGAACCGGTACTGTATACACAAATTAGGATATCTCTCATGTGTCAG
This sequence comes from Eunapius fragilis, assembly GCA_963681505.1. NCBI lineage: Eukaryota > Metazoa > Porifera > Demospongiae > Spongillida > Spongillidae > Eunapius > Eunapius fragilis. The sequence goes on along the minus strand of OY811975.1, from coordinate 9,793,837 downwards.
ACTGGCACGTTAATGGCTAAAGGAAGTGAAAAGACACCATTGTGATGTTGTCTATATTTGCAAATAAAGAAATAATTGAATCGCAATGCTGTAAGAGATGGAAGCATGCACAATCGAGAGATAGATTATGTTGTGTTTCTCGTTAGAAAATACTCAGGATGTCCAAAGAATATAATATTGCAGGGAAATCACAGCGATACAAAGTAATACAGCCTATGTCAAAACTACAGTAGAGCACAAAGAGAATGCACACTGACGTCTATTCCTGTCTAAATCCCGAATCATACACACGGTGAAATGCTTAAATAGCCAATAGAAACATGCATGCCTAACACATGTATAATTAACACCTAAAAGCAAGCCAGGTCATGCCAGAGCATGCTCCTTAACAGATTAAACACATGTTTTGTGCATCTTGTTCCCTAGCTGGTATTGTTTTTATTTACAGCTACCCGCATTGATAGAGGAGAGGGCAATGCCAATTTTGCAATTACAGCCTACAATTACAGATCTGGAGTTGCCGCCATCAGGAGATTTTTCATTGAGCAGAGTTGACAATGTATGGGATGCAAACTTTGCAGGAGAAAAAGTGTCCCCATCATGGGTACATCTTTGTGCTGCTGGATTGTCAAAGCTCAATCAGTTCTGTTCCTTTGCCTTTAGGAGGCACTGGAAAAAAGAAAACCATTTCTCGCAAATCTTTATTTTCAAGGTTAGAGCCTGCTGCACATTTTCAGGCTGCATGTATCCGCAATGCTTTTAGTAAACTCCTGTGATGTTGCTAGTGATGAAGTGACCATACATGTTGAATGTTCAGGACGTATATGCCACATAATTGGTGAAAAACATGCCCGTCGTTTTAGTCACTGCATTTGAAAAGACCTGTACAAACATTTCCAAGATACTCACATTGCTTCATCAAAAGGATATCTCAATCGTTTACTTAAAGTGACTGATGAACAGTTTGCTGCTGGAAATAGAGATGGTGTAGGTGCTACTACTTCAGTTTTGAAGAAAATATCTTCAGAAGCAAGATTGATGAAACAAGAGCATACTGACCTAGTTACATTCTCACTATCCTTAGGAAGAAATTAACAGATCGTCAAGACAGGGCACAAGTCTTAAACAAAACGAATACTCCTATTTAAGGATTCATACAGTGCATCCAAGCTCACCCATTTTCTGTGATATGCTTTGATGACACTAGTGTTCAACTGTACCACGAAATGGCTAAGTATAGCCCACTGTTTTGTGATGCAACTGGCACTATTGTATCAGTACCAAACATAGACGGTGTTAAAACAACAGTGTATCAATATGCAATGTGATAAAACATCCTGTAGATGGAAAAGCTCCTATCCCAGTTGCAGAACTAATCACAAATGACCATACTATTCTTTCATTGTGCTGCTTCATGGAGACCTTTCGTCGTGCAGAAGGGCTGGTATTTGGATTTAGTGCAATAACTAATCCATTGCAGTTCATAATAGACCAAAGCATAGTGTTGCTGCTTAACTCCACGTATACAATTCAGAATCCTTACAATGTTACCTTGAACGCACATTCAGAATTGTAACAGGATCTGGAACTGTTAATGATTTCAGAAAGGTGTGATTGCATGCATCTACCCGTCATGTTATGCACTCAGCTAGGAAGAATTGCAAAAAGTTGTATGAAAAGCTTTTATTCAAAATGAAATGACAGTACATCCTATTGAAGGTTGCAAACACTTGACTTTATTAGTACATAAATTCCTAATATATCTTATCAGTTTACTTGCACAACCAACCACAATTATAGACCAAGAGGAAATCATAAAAAAGGAAGTTTCCAGGTCTCCCTTCTGGTTTTATTATGAACACTGTGTTATTTGTAAAATGACTGTCTTTTTCAGACCTTGTCCAATTTAGAAATGGTGAGTTCACATACACCATATTTCCTTTGCAATTATATAATGGCTTCAAAAAAAAAAAGAAAAAAGAGTTCAGGTGGACTACTGCTTGTGCCCAAAAGACTGATCAAAGGCATAAAGGGCAAGTCCAATCTCTGCTGGCTGAACTCAGTTTTGCATGCCACCTTGAGTACTCCACTACTACCTCTGTTAAAAGGTACAGTGCTGTGGAGTTTTAATATGTGTACATTTACTTTTTTTTTACAGCTGCCACCTGTCCTAAGCGGCGCACGTCCATCCAGAAGTGTTTTATTGATATTATGGACCACCTTCAGGGTTCTACATGTGTTCTTTGTGACTCCTCACCACTTGCTGTAAGACTTAGTATGAATAAATAATACATTTACAAAAAGTAAACCATAAATAACAGAAGTTGCTCTGTAAAGAAGAAAAATCACTGCCAGTTGGATTTCAAAATGATTGTATAGAGGGCATATCGGCTTTGATAAACAAACTGCTGTACATGCATGATGTCATTATGAAGACTTTTTGTAACTATGGGCCTACAGATGAGCGCACAGGGCCCATTGAATATTGGGGTAAAACGCTTGCCACCTCTTCAATACGTCGCAGGAGACTTACTCTTCTATCCCTGGATCCTTCTAAACGGCGATAGTGGTAATGGTCGATATTCTGCTTTGTTTCGTGCGTTTCTTTTTTTGGTCGTACCATGTCTCCTCAGTATATCACCGTAAACTATTTTTTTAATTTATTCATTGTGCCGCAGGAATAAGGTCTATATGAGGTGTCCATAACTAGCTACTGACAACTTTACGATTTTTTTTTCGAAGGACCAATCATGGCAATTGACGGCGCTACCGGAGATTGCCGGACTTTCGAATGGACCAATTGACTGCACTACCCGAGATTGCCGGACTTTCGAAACCAATTTAAATGTGCATGTGTGTACATGTATGTGTGCGCGCGTTTGTGAAACCAATTTAAATGTGTGTGGTACATACATGTATGTGTGTGTGTGTGTGTGTGTGTGTGTGTGTGTGTGTGTGTGTGTGTGTGTGTGTGTGTGTGTGTGTGTGTGCGTGCGTGTGTTTGCGTGTGTGCGAGCAGGTGTATTGTGCAGTGTGTGCGCGTGTTTGTGTGCAACCGAGATACATGTATATTATCTCTGGAGCAACGAACATGCTTTGTCGTGTGTGTACGTGTGTGTGCTCGCGCGCGGGGCGCGCGAATACCATAGAGCTCAAGACTCACTTTCACACTATAGGTAATATAAACGGCAACGCTCCAGTCTCGTGTTTCTTCCACCTGTTCGTCTTAAATAGAAGACCATCATGAGTGGCGAAGTCTTCGCATTTCTTGCGATGTGCCCTTTTTGCCGCCTGATTCCTCTACCCTCCGAGGCCAAGTGCTTATCGTCTTTGCTCACAATAAAACCGGCAAACCATATCGTTGTATTCTTCATCATCCATCTGACAGCTGCTGTGCTTTGTGTGTGGTATACAATAATAACTGTTCACGTGGAAATGTGTTTGGGATGGGGGGGCGGGGGGGGGGGGAGGTGGGGACTATTTCAAGGCGGGATAATTTATCCCGGAATAATCTAGCCCAGGAGGATAAATTAATCCGGAATAGACTATCCGAGGGGATGTAATTGTAGGGGGATAAACAATTCCATAACACCGGCCTGAGGGGTCTGTTAGACACCTACCTATTCGGGCAATGAACTAATGTGAGTAAAAGACAGGTACTTATCCCTTAGTCTCGTTCCCATACCTACATAGCGCAATGATTATCGCAAAGGTAACAGGGTACGGTCCTGAAAAAAAAAAAATCAAATTAGCTTGTAGCCTGAGAGCATCTTAGAGGACCGTATCATTTTGACAGTTTTTAAATGAGCAATAACAATAGTACAAATACTCTAAGAATTAAACTTAATAATTGGCCTTTTGAAAAACTGCAGTGCTTAAAAATCACCACATTTGGAGATAAGTATGAAAAAATATCTTCTTTCGCTTGATGTCGAAACGAGCAGTAGGTTTTGTGCCAAAGCTTATACTAACCATCATTTTAGAGTGAAATAATCGGGCTACTCATACTGGGCATTCAGAACAGTTAGTTTATCGTGATCATGTTACACGTTCTTCATTACTTAATTGTGCATCGATAACGTTACTATCCTTTTCCAAAAACATACAGTAATTTTTTTACAAAGTAATGCATCCCTGGACGCCATTTATGTACCTTGAAATTGAAATATTGTCAAGATAGTAGATAGATTTTCGGTTTCGGCTATTTAGAAACAAGTAACTTATTAAGAAAACAGGGACAAGAGATTTTCCTACACGTACGCTCTTCTTGGAGCTTAGCTCCTATCGCAATAATATGCTCAACACTCAATCATAAGGTCTATTGTCGTGAATTCATAGCAAAAAGAGTTTTGACGTTCGTTTTTCAAGGTGCTCGTAAAACAAGCAGTGCTAGTGTTTCCGCGCGGTACATCGAACTTATCCAAATGCTATCAAGGTGGCATATCTTGAACATTAAGGTGGATTCTCTCCGAATTATATACGGTACTTGGACAAGAACTTACTAATTGTTGATGACGTAATTTAATAATTCAGACACCAAATAACATGGCGGACTCAAACTGCGCATGCGTGCGCGAATTAAAAGACGGAGGATGCGAAAATTCAAGGCACTGTGCTCGGTTAAATATGCTACTTATCCCAATACTATCAAGGTGGCCAATAAGGTGGATCTTACCAAAAAAATTTCAAAAAAAAAAAATTCGTTATGGGTACAATCACCCTATTAATGTAAACGTGTGTGTGTTTGTGTGTGGGTGTGTGTGTTGTATATGTGTACATTTAAGAATAAACATATTCTTCTGCAATTGCAAACTTTTGGATCTAATATGCGTGCATTTCTATACTTAATGGCTTTTGTGCATTGAACATTTTGATTCAGTTACTGAGCAAAAAGCAAATCATTCTGTATTACTTCAGTGATAAGCACTTGTAAAGTTCTAAAAGCCACCATCTCATAGATGTTTTTTACCCCTGAGAACATGATTTGTGTACTATACTAGTATTTCAGATTCTATATATGGCCTGCATATAATTGTATGGACAATATCTGCAGTAGGTACCTTCAGTCTATTGTATGCAGGCCAGGTATGTGTGGCAGTTACTCCTTATATTTTGCATGTTTAGTACGATCAGTATAGTGAATATGATGTAATGCAGGATTTATTAGTTTGCGCTTGCGTTGTACAATATACTGACGGAACATTTTGTAATAAACTGTCATACGCACATCCGTGATCACACACATATAAACACCTTATCTTTGTACTATAGCTAGTATGTACCTCATGTATCTGCTATAAATCTTGGCCACTTACAATGAGTTCAACAGTCACAGTTTTCTCAGCGCTATCATTCGATTCCACTGACACGTTCAAACGTACCACTATATGCTACCGTATTGACCGAATGATATTAGCGTTGGAATGCACATTTTTTCCTCTTTCTATAACCATGCAAATTGTTGCAAAAATATCAATTTGAAAAAAATATCCAGGTAACACCCTTGTTTTGTGTATCATCAATTCAAATCATCTTACTGATAAATTTTTTAACCAGAATGCATAGCCCGACAGTCACTAACTCGGCGATAATTGTAAGCTTCAATGCATGCACGTACACATATAGTTCTGACATGCACAACTATAAGACCCTAAAACTAATTCTCAATCTGCAGTTGTTTTAGCTTACAATTCAGTATAACTAAAGGTTGGCTTGCGACACTTCTTCCACATAATTTTCCCGCCAACAAAGAGCACAACTATAAGAGCGGTAATAGACGCAACAGCTGCGCCAATGGATACCCAACCCATTACTCCTGCTATGTTTGCTGTCGCTGCTTCGTTGGTACCTTTGATGTTGTTAGCATTTTCAAACTCTGCAACGGTTGAGGTAGTAGATGCCGCCGTTGGAGTTTGGACTGAAGATGGAACAGCAATAATATGTGCTGAATTTTGTTGCGAAGTATCTAAAGCAATTTCGCTAATGTTTACTGCAATAGAATACTCAGTCCGGTTCACGCCTGTGTTCAATACTTGCATTACCGAAATACCGTCCGAGGGACCGAAATGATGATTTTTCCAGCGGTTGTCGTTCCCTTTAGACCAGATTTCTCCATTAACACTGAGAGCGTAGGTTTTTATGGCATTCTTCGATGTAGCGGTGGGCGGCATTCTCCTAAATGGCGGGAGTTTTATAGGATTCAGTACCTTCTGGCTGAGAACTCCGCTTTTCGCACAGTAGTTTATTTCGCAATCTTCGTCCAACGCCACGATGTGCTGGCTGTAGCCCTGGGGACATTGGCTTGGCCAATTGGACTTATCTCCACGAATAGATGCTGATGCCGCTAAGGGGTTGCCAATAACACAGCTGTCAAATCCACCAAACGGTATGGAGTACGGGTATCCCATTTCGTAATCTGCACTGACGCATACTGTGATGTTCGAGGCCATGCGGAGGGGAATGAAGTACGTCGGGCAGCTCATCGCACCTGTCATTGGATTTGGACCGTACGATGAGAAAACTCCTCCAAATAGGTACCCGCTGTATTGGTCGACTGTTCCAAATGCAGCGCACCAATAGGCCTGGTAAGTTGCTGCACTTATGTAGGCTACCTGGACGCTCTGACAGTGACAACACTTGCCCCATCCGAGGAAGCCACAACTGTTGCAAACGTTGTTGCAAATGGTACCGTAACTCACGCTTTGTACAGTGCCATTGTGCAGGTTCACCGCCGTGAAGCCTGTTGGGCAGCTGTATCCGCCGGTCAGTGGGTTAGTCTGGGAATATGTCGGACATAAGTTTTGTGTGTTTTGGTTTGGATCAACCGTGCATGTTTGGAACACCCCTCCGAAGTTGAAACTAGTCGATGCTGCTTTGCACGATCCATCGTCCATGTTGGCTTGGAAATTGAAGTTTGGCGCGCTAGGATCCGCTGTGCATCCAAATAGAGTGTTCATTTTGTAGTATCGATTGACAGCATTGTACACGAGATTCGCAACTTCCATAGCAGTCATTGGCGGGAGGTCAGGCAGAGTCGTAGGGTTAATGCAGAGATACAGCGGGTCCCCCGAGCGATCGATGGCCACAAGTGCATTGGGAACTCCAGCTTCCCATTCGTTCAGGGTCATGTTAGTCTTGTACAGTGGTCCCCCGATACTACTGATTTGAGAGGACGTTCGGGCGTTGCTATAGCCATTTTTATCACTATCGCTGACGGTGTACGCCACGCTAGCAGATATCTTGATGAAAAAATCGGAGCTTGCTGAAGCGGTTAGCTTGCTAGTGGTTTGAGTGTCCGATTGAACAAACTCAGAAGCGAGGTGGTCTGTTTGCATGAGAACTGCACCTGCCTCCACACTGGTTGTATAATGAGTGCCGTATTCTCGCACTAGGAGCTCCGCTAAGTAACCAGCCATTGCTTTGTTTTGATTAAGCACGTGATGCCCTATATCCATCAATCGTGACCTGAAGGTAGGGTGAAGCTGACTGTCCGGCTGTAGCTTGACTGTGTATAGTCGGTTTCTGGCCTGGACTCGAGTAGTTTTGGAATTACTATTCACCTGCTGAGATTTCACAGTGCTATACTCATCTGAAAACTTCGCATTGATCTCAGAATGATACCCTACGTCAAGATTAATTGAGGAGGCCGTTGCGGATGTGTAGTTATCCCAATGATCGAAATACTCGGAATATAAATTTACCTTGCTATGCAAGATCGGAAGGAGAAAGACACTATCCGGAAGGAGGTACTTTTCGTCATTAGAAACGCTGCAAGAGCTATAGTTGTAGAAGAACACCTGTCCCATATCTAGATTTCGCAGATTATCAAAGCCGGTTCCGGGAAGTACTGTCATGCGGTTCAACTTTACGTTGGTGCTTCCAGGTTGCGATGTTGGACAGTTCCGGACATCCCCCAACGGGTACATTGCCTCAGCTTCTGCACTGGAGAATGCAGACAAAAGCATTGTACACAAAAAAACGAAAACTTTCACCATTATAGCAACGTATAACGGTTGCAGGATAAGGAGAAGTACTGATATAGCAAGTATGTTAGTATTTATATATGCATACGCTATAGCATATGTTATGACAGGGTGGAGTAAGGGGGAGTTTGTACGTGTTCGTAGCATGTGTTTTCCAACCATAGCTAAATAAACGATCAGCGCGGAAGTTACGCTGTTACACAAACTAAACGTATCTATACATTTAGATGCACGCTTCTATATAGACCAGTTGCGGCGCGAACGTTTATCGTCGAACGTGTTAGTCGTGGGCGTCAATTTGGGCGGCCATTTTGGTGGGCAAAATGTACAGGTGAGTATGGGCCAAAATGGAATGGTCACGAGTTGTGTACAATCGGCAGAACAAATCGGTTCGAAAAAGTTAGCTATCGGTAAGAAATTTGAATGTTTACCTGTCACAATTCTTTTCGAACCGATTTGTTCTGCCGATTGTACACAACTCGTGACCATTCCATTTTGGCCATACTCACCTGTACATTTTGCCCACCAAAATGGCCGCCGAAATTGACGCCCACGACTAACACGTTTGTCGTTATTATGGCCTTATAAGGCCATCCAAACGATAAACGTTCGCGCCGCAACTGGTCTATAAATAGATCTAGTGATAAGAATCAATATGCCTTACTCTACATTGCGAACGCTTTAGGCTATATCGTCTTCCTATCTTCTATTTGTATCAAAAGCCGCACAATTTAAAATTCAATAAAGGGAACAAACAAAGGGATAGAGTTTCAAAGATTAAGTTCACGAATCGTATTGAACGGCCTTAATTGAGTCTGTTCTTTGCGCGTTACGAAGGTGTTGAGTTCACATTGCATGCACATTTTCCAGTTTGTTTTGCACCTATATTTGACAAACCGCGTCCCATTCCAGAGTAGGAGGGGTTATTTACACTGATCGACTTGAAAGGCAGTTGGGATGATTGCGGATGAATTTTTTCAGTTAAGTTCCGAATGACATAAAATGAATAATGGCTTAATGTCAGGCCAAAAGTGCTGGACATTACAGGAGGGTACACGCGACTTGATATAAAATTAATACACGCCACATTAAATTAATGGCATTCAGATATCATGTATAATATTATACCGCTGCTTACCAGAAAATGCCTGCATGCACTGTGCTTTTAAATGTACACACATGCAGTGCTGGGAGAAAGATGGGACGTGCGTACAACGATATTCACGCTTTACTACATACACTGTTACTCAGATCATGCACTGTGCTTGCACATTTTATAGTGAGGGGGTAGGATGTTTGCTACATTCAGCCCATTGTGGAGAGGGATAGGCGATAGGTTTAGAGCACCACTTCCGTTTGGGGACGTATGGAATATCCTGGCAAGTTATTGCTATATAAGACAATGGAATTGGAAATTGGATATAATTCATTTACCGTTGATAAGGGGCATTTATAGATTAGGTCTGCTTATTTCAGAGTCTATATGGCTGCTAATTGGCCAGTCTAAGTATTGTTCTTCCGCACCTCCCCTCCTCTTCCATCGAAATCAAATACCTCGTGTGTAAACACCCGTGCATGGTACACTCAGAGAACTTTTCAACATTCAATGTTCAATGGTACTTCTAAATTGTAAAAAAATATGCTAGCTATTAACCATCCCCCCCCCCCCTCCCCCATCAACATGAGCATACATGGTGTGATTCCTTCAAATATTTTTGTGTACAATGTGCGCAAACACAATAATGAATGCTATTATCTCGCGAATAAATTAACATCCTTACGACCCATTAATTTTGATATTAAATTCAATACATGCACGCTGATGCATGTTTCCATTGTTGGATAATGGTGGGTGCTTTTCTACATTTTGTCGCAGTTAACGCGACAACCAGGTGTCCATGAAATTACTAACATGTTCAATTGTATAAGGTAGATTGTCTGCATGACTGCAAAAACATCAGGCTGTCATGGAAAACTAACAATCTATGAAGCATTACAATGCAGCCAATTAAAAACTTCTGAAGGTAATATACAGTAAACTGATTGCAATTGCATTTGCGTGAACGAACCCGGTGATCGAAAATTCCGCCGTGTCCGTAATCAGTTTGGATTACTCTACAAGTGTCTAAGAAAATGCGCACTTTGTTAATGTAATTGCTGGCGAGGTAATAGGACTTCTTTACGGCGGAAGAAACGAGGCTGCACGATAAAATGATATAAGCGTAATTTATTCATTAGGATAATCCATGGTTTATTACGAGGAAGCGTTTGCACGCCTATAGCCTAAATCAGAACCCATGAAATTTAGCTATTTTGATACATCATGCTCAGTTAAGCCGAATGATTAATTGCCTTTTGATGGCTTTAATGACGCGGAGATCATCGAAGGGTACACTTAATGGCTTGATCATAATGGGTGTAAAATTAATCCAGTCATGCGACTTTTATAGCATTCAGATATCATTTATAATATCCATTAGCACTTCCTGCATGCATTGAGTTGCTTTTGTCGTTGGTTTAATAATTACATGCAGTGCAGGGAGTGGGACGTGTGTGTTTACGCACTCAGAAATGTAAAAATGCATTCATGGTTTAGCACATAAACTGTTCGTAAGCATGTGACAGAGTGTGACAATGCACACAGAAATGTAAAAACGACATTCATGTAAATGACCTTGCCACACAAGGCCTCAGTCGTGGGTGGAGTGAGAGGCACTCCTGACATTCTAGCATAAACTACAAACATATCTGCATGCTCGTTTGGAACCAGACAATATCCCGTTATTGTTGGTCCTACATCCTGTTTCAGTTAGATCACATATGAAGTTTTTAGTTCATAGCATTTTAGTTGTGTGTTTCATTGGTGTAAAACATATCGAGAAATCGCCCATACATTGGCGGTCATCTTGCATTTTATTTCAAATTGAATTCTAAATGACCTCGGAAAATACTAAAAATTGGTCTGAATTTGAATTGTAGTTTTCAGTGCGTTCCAATAAAGCAATTATATACAAAAATCAAGACAAAAAACTTAATTACCATCGTAGTCTCGTTCCCGGGTCTGGGGACGAGACTAGCTGGTAATTACAATTACTGCTCAATAACTACAATTTTAATTGCGCTTCGTTAATAAATTCCTATACTCAAGCGCCCCACCCACCAGACAAGTGGTGGATGCACAAATAAAAATACTCGGACTTCCGCCGTGACATATATATTACTCGTTTATCAAGACAGTCTGATAAACTTAAGCGGTACCCCTACATACAGCCTTGGGAATCCTTGCATTGCCGTAGTTCTCTTTCAAGATATGTATGGCTACCGTTTTATTATTTTTTATTGTGCGCTTTAAGTACTGTGACGTCACGTTGAGAACCTCATAGCAGGGCCTGTACTTTTATAACATAGCCCTTTTTGTGTGGTAGCAATTCATGCATGCAGTGATGTCTATTCAGGGGTCTGGTCCCAGCAAAAAGTTTTGGGCAAGATTCTTGCCAAGAGCAAGATCTTGGCAGGAGGCCTAGATCTTGCCTTACCTTGGGTAAGATCTTGGCCACGATCTTTGCCAGCATAATCTTGCCACCATGGGCAAGATCTTGTCTAAGAACTGTTTGCTGTGTGTGTGTGTGTGTGTGTGTGTGTGTGTGTGTGTGTGTGTGTGTGTGTGTGTGTGTGTGTGTGTGTGTGTGTGTGTGTGTGTGTGTGTGTGTGTGTGTGTGTGTGTGTGTGTGTGTGTGTGTGTGTGTGTGTGTGTGTGTGTGTGTGTGTGTGTGTGTGTGTGTGTGTGTGTGTGTGTGTGTGTGTGTGTGTGTGTGTGTGTGTGTGTGTGCAGATGTTGCATGCTCATAAGGTTTCTTGACCACATCAGCAGCGGTCATGTTGTGTAAACAGATCCCAAATTGAATTGTCACATCTACATGTAGAGCCAGGACAATGTCCCATGCCATGCCCTACACACACACACACACACACACACACACACACACGCACACACACACACATCATCATGAAAGTCCCCTGCTGTGCTGAGGCATTTGCCCATTGCGACAGAAATCAGTTTATGTGGAGAGAACTGAAATGTTCACACTACCAAACAAATTTAACACACATAAATCAAAAGTTTGATTCCTGCACATGTTAGTGACCTCCATTCTCTTCTCCAGACCTTACTCCAATATGGGTTGGTAGGCATGGCTCTGACACACACACACACACACACACACACACACACACACACACACACACACACGGAGGAGGGGCACATTATGATGGAAATCTGATATCAGCAGTAGTCTCCTGGGCTAGTGCCTTCATGAGGCCAGCATCTATTTCAAAAATCATGTAATAATATGCATTGCCCAAGACACATTCAAGTATAAACCCAGAAGCACAGTTTAGGATTATCAGCTCTCTGTCAAATTTGTGGTTAACTGGACTAAGGTAGTACATGTACTGCTTCATGCTGTGGCCTCGCTTGTGGTATATACATGTATAAAAGGACTATAAACTAGCATCAACTTCAAACCCACATGTTAAAAAGTCCTTCCTATTTTCAGGACTTATAGCCACATCATTCTTTATTCCATGTGTTGTAGGTACTGGACTGGTGTGTTGTATGTACTGGACTGGTGTGTTCTATGCACTGGACTGGTGTGTTGTATGTACTGGACTGGCCATACCAGTCCAATACACCAGCCCAGTACATATACCAGTCCAGTTCAACACACCAGTCCAGAACATAATACACTGTATGTGCTGTGTTGTATGTACTCAACTGGTATGTTGTATGAGGGGGGAGGAAAGGGGGGTGGGACATTGCCCCTGCACAAAGAGGGAGGGTGGTGGTGAGAAGTACTAGACACCAGTGTACCATCCTCAGAATTTTTAAATTTAGGTGAGATCCTGAAGCCTTGGAGAAGCCATGGGTTTATATGAAGCCATGTGTGTGAATAGCTCAGCATATAAACTTTCCAGTGGCCCAGTCCTTACATCTATTGAGATAGGGTTTCACTGCCACTATCAAGGCTTTCTTCCAGTAAAAAGCTACAGACCCCTAGAAATGGACCATGTACATAACAAAAAAACGGGCGCACAAGCCCACACACAGTTTGCTATGACGAAATGCAAAGCCTCTCATTTAAGTCATTTATTTATTTAGCACATGGAATGTAGAAATATGTGAGGTGGTGGCAAGCAGATAGGCCAGCTAATAGCTAATGCCTCTGTACTGCATGTAGGACACAGGAACTAGTGAGACACACCCACCCATAATCAGAGTACTTGGTGCCATTGTTTCTGGATCACAGTGCCACATTGCAATCCAGTAGGTACATCACACCTACAACATACCCGTCCAGTGCATATAACAGTACAGACAACACACTTATATTCTTATGAACACACCAGTCCAGTACATAAAACACACTTGTCCAGAACTTTCTACACGCCAGACCAACACACCAGTCCAGAACATACAACACACCAGTCCAGTACATACAACACACCAGTCCAGTACATGCAACACACCAGTCCAGTACATACAACACACCAGTCCAGTACATGCAACACACCAGTCCAGTACATACGACACACCAGTCCAGTACATACAACACACCAGTCCATAACATGCAACACACCAGTCCAGTACATACAACACACCAGTCCAGTACATGCAACACACCAGTCCAGTACATACGACACACCAGTCCAGTACATATGACACACCAGTCCAGTACATGCAACACACCAGTCCAGTACATACAACACACCAGTCCAGTACATGCTTGTAACACGCCAGTCCTGTACATTAACAACACACCAAACCAGCAAACACCAGTCCAGTTGATAGGAACAGGCATTATCTATGTTTTGATATGAAAGCCTTTGCACTTTTGTGGCTGCTGTTTTATAGGACTGGTACAACTTTTTTTCCAAGTTGCCGTCATGACTTGGATGCTCCAAATGCAACCTGGTACACTACTGGCTCGATCATAGAGAAAATTCGCAGCTCGATCATAGAGAAAATTCGCAGCTTGATCATAGAGAAAATAAAGCATATACATTGGTAACTAAAGAAACCATCAGTGTTCACACACACACACACACACACACACACACACACACACACACACACACACACACACACACACACACAAATATTCCAGAATACAGGAGAACCAATCAAAACAGCTCATAACAATTTAACATAGATTAGGTCAGAGGTCATCAACAATAGTGTCCAGTGCATTTGAGAGGTCATCAACAATAGTGTCCAGTGCAATTGCCAAGTAGCCCTTGCAGTTTAAGTTAGTGATATCTTCTTTGGATAACCTGAATACATCTGGCAACAGCCCGGTGCACATCAGTGTTTCAAATTCAGGAGGGCATAATGGCAGATCCCTGCAAGTCTGTGTAGCTAAGCAGTATGCCAGCTCTTGAGCATCCACAGGCTTCTTGCACTCCACGAAAGGCCCACCTATAGAGTACCGATTTGTCTGTGCTTGGTACGATATCCGTATATAAATTGGCTGCGCGTTATTAAGGGTTGCGATATGAAGAGTGCACATATATATACATGATATAGGCTCTACTACGGCAATGCACCAGTTAAATGGGAGGGATCAACAGGTATTTGATGTTAAATGAACAAGATGCAGCTCTCAAAAAACGCCATATCAATGAGGCCATGGCGCATCTAGCCGCAATGGATTTTTTTGGTTTACGGTATTGTCTAATTATGGACCCTTTTGTCCAGCCATATGTATACAGGGCACGATAAAAATAACTACAAGTTATTAATTTGTATTACATGTTGGGCGCCCATGGATTACATCAGCTGGTAAGCGCCATTTTTTTCCAGCAGTGAATTCTATTATGGCCAACAGAGACCTTGTTCACTTTAAAATTGTTAGGAAGGAACATATTAAGAGAAATAAATTATATTCAGCTGTCAAAAAATACTAGAATGTATGAAGAGTAGTAATCCAATGGCGCAACTAGAAATATCTTTATGTGTCAATAATTATTCCTTGTGGAATATTGTAATGAGGTCAAAAAAATAACACATTGCATACTTGTCTATGGGAAGCACTATTTTGCTTTTTGGAAGCGAAAAGTTCAATATAAAGGGGTACTTTTTTTTACTGATTTGATGAATTGTGATACTGATTGAGATAGATCCGTTGGCGCAAGTGTTGTATCACCTCGGGCTGGTTAGTTATTATCAAGTATTATAATTTTCCGTACAAAATCAATAGAACAATTCTTGAATATTACACAAAAGTAAAAAACGGAACAATCAAAAAAAAAAATCATATTTAAGCCTTGGTAAACATTAGCAACAGCATGCAATTACAAATGACCAAAATCCTGACTTTCAGGTTTCCCGTTGACCGCTCATTTCTCGATATGAAAAAAAATCAGATCAGGGAATGCGGCTGACATCACTGTTTGGAGCACATTAATATTAATTAATTGCCACATTAGCCTCCCTTGCCTCTATATGGTCCACTCCCAGTAGTACGTTTAGGACGTGTTGTGAGGTAGAATTGTAGAAGCTGTAATTAGATATTCATTGTTGTACCACGTCACCTCACGCTTAAAATGATGATCAGTGTCTGTAAAAACGTAAAACGCGTGTAACTAGGCGCAGTTTGCAAATCAATAGCGATCCTCCTCCGAATTGTAGTAGCGAGGGAAAAGGCGGCAAAAACAGGGATACAAAGTAATACTTTTCAAGAGTGCTGGCCCACAGCATACATGGTAATGTGAGTGCACAGGTGTGCACCATATACAACAGGGAAAAGTTATAAACGTCCAGCCTGAATTTTTAGGCTGGTTTTTAACCAAAACCCATCCTGGAATGTAGCAAATTACGTAAAAACCATCCTGGAATTGAGCGTTCAGGGTGGGGATAGTGCAAAAACCATCCTGGGATTGTCCGTCCAGAGGGTGGGAATAGATATGGTTCTACCCTGGTTTTGTCAAACAAAAACCATGCTGAGGTAATACTTGCATTCATACTTCAACATGGGTATTGTTCGACAAAACCAGGGTAGAACAACATGGATTTTACACTATTCCCACCCTGGATGTTCAATCCCAGGATGGTTTTTATGCTATTAGGATGTGTTTTTGTTAAAAACCACCTCCCACTGACTACCCAGACCTTCACTCCATCTCCAGCCACCTCCCACTGACTGCCCAGACCTTCACTCTCTCTCCGCCACCTCCCACTGACTACCCAGACCTTCACTCCCTCTCCAGCCATCTCCCACTGACTACCCAGACCTTCATTCCATCTCCAGCCACCTCCCACTGACTACCCAGACCTTCACTCTCTCTCCAGCCACCTCCCACTGACTACCCAGACCTTCATTCCCTCTCCAGCCACCTCCCACTGACTACCCAGACCTTCACTCCCTCTCCAGCCCCCTCCCACTGACTAACCAGACCTTCACTCCCTCTCCAGCCACCTCCCACTGACTACCCAGACCTTCACTCCCTCTCCAGCCATGTCCGGATGACTACCCAGACCTTCACTCCCTCTCCAGCCACGTCCTGCTGACTACCCAGACCTTCACTCCCTCTCCAGCCACGTCCTGATGACTACCCAGACCTTTACTCTCTCTCCAGCCATCTCCCACTGACTACCCAGACCTTCACTCCCTCTCCAGCCACGTTCCGATGACTACCCAGACCTTCACTTTCTCTCCAACCATTTCCTGCTGACTACCCAGACCTTCATTCCCTTTCCAGCCATCTCCCAGACCTTCACTCCCTCTCCCACTGACCATCCTTATTTTTTACCCTAAGCCACACCTACCCTTGTTAACACCGACGGATGAACAGATGAGGTCATATGACCAGGCATGTGTGCAGTGGTGGATTTGGGCGGGGGGGGGGAGGGGGGGGGGGGGCCGGGTGTGTGTGCAAATTTATTGGCTGATGCCCAGCTAGGGAGTATGCATTGCCCATAGGTGCATCGGAATGATCAGCTAAGTCCCAGCCTGGGTAACAGTACTTTGAGCGTTTGTACACATACAAATTATCTGTGGTGTAACAGCCTTAGTACACTAAGGAGTTAGGGCGTATGTACTAAGTAACCTATGGTAAACATAACATTCTACGTCCCAGAAAATCAGTTATGTTAGTCTCGTACCCAGACCAATTTTGTGTAAGCATATCGCATAATGCATAATGCTGGTAACGAAGTCGTTCTGGACATAGGAATGTCAATGTGACCACTCAGATTCCGAAGAATGCTGGATAGCAAATAAATGAGATTCACGTAATTAACGTAATTAACGTATTGCGTGAACACATTTATTTGCTATCCAGCATTTTTTGGAATCTGATTGGTCACATTGACATTCCTATGTCCAGAACGACATCGGTAGACTTCGTTACCAGACCACTTTACGTAGCATGATACATTATGCGATAATGCTTACGTAAACAGGTCTGGGTACGAGACTAATGGTCATTTGATGCGCATCCACTTTTTAAACTCCCTCTGTACCATGCACTTGACCACATACTTTGTGCAGCGTCGACTGTGCACGCAGCCAGTTATCACACAACAACACCAATAGACATACAGCACCAACAGACAAGAGAAAACATAAACAACACACAAAACAGCTGAGCGAGGAGCAAACTTAAACCTACATTTGGAAGAAGTAAGCCCACACTTCCCCAGGAAAATACCCCGTGACAAACCCTCTAACAGGGGAAATCCGCATGATGGGGAAAAATAACCTCTACCTATAGCACCCTCAGCAAACACAAGCACAGAATGTCAAAAACACAACGTGCACAAACACAGAATGTCCAATATGATGAAATTCAGTAGATGTCGGCCATCACCATCATCTGCAATCTGCCTTAAGGAAAAATATCTCCTTCCATCATGAAACCAAAAATAAAAGTTACTGGCTCTGCACGAACGCTTAGACTGAAAAAGAGTCTACTTACTCACACTTAAATACCGCCACGTGGATGAGTCACGTGCATTACCCATATACGGATTCCGGAGGGAGCAAAGATTCCATCTAATTCGCTGCACTCAACCAATGAAAACATATATCTCCCTCCTAAACCCCTGTACCATGCACTTGACCACATACTTTGTGCAGCATCCACTGTGCACGCAGCCAGTATCACACAACACCACCAATACAAGAACAAAGAACGGGCATAATAGGATTAATTTGCAACATCAAATACCAAGACTCTTGGAAACAGATAGCCTCCTCTCAACGGAGTCCTTAACATAGCCATCTTTGGCTGACTCTGATCTTCAGGGACCATGTCTTTTAAATAATCTATCCGGCACACCTGCATTAGCTGCGGCTGTTGCTCCACCCGCTCACAGACAGAGACTATACATGCCAAACTGTTTGGGGTCCATGCCCAACCTTTGAATCCTGTCTGACAGCAATTCCCGTAATCTAGAGTAACTAAGGCCACCATGCACTCCCCCTCAATCTTTCACCTGTTTTCGTATGCACTATATAGCCCTGAACGACTTCTCAGGTACCAGCCCTGCCATGGTATAGTATCTTTCCATCATGCCTACAGGACAAGTTGAGGTACCTGTACATGCTATAACCAATGATGCACTCTCTCTAAACTGGTCCGTTTTGCTTGATAATATCTTCACCACCATGCCCTGTTCATTAGACACTATGTCGTTGCATCGCAACTTTATCAGTTCGTCACAACACAAAAAAAAACCGCAAATGCAACTAGGCACAAGGCCAAAAACCTAACATCTGTTTTTGAGGAAGAAGGCCCTACTGCCTCAACCATAGCTTTCAGCATTTCAACAGTAATGGGTTCTTTACTTTTATTAGGCTTGGCTAATTAATGCTGCAGACCCTCTAGTGTGGTGCGCATGTGAACTGAGGGGGAAGCATTTGGTGGCTGGAGACCCGACACACTGTGTAGCCATGATACCGCATGCACTATCTCTTCGACAGCTGCCTTAAATTGAGTGGACTCACTGAGATGTACCATGTACAAAGCCAGATGACCTTCCTGTACAGGGAAACTAGGAACCCCTTGGTGTGCTGTGGCCCATGTCTTCCATCTTTGAAATGCACCCAGGTATTTCTTTGTTGTGCTATCTGCTCTGCTATCGAGCACAACTGCGGGTAGCTCTGCAGCAAGGCGACGCAATTCCGGGTCCTGTGAGTCCCTCAGTAGCGGCAGCACCCCTACCAGAGATCATCTCTGCCCCTACTGAGAGGAGGTCTTCCTTAATTGCTTCCTTCGCCTTGGCGAGCGCGCTGGCGCTCCTGGTGCCCTCTTCTCCCGCTTCCACCATGCCCAGGTGTGCCAGCGCCTGCACCAGCTTGTCTTCTACGTCGCCATTGAAGGCGTGCTGGTTCTGATTCCCTTCCTTTTAAAAGTATAGGGATCGCGCCTGCTGCTTCTGGCCTGTAGAGCCGCTTCCTCTTGATACGCCTTAACGTCGTCGCTCAGTCGCCGCATTTCCTCCAGTATTTGCTCCATCCCGCTGCAATAAAAATTACTGGCTCTGCACGAAGTTGGAACGCTTATTAGACTGAAGAAGAGTTGACTTACTCACACTTCAAATACCACCTCATGGATGAGTCACGTGCATTAGCCATATACCGGATTCCGGAGGGAGCATAGTTTCCATCTAATTCGCTTATGCATCAACCGATGGAAACATATAGTTTGGGGATCAATCAGAGCGCTCGTAATTGCAGCACGTGATCACGCGTAGTTATTAATCCGAAAATTCATTAAATAAAGATTAATTAGATTTTTGTCTTGAATTTCGCATATCATTTCTTACTCCGATTGCAGTGAAAATGTATGCATACATTAAAATCGATTTTTAGCATTTTATGAGATCATTTATAATTCAATCTAAAATAAAATGCAAGATGACCACCGATGTTTCCCCAGCCTACCTCCTCAACCTCACCATGGCAACCATTTTGTTCTACCACCACTGCTGTGTTCAACAAATTTCTTTCTTTGCAGAGCATAACCCTTCCGGGTGATCTGCTAAGGGGAGTATGGTTCCTCATAAGACAATATAAATGGAGCTCATGTTCACTTGGCAGTGGTGCTATGATCTGTCTGTTGATAATTACTCATCATTGTATAAATGTCTCTATCACCTCTCCTTCATTGAATTTTCTATTTGTTAAAGGCTGTGGCATCTTAAAAAGGAATAGGAGAAGGAGAAGAAGGAGGAGGGGAGGGGAGGAGGAGGGGCGGAGGAGGTCATGTGCAGCCAGAAACACCCTTGAATGATGTCATTCAAAGAGCTATGGTAGTGGTGACAACTTTGGTTTATTTCTTTATATCAGCATATCTCCACCCATCATGTTTTTAATAAGACCCAATCTTTCTTTTCAGGTTCTTCACATTTACAGCAAATTACAAGCCAGTGTTTAATACTAAACAAATGAAAATCATAATATCCTGACACATGTCATCATCGATCACTACTTTGTTTGCATGCTTCTACCACTTCAGCAGACTATGACTAAAAGGCTATAAACTCAGCTTCAATCTTCACTCAGTGGTTCTCTTAGACCACAGTTGACTGTCACAGTTGTGGTACCAACAGCACTGTTGGTGAGATCATCCAGCTCTATAGGAACATTTGGGTCATATAGTTTCTTTTCAAATAATGCATTTAACTTCTCCCTGGTTCTGTCATACATCTTGCAAGTCTTGAGGATGGCCACAGTAAGATGGTACAAGACAGTGACCATCAGCATCACTACAAACAGACCCACCAAAACACCCACAGTTACCATGGCACTTTGTGTTTGGTCTGAACTCTGGTCTAGAATGTGAGACATTGACATAGCCAGTGCAGTGTAGTTGAGGAAATAAAACATGTCAAGGCTATTATACAACTGATTGTAGAAGTAGGTACGTCTGTTGCTTTGATGTGTCTTTTGAGGTGACTGTCCAAATGGCTTTATACTTGCCTGTGTTATAGTGAACAATATCACCATAGTAGCTTGGATAGTGAGAAGCAGAGATGGTCTGTCAGAACTGTACACTGGATTTAAACTGTACATGACAACTAGAAGCCAAAGCCTTGCTCCCAGCCACCATCGCCACTCCCCCTTATAGGGAGCATAGTGGGCATCATTCATTGGTTTGATCCGGTTGGCCTTCTTGTGGAGATAGTTGAACAGTCTGTTTTGTTCACTGTACTGTTCAATGATTGGAATGAAAGTGAGGGCAAAGGTGTATGGAAGGAGGAACAGGGTTAATGTTGCCATAGCAACCACAAACAAAGCAGTATGCTTCCCATGTAGATATTCCACATTTCCATCATAGAACCAGACATACATGTCACCACTGGGAAGGTGAACTGTGGAATATGTGAGGATATCAATGACAGTTCTCAACAATTTGGAATATGACAGATAGATGAGAGTAGATAGAACACCAACTGCTCTTTCTCCAATGATGGTGGAAAGCCTACAAAGAAAGAAACTGGTGGAGGTAGTGAAAGATCTTTGAAGACAGTAGTGGCAGACCAGAATGGTTACCATGGTGAGGATGAGGAGGTAGGCTGGGAACACAAACTGAAGGCCAGCCTTGTCGGCATCATCCATGCCATTGTAAAAACACATAGGGAGCCCAAGGTCAAGGTTCACCAAGGACACGATCACCTGCAATGGATTTAAAATGGACTGGTTGAAGAGTATAGAAGTATTGACTTGGATAATGTTGGCATAGAAGATGAGCCCATAGAGTGTGCCCTGTGTGATGGTGAGGTTGAGGAAGAATAGTGCTGCTACCAGGAAGACACCCAACACTGCAAACATTACAAGTGTGGTCAGCCACATATCTGAGCACTCCTGGCACTTGGAAGAACCGAAGATCACACTGAGGTTGCCATGGCAATGACCACAAATAATGCCCGTGCGCCCTCCATTGCACAGGTACCCAGGCCTTGCTAGAGGCAGCTTCTTGATGGTACTATTGCAGTAGTCCAAAGGACAAGTTTGAGCCAGAGCTGGAAGAGTGTTTTTATACACACCAATCCAGTTAGTTTTATTTCTGGTCACAGTACCATCTGATGTATCACAGATCACTCCGAATGATGTCAGGAATGGAGAACAGTCACACTTCATCATGCTGGTAGAAGAATTGGTAATTAATACAAACCCTGGCTCACATGGAAACAGCTTCACATTAATAACTGTTGGAGAACCATTAGGATCATTGGAAAGAAGTAATTTAAGTGATGCATATTCTGGTCCATATATTTGGTACACTATTTCCCCACATACTGTTCCTATCCACTGAGCCTTCTGTCGAAGTCCAAGCATTATATTAATATCATCTGTATCAACCTGTGTGTAAACCACACAGGGAGATAGGTTATTCTGCTCATCCACTGGGGTTATATTAAGTTTTACAGTCCTTCCAGGATATGAGGTAAGATATGGACTTGTACCATTGCACAAATTAGGATCACTGCAGCCACAATAGTTCAAATGGTCTGGAAAGGAGAGTATTTGAGCATCATTGATGTCGTCATGTAATGGAGTAATATTGAAATACCACATCCGTTTAGAATGAAGAAAAGTGCCTTGTCCATCAGAGCAAATTATACAGTCATAAATAGGCTTGGCATACACAGCATGACCACCTTGCAGTGCATGGTTATCAATGAAAGTTATTGAGGTACTAAGTATGCAACATCCATACTCCACTACATCAGGGACAGAGCATTGTAGAGCACAATGATTTGTAACATGTTCAAAAAATTTCCCATTATTGTATATAGCACCACCATATCCTGTTGCTAGATTTTTGAAAAAGTGCACTTGACATAAGGGATTGAAGTACAATCCAGTATTTTTGGACAGACTTATGGCCCCTCCATTTACTCCTGTGTTATGGTTGAATGTGATGTAACCATGCAATGTCAAGATACTACTTTCTCCATGTATTGCACCTTTGGGAGAGTTATACGAGAAATGACTCCCTGTAGTGGTACTTCCAAAGATGTCCATCTGCACTCCTGTAAAGTAAATGGCTCCTGCACATGTACCAGAAGAGCAGTGGTTATCTTTAACAACCACATCCTGGAGGATAAGTTGGGTTGAAAAGGTATATGAAGTAGAATCAAATAACACACCACAGCTTGCATAGATTGCTGCACCTGCTGTTGCAATGTTGTTAGTAATTGATAAATTCTTAAACATATTATACCTCATTTTAGTGTATATAGCTCCTCCATTACCACCACTGTTCATAAGGAATGTGCAGCCAGTTATTGTAACATTGCCTGTTAATCCATCCAATGACACAGCACCGCCATTGTTTTCAGCTATATTGCTCTGAAATATGCAGTCTGTGATACCATAATTGCCTGTTGATTCATACAATATCACAGCACCACCATCAATAGCACTGTTGTCCTGAAATTTACAATCTGTGATACTAGTATCGGATTTTGATCCATAGAACATCACAGCACCACCACTACCATAACCAGCACTGTTGTTCTGAAATGTGCAGCCTGTGATGCTAACATTACCTGTTGATCCATCAAACTTCACAGCACCACCACCATCATATCTACCAAGACTGTTGCTTAGAAATGTGCAGTCTGTGATACTAACATCACCTGTTGATCGATGAAACATCACAGCACCACTACTATCAGAAATTATAACACGTCCGCAGTTTAGTAAACTGAAACCGTGATCTGATGCATCCTCTAAAGAAAAGCAATTATTGTAGACATTAATAATTCCATAACGAGGACCACTATTGCTCTGAAATTTACAATCTGTGATACTAGTATGGCATTTAGATTGATAGAATGTCAGAGCGCCACCACCATCACCACCAACACTGTTGCTTAGAAATGTGCAGTCTGTGATGCTAACATTGCCTGTTGATCCATCCAACATCACAGCACCACCACCATAACCACCAACACTGTTGTTCTGAAATGTGCAGTCTGTGATACTAACATCACCTGTTGATCCATCAAACTTCACAGCACCACCACTATAACCAACACTGTTGCTTAGAAATGTGCAGTCTGTGATTCTAACATCACCTGGTAATCCATCAAACACCACAGCACCACCACCACCAGCACCAGCACTGTTGTTCTGAAATGTACAGCCTGTGATATTAACATTGCCTGTTGATGCATACAACCTCACAGCACCACCATAACCATCGCTTAGTACATTTTTGTTTGACGAAATCGCTCCACTTGTACTGTCCTGAAATGTGCAGTTCACGATTAAAGTATTTTCGATTGATACAAGTTTTATACCACAGTTAATGAACGTGATTCGCTCCATGGCCAACATTTGTACTGAAACGAACGCAAATACCCTCGTTTGTGATTCGCAACGAATTATTGTCGTTTTCATTGAATTGAGAGACCCCGTTATTGTTAAACTGTCTTTATTGACGATATTGCACGACGGTTCTGAAGATATGCGATGTTCGCCATCATCCAACACAACAGTCAAATTAGACTGAAGTGGTCCGCTGCATAGGTAATCCTGCAGAGCAGAGCCTGGTGGAATGGTAACGGTCTTAGAGATCTGATCGGACCTAACATAGCTCCCGAGAAGGGATAAGGCTATCACCAGCTTGATTATCACCATCGCCATGAATTCAGGATCTTGCTTTAGTTCTAAATAGATGACTTGCAGATAGAGTGCTTTGAAGAATTCTAGTACTTAGACATGTAACCCGCGATCTGAATGTAGTTTATTGAATCAGAGGTTATTTCTATATATCTATAATCTCTCAGTTTGATTGGATAAACTAGAACATCCTCCCACACATATATGTACCGGTTTCGCAGAATTCAATGCTGCATGGATCCCGGGAGTACCGCACACAACAAACATGCACACACCCATGCATAAAAAAAGTACTCACATACATATACTACACACACACACACACACACACACACACACACACACACACACACACACACACACACACACACACACACACACACACACACACACACACACACACACACACACACACACACACACACACACACACACACACACACACACACACACACACACACACACACACACACACACACACACACACACACACACACACACACACACACACACACACACACGACATTCAATCATCCGCTACATACCCATATACATGGCCACCATATTCCTTCATCAGCTTAGTACTGCTGTCATTTATCTCTAATTTGAATTCATCATTATAGGAATAGTACATCACTGGTTATGGGAGGGCCTTGATACAGGTAGGGTCATCAGCCATCATTGGTAGGAGGGTCATCGCTGGTAGGAGGGTCATCACTGGTAGTAGGGTCATCACTGGTAGGAGTGTCATCACTGGTAACTGGTAGGAGGGTCATCATTGGTAGGAGGGACATCACTGGTAGGAGGATCATCGCTGGTAGGAGGGACATCACTAGTAGGAGGATCATTGCTGGTAAGAGGGACATCACTGGTAGGAGGGTCATCATTGGTAGGAGGGTCATTACTGGTAGGAGGATCATCAGTCATCATAAAGATGGTCACACGAGAGGGCGCATAAAGATGGCCACACGGGAGGGTCCACAACTGTACAATCGATTGTACAGTTTGTGAGCCCTCCCGTGTGGCCGGCCATCTTTTTGTATTCTACAAAACTATTGCATGTCCAGAGTAGGTCGATGTTTTCAAGGTGTCAGATTCACCAACGCTACTGGTACTAGCCAAATCAATGGTAACAGCACCTTGAGTGCTAGCACTGTAAATGTTGGTACAATTGACCAATCCACATCAGACAGTCAGACACTCGAATGGCACCACAGTTAACTACACTTCCGAGCATACTGCCAAGGGTTCCACATTCACCGCTACCAATGTTAATGGTGACGTTACTAGTGTTACGGCCGGTGTGCGTATTGAAGATCCACTCATAAATTAAACCTATATAGTTAAAGAAATACATGGTTCAAAATCCAATTTGATTATAAACCATACACCAAGGAAAAAGAAAAGACTTTCTAAATCAAAAATCATAAAAAGAATACCCACTAAAAAAAATCTAACCGAAAATTGAGGACTCAAAAGGATCAAACCACATTTTAAAATACCAGTTCATCATACTTACTTGCCACTGTATTCATCCTACTATTCATCAAAACTCATGTTAATTTTTCATTTTTCCGAAGGAATAAGATCTATACCCCGATTATGAACTCATTAAAAACACGCGACTCATTGTCGGAGCGGTGCGTGACTCCCTGGGATGAATGACTCCCCGGTCATTGATACCTTAGGCTTACGTGACTCCCCCCTGACGCAATTGACTCCCCATGTGCTACAATAGAAAAATGGAAGATTTTAGCAAATTAAAAGCTAGGTATCGTGGAGAAATATTTGTTGCGCGGAGAGTATCCTGTTGGAATGACAAAAGCAGACAAAGCAAATCTGAGAAGAAAATGCCGCAATAACTTCAAGACAGAAGATGGGGTTTTGTATTATCGAAAAAATGTGGAGACAGGTGACAAACAAGAGGATTCGTTCTGGAGAATATGTGTTAGAACGTGTGAAGATAAAATGCGCATTCTCGAGTCCTGTCATGCGGGTTTGGCAGGTAATGAAATGATGGAAAGGTGTGTGTTAGAGCAGATCTCTGATGTGAGCGTGTGTGTGTGTGTGTGTGTGTGTGTGTGTGTGTGTGTGTGTGTGTGTGTGTGTGTGTGTGTGTGGGTGTGTGTGTACGTAATGTTTGCGTGTGTACGTAATGTTTGCGTGTGTACGTAATGTTTGCGTGTGTACGTGCTGAGGGAAATATGATAGCTAGCTTGATTGTGGTCTGTTCTTTTCTTGTACATGCATATAGAAGATTGTGTTGTTTAATAGAATAAGATCTCATTATGATTAAAGTGCATTAATTTGTTTGATTCATAAAGGAATAAGATCTTGAATGCATTGTTTAAATATTTGTACAGGTTCTCACCTAGGTAGTGATAAAACATTGGAAAAAATATCTGCACGCTTTTATTGGCGCAACATGTAGGAAGATATAAAATTATTTGTAAAAGTGCCAGAAGATGAATCCAAAGTTTATTAAGAGCAATGCTGTGTTCCATCCAGTACCTGTGCGAGCGCAAGTCTGGCATAAAGTAAGTTGGGTATGCATGATATGAATAAACATTATAACTTAAGATGCACTCATGTATCTCTATTCTGCAGGTTGGAATTGACCTCATTGGGCCATTACCATTAACTGCAAAGGGAAACAAGTACATTGTCACGCTATTGGACTATTTCAGCAAATGGCCTGAAGCCGCTCCACTTCCCAATAAGACTGCCATTGGGGAACTTTTTGTAGGAAGAATTTTGCAGGTTAGTAAAAAGTAGCTGTATGTCACTTTGTATTATAAGCAGCATAGACTCTTCTAATTAGTGGGGTTATGTGCGAATAGCTTTCACTTATTCAATGTTTACATCCAGATTTGGTTGCTGTGAAGTACTTATTTCAGATCAAGGGCGTGAATTTGTAAATGAGGTTCAGGAAGAGCTATTCAGACTGACAGGCACTGAACATTGTGTTACTTCAGCTTGCAACCCAAATGCTATTGATAAAAAGCTCTCCATATATCAATGGACTCCAGAACCCTGTTTTGGGAAAGGTGCTTCAGTTTCAACACTCCCAAAATCCAGTTGTGCAAATCCATCACACTGGTAAACCATACTTATCCCTTACATAACCCCAGCTAAATTTTTATGTACATGTAGGAGCTAGTCACTGGGTATGTACTACAAGCATAGGAGCTAAATGTGGAGAGGTTTTATTGATGGACAGCCTGGCAACTTCTATGAGTGAAACATTAGTTCTTCAAGTTGCACAGATTTATGAAATCCCTGTCGTGAAATCTTGTCTCATCATCCGAACTCTTGATGTTCAGCAACAGAATGGATGTAAAGATTGTGGGGTGTTTTCCATTGCATTTGCAACTGAATTATGTATAGTGGCAACGATCCCAGGAAAGCATCTTTCATCCAAAGTGATATGAGACCACACCTCTTCAAATGTCTTAATACTGGCACATTAGAACGCTTTCCACAGTATTCACCAAAAGCAGTCAAAACTGTTTGTATTCATCGTTGTGAACCAGAGGACATAACAAGGGAACTTTATTACATCTGTCGTATGCCTGATCATTATGACCAAAGGATGGTTCAGTGCACTCTGTGTCAGGGATGGTATCACTACCGTTGTATGGAAATCAGAAACAAAAAGAAATTGGAGATGCAGCACATGTTCAAAATGCCTGGCATAAAGCCCCCAGTTTTATACCATGCTTTATTGAATGAATACGCTATTAATTATTTATGGGAGTTATTATAACCTAGGTATCATTGACTCCCCGGCCAGGGGCTGGGGAGTCATTTATACCTAAAGGAGTCATGTATAATGTTCGGGGAGTCATTGATCGCTAGAGTTCAATGACCGGGAGTCATTAATCCCTAGGGCACTAAGAGGAGTGCAGACGACGAGTTAGAATCCTCCCGCGTTCCTTACAGTGATCCCAAACAAAAGTGGGCATCTGCTCGTGACGGTAATTACTAAAGTTCGTTGAATGTACTATCGTTTTCTGGTATACGTTAATGGCGACATCTTTTCTGAAATAGTTTTCAAGCCTTTGAAAATCCACCATTTTTGTGTCATTTTAGGGTGGCGAGTATTTGCGCAATGTTTGATTTGACTTCATGTTGATATGTATATAGATTGAATTACATAGCTATAGTATTCTTTACTCTCTTAGCCGGAGGAGGGATGGCAGCTACCAATTGTGGCTCAATACTTAGTAAGTGTTCTTTCATTATGCACTTCAGGTTCTGCACCCGGTCTTTAATGGGAGCAAATACCAAACCAAGTTGATTAAACTTGGCATGGATTGACTCGGCTCCTTGTTCACCCAGGAGGCCAAAGCCAACGTGATTACTATTTGCCCACTGTGAAGTGTGATCCTCTAATAGACACATTTTAATTGGGACTGTTGCCTGTCTCGGAAAAAAGCCATGAACTCTTGAATAGCCTAGTTAGTTAGAATGGAGCATAAAGTGAACCCTACATGTACACTGAACATTGTTAACTTACCAGGTCTAGTGCATGTGCTTGTGTCGCATTAATGAAGTTCTGATCACATATATTGTGACATTTTCCATACAAGGAGAATGCTGTGATGAACTTATTCACTTGATCAGCTACCTCTCCAGATCGGTGGGGCAGTTTCTCTTGTGCCAACTGAGATATAGATGTGCACAGAGTCTCGATGTTTGGTAGCTAATAATTATTTAAGCAGTATGAATTATTCATATCCCCATGTATAGCACTTTACCTTCAATGCCTTGTGTACAGGGTTGCCAATAAATGCCCCCCCCCCCCCCCCCTCAAATACTGCTGTCGTTGAACTCCAAATGATTGTAGTGCACTGTCAAGTGTCTTGACAAAGGGCCCTTCTTTTTCAGAGTACCCTCTTTTCACATTTGCTGTGCATTTGGCCACTTCTGCTTCCTATTATAACTAACTTGAATACAATTGTGCATGTTGGATAATGACTTACAAGTGCCTTCACTGATCTCATTTTTGCAGCAGATTGCTTCAAAAGATCCACAGCAAGAGGGTTTTTCTTTCCATGGACTAAGGCTATATATGTTGCCACCTGCTGCAACACTTCATGTGCATGCTGGGCAGTTTTAAGGTCTGCTTGGAGGAATGGAAGCCTTTGCAGTGCCTGGCTGTACTTGGAAAAACTGGAGGAGTCAAATCAGTTGTTTGAGATGTTAGTTCCAAGTCCAGTTGACAGCATAGAGCTGCCAGCAAATGGAACAGCTTCGTGAACATCCCCAACATGATGTGGAGACCAGGTGGGCAGACCTGTATGGTGTAATTCGAATAATTGTAATGTTGGATTCATTTACTGTGAAACAGAGATGTCAAAAATAGGTTCTGAGATGCAGTTAAAGAACATCTGTGCATCCTTTTTAACACTCACTGATGATACATAGCACTGGTGGTCAGCACACGTATCCTCTAGTGACCTTTCTTTGGCATGCCCTCGAACGATTTGTGGTGTAGCCATCTGGTCACTGTGAATTTTGCAGTATAGGCAAGGGTAGCATCCTATTGCATGGTCATCATTTTACATGATGCTTGCATTTAGTATACAAGCCATATATCTTTGACAGGAACTCGTAGTCACCACATATAAACACCTTCACTGTGTATTGCCTGTAATTTATAGCACTTGTATATTTAACATGATTTAGGTATAGAGCTCTTACCTCCACTTCATTCCATGTACTGTGATCTTTAAAGTGATCAAGTGCCACATGGAGGTTGGTGACGCTGTCACCAGCCGCAAAACAGCTGAATACACAGGTGTTATGGACTGAATTGGGTGTGGCAACATTTACAATCTGAAAGGTCATCTTGAATGTTCCACTCCCCTTGTCTCCTCCAATCTTCAACCAGATCTCATTGGCTGGTATAAACCCTTCATGCCAGGTAAGCCTGTCAGTTCTGCCACCATGTTTTAACAACCATTGTATTTCACTGTCTTACCATTTCCCTGTCTTACCTTTCATTCCCTTCCAAGAGCTGCACAACTTTATCCACCAGCTGTGGAATGTATACCAAAGGAGCTCCTTTGATTTCCTCTCCACCAGATGGAATTGGAAATGAAAACGGGGCTATCTCTCCCTTGAGGTTATCACCAACAATTTGGCTGGAAATGTGGCGCATCCTTTCCTCACCAGCCAGACAGATGCCTGACGATTTGAGCCACCCTGAAATAGCAGTGAGCTAGAATTGGTACCTTTGGTGTATGATATGACATACCGTCTCAGAAGCCGCAGTTTATTCCAAGGTATGGCAAGTCCTGCCTTAATTGCCAATACCTGAGCTGCCCCAAGCTCAATGAATGATGAGATTCCTGCCTTATCCAACAAAGATCGCCTCTCTTCCTCGCTAAGGATGAGAACCTCTTTTTGGATAAGCGCAGATGTATCACCACCACTGACAATGCCTTGGATTTTCTGCATTTGAGAACATCGCAACTGTACAGTCCGCGAGCAGGCAGCTGTGGTTTCTTGGTGAGCTCTGGTAACATGCATGAATGTCATTGGCTAAAGTGTGTGTAGATATTGTGTAACCTCAGTACAAGTCAATGACATTCACTTAACTGTTCCTCCTGTAGGAAGTTGTATGATGCCTTTGTCAGGACTGGTAGAGATGGCCCTCTTCAGCAATCCCGCTGCTTGCTTCTCCTCCTCAGGTGTAAGTGATGGTGGTACACAGTCATGCCCTTCATATTCACCAGCCTTAATATCCCTGCTGCAGTCTGTAAAATTTACCAGAACATCCGGTAGCAGGAGGAGTATCACACCTGGTGCTTGTCTGACATGGGAGGGAACCAAGGGACCATCCTCTGAGCAGCAGGGACAGTTCACAGCACCTGTTGCTGATATCCACTCCTGGAGGCACATGACGTATACCAGTGCACCACACTGCAGTTCCAGTGGCTGTGAGAGGATGTTGGAGCACAGTGCACACTTCAGCTCCTTTAACATCAACTGGTTGTTCATGTTTGCCAAAGGTGGACTAGGCTCACATAAGAGAACTGGAGGAGGGGCAGTCTTCTCAAGATGAGCTATTAGTAAATTAGGTGTGAAGCCTGCCTGACGACCTCTAAGAACTGTTGACCTCCTCTTGTGTCCACTTGAGCATGCATGGAAGTGCTCACATACCTAAACAGCATGATGTCATATGTTTGTTTACTTAAAGCATATGTGTACTATTTACCTTGCATTCTTGGTCTGAATGTTTTAGCCAATTAAATACGATCACTGCACATTTGTAATGAACTCCCTATTCGATGGCACTGATGGTTCTCTGCATTGAGAGCTGACATTGCTTGCAAAACATCTCTGGGTGAATGTTGACATCATCCCCAGACGTGTCGATGTCAAAAGCAGTTTTCAGCTCAGCTGAGAATACTTTGCACTCATAGCTAATACTCTTCTTTGCCCCGTACTTCGTTAGCCTCTGCCCACAAACTCTACAATGTATGGGAACTTGTTGGTTGTGGTAATCCATACCTATAATCATGTATACATGTAGGGCCAAACCACAACACATGTCGATTATTCATGCAATTCGCTCAGCTTGTTTGTGGTGATAGAAAACGTGTCGCCACATCAGGTTTGCCAATACTTATGGCCACATGCCTCCTGATCATCGCTGCAGTATGCTTACCTTCCAGCTCGGTCACCGAAGGCCACGTTGTCTAATTTAGTAACGCCCCCCATCTAATTACGTGCCGCGTGGCCTTATGAAACGGTGTGCGCATGCTATCTATGTGGGATGTGAATTTTGCGCATCTATTGGACATGCCAGGAAAGGGAGTGCAGTGTTTGGGCTCGTTGTAATTTTTTGATTTGCTTGTTCTGCTGAGTCATGGTCACTTTATAAACATGGGATGTCTATAATGAGGCATCTTTATATGTTAATACCGTAAATGATCATATTATAGACCTAGTTTCCAGCCGCATACAACCGTGGGGTGGGGGTGAGGGGGGGGTGGAGGGGGGCGGGCACTTGCAAGTAGTAATAATCGATAAAAAATGTTAATGAAAAAATAGTGGAAACAAGTAAAGAAAAACATTCTCTAACGAGAAAGTTGGTGGGATATAGGAATTGGAAGCAAAGGTGACGTTAAAAGGTAGGGAACAAGGTGTTGAGAAAAGGGTAAATGAGACAAAAATCCTACTTCTTTTCTGTTACATTTACACGTGCTAAATATAGGATTTTTGTCTCATCTCAAAACCTTGTTCCCCTCCTTTTTACACCTCCTTTGCTTCCGATTCCTATATCCCACCAACATTCTCGTTAGAGAATGTTTTTCTTTACTTGTACACATTTGTGGTTGTGACATCATTTGGTCTGTTATCATGTCCAACAACAGAAGAAAATAAAAAGTGGGTTGAGGCCATTAGTTGTATACGGACATTTAAATCACGTTGCGGGTAACACTTAGAGAAAGAAGAGGATATTATTACCACATCAAGTTACCTCTTGTTATTGATGAATTAACTTCACCTTTTTACCATGGGCCTGGGGAGTCATCACAACCCCAACCCCTCCTTCAATTTATGCAGACATGTATTACATGTATATGATATTCTTAAATCATTCTGTAAAGCTCCCAGTAATTCCTCAACGAAAGTATTTTACCGCTCCCGTGACCTATTCTCTCTCGTTTTCGCCGTCTCGTTTAACGATGGCTTTCTTAAGACCCGTGACTTCAGTCAGTATCAGTGCAATCTGCTCTCCAGTAAGCCCAAGTAAAATCCCTTTGCGCATCTTCGCCGTCGCCTGACATTGGGGGCCGGAGTTGCCATATGGCTACATTATGTAAACAACCTGCCGTATAGAGAGCATTGAAGAAGTGCTATGACCACATTTCAAGACTTTATGCATACAATGAAGTTGAACTTGTCTATCCAGGTAAACCAAATATACACACTATGAAGTGCTTAAAATTTTTTTAATTTATTCATTAAGGAATCGGTTTGGTTCAACTGATCTGTGACGGCAGTCATTGTGGGCCATTGGGCTCAAGTTGAAAAACTTTCACCAGCACACTTCCAGTCACGCGAGTACACAATGCAATTGTGTATAGAGGAACACCAGAGGACTTCTAACAACAGCCATAACACTGTTCTGCTATGAAGGGCAGTGGGTCATTTACTTTCTTGGGATAGCTGGTAAGGTTTAGAAGGGGATTTATTTGTTTCCCTGCATGCATGCCTACGGAGTACAAAAATGTACTTCTGACCTAGGGAGTACAACAATGTATTCCTGTATGATATAATATTGGTTCCACATTCATCAACAATACATAAACGTATCTCTTTACCCGTTATGGGGCAGGAGTGCCAGTGGCAATGCAACTAAGAAGAACTGCAATATCCGTTTAACTTAGTCAAGAGCAAGCTTTGCAGACCAAACAGAAGCTGGTCACTCTTGTGGCTGACAATCCTTCAGTAGCTAACTAGGAATAGCTGTTTTGCTAAACTCATGCAGCTTATATGTATATTATTTTTTTACAGGAAAGAAATATAAGTGTGTATTTATACATACTTGCAGTCGTATTTCTTTGATTTGTAGGATGCTTGCTAAGGAATGACATTTATTTGCTAAAAATATTGAATTGTACACAGATATGCATTACATACCAATGAAACGAACAAAAAAGAATAGTTCAGTTTAGTTCAGACATTGTTATCAGTAAGCCAACGCTTGATTTTAACCTCAAAGTCGATCACCAAGGGCCTGAACATGATAGTAAAGCTCTGGCATTTGCTCTAATTAGAGTTAGGTTATTCTGGTAGCTTCAGTGTGCTCAGTGCCATCGGTGATGTATGTCAACATACATTTTACGTCTGGAGTTGCCTTGTCACTATTCCTCAGGGCCATTTGCAAACATATTTGGTTTGGGGGTGTTGGCAAAAATAGGTATGGCGACACACTCGGTGACCATTATCAGCGTGGTACCAAATTGAGTGAAAAATGAACCTCAAAACATGACCTCATTGAAAATATCACAGGTAAAGAAATAATTAAATAAAAACTACTATGACAACGTGTACATTGCAATGTACTTCCTCGGTGCTGTCCTCCACATTCATGCATTAGTCAAAATATGTTGTCTGCTTGGATTGCAGGTCAGACCCCTAGTTAGAAAAGAAATCAATTGGAACTTGAAAAAAAAATGCGTATATTAGGTCTCTTTTCGCGGCAACGATCCCACAAGCGCGGGATTCAGTACAAGGAAAGCACACATGCCAAACAATGCTGCTAAACAATTGAACTATAGGTAAAGTAAAGAAACCATATTAAAACTGTTTACACAAAGCAATACAATTAATGGAAATGTTTATCTGTACAATAACAACGTGTTTTTGCCATACAGCGAACGCGAAATAATTCAAAACCATGTCGCTCCCATTAATCATTGTAACGAATGAACTAAACGCACTTTCTGAACTGTTAGAAGGCATTTATTTCGAAATTTTAAATTGAAGTCAAGGGCGACTAACACATTGCCATACATTGCATGATGACAATTTTATCATTTCCATTATAAACTGATTCGTGTACATTTCAATTGCACGCGACACTTTCTATGCTCCCTTTTATTGCGTCACATAATAATAAATCTCCTTTCGGGGCATGCAATGACGACATTAATTTCTCCACTGTAACGGACGGGCCCTACAAAACACAATCTTCATGACAGCTATACATCGATCTAAAAATGGCACCGCCGTTTGACGCAGCGCATAAATGAGCTGATGAATTGACAAGCACACCAACCCATGAACCGTACACATACATACGCATCCCTGCATGGCGATCCAGTATATTTCCAGTCACTATTTGAATCTCTAAAAACTGCATCAGGATTATGTTCACAGGACTTCTGATACCACTCCTTGCATATGGTACACTGGGCTATGTGTTTATCAGCTTCAGCTGGCATACTATACGTGTACTCTGATTTGGACTTCCCTGGCTGTAAACTATTGGCTTCGATGAGAATGGTACAAACTGTTTTTTCATGAAAATGTGACTGTACCTTTGTTCATACTCACGACTAGCTGGGTTGTTGTCATAAGCCAAATCAGTAGCAAATGCTACAGCGTGTACACCAAAGTCAAAAGCTTCTTCTTGGAATTGCTCTTCTACATTTTTGCAATTAAATCCAACAGCTCTACAGACACAATGTTTATCTTTACAACTGATAAATTTCAACTTGTCTCTCAGTGTTATGGTAGGCGGTTTGTAATAGTCCCTTTTGTATGGAATGCTACAGACCCCTTGAATGGTATTAACACACCTAGGTATTGCATTGATGTCATTTCCTCTTGGCATACTGCAACATACTCTTTATCAGCTGCCCCATGTATGTTGACATGGCGTGTAGTGACAACGAAGGTTCACATGCGTATATTCATGGAATGAGTACTTCTAAATAGACCACACCCATACATGGAATGAGTGTATACACCTGTAAATGGATTGAGTATTCATTTAGACCGCACATATAGATGTAAAGATTACTTCTATATAGACGACACCTGTACATGGAATGAGTACTTCTATTGAGACTGTCCACTGTGTTGTGGAGAGGTGCTGTGTAAAGGACTGATGGCTACAAAGGACCGAAACCCATGACCAGTCTCCTCAAGTATTTAAAAGTAGTGGAGAGCAGGGTTCTTGGTCAGTACCTGCACAAGGCCTGACATCCTGGAAGAGCATCTCATAGAGAAAAAGCCCATCCCGTTGATCCATTCAATGAGAAGGACCCAGAAATATGCACTATTTGATTATTGATAATTGGTTATCATCGCCTACCAGAGCATCTATACTTGGAATGAAGAGGCTGGCAGGTTACTTATGTTGTCGAGCACTGAGGAATGCGTCCTTCTGGATGTCTCCCGTAAGGATACATCTGCGAGTGGAATAAAAGCACTGAGGGATTAGCTGGACCACACGTCTCTCTTGTTGTTAGCCACAGTAGCCACCTTCTTGAACGTCTGGCCCCCTATGATGGTGATCTCAGAACTGTTGTCCATGATTCCAAACATTTGGACACCCTGTACTTCCATTTTCACTCAGCGAGGTAGGTGTCCTTTGTAACTACTCTAAGTTGGAGAACTTGTTCCCTGTCATCACTAAGGTCACTCTCCAACAGCTCTTGAGCGGTTGTCATGCCCATCTCCTTCCCGTACTACAGCAGGGTCGGCTAGGTGCCCTCTTAGCTGAAGGATGACCAGAAGTGCATTGAGCTCAACTGGGTAAGAGAAAGAGACATGTGAACTCGTGGGAAAAATTGAAGTCAAGGGCGACTAACACATTGCCATATCTTGCATGATGACAATTTTGTCACTTCCATTATAAACTGATTCGTGTACATTTAATTTCATGCGTCACTTTCTATGCTCCTTTTATTGCGTCATATAATAATAAATCCCTTTTCGGGGCATGCAACTACATCAATTTCTCCACTTCATCGGCCGGGCCCTACAGAACACAATCATCATGATAGCTATACCTCGATATACAGACCCCTAGTTAGAAAAGAAATCAATTGGAACTTGAAAAAAAATGCGTTTTTTAGGTCTCTTTTCGCGGCAACGATCCCACAAGCGCGGGATTCTGTACCAGGAAAGCACACATGCCAAACAAAGCAGCTAAACAATTGAACTAAAGAAACCATATTTAAACTGTTTACACAAAGCAATGCAATTAATGGAAATGTTTATCTGTAGAATATGTGTACTCTTCCCTAGCTCTTAACTATTGGCTTCGATGGGAAAGGTACAAACTGTTTTTTCAAGAAAATGGGACTGTAACTTTGTTCATAATCACGACTAGCTGGGTTGTTGCCATAAGCCAAATCAGTAGCAAATGCTACAGCGTATACACCACAGTCAGAAGCTTCTTCTTGGATTTGCTCTTCAACATTGTTGCAATTAAATCCAACAGCTCTACAGACACAATGTTTAATCCTTACAACTGATAAATTTCAACTTGTCTCTCAGTATTATGGTAGGCGGTTTGAAATGGTCCCTATTGTATGGAAATGCTACAGACCACTTGGATGGATTAACACACCTAGGTATTGCATTCATGTCATTTCCTCTTGGCATACTGCAACATACTCTTTATCAGCTGCCCCATGTATGTTGACATGGCGTGTAGTGACAACGAAGGTTCACATGCGTATATTCATGGAATGAGTACTTCTAAATAGACCACACCCATACATGGAATGAGTATATACACCTGTTAATGGATTGAGTACTTATTTAGACTGCAACTAATCATGGAATGAGTTCTTCTGTATAGACCACACTTGTACATATGGAATGAATACTTAACCCTGTAAATGGATTGAGAACTTATTTAGATCACACATATAGATGTAAAGATTACTTCTATATAGATGACACCTGTACATGGAATAAGTAATTCTATTGAGATTGTCCGCTGTGTTGTGGAGAGGTGCTGTGTAAAGAACTGATGGCTACAAAGGACCGAAACCCATACCAGTCTCCTCAAGTATTTAAAAGTAGTGGAGAGCAGGGTTCTTGGTCAGCACCAACACAAAGCATCTGAGGAAGAGCATCTCATAAAGCAAAAGCCCATCCCATTGATCCATTCAATGAGAAGGACCCAGAAATATGTACTATTTGATTACTGATAATTGGTTATCATCGCTTACCAGAGCATCTATACTTGGAATGAATGAAAAGATGAAGAGGCTGGCAGGTTTTTTATGTTGACGAGCACTGAGGAATGCGTCCTTCTGGATGTCTCCCATAAGGATACATCTGCGAGTGGAATACAAGCACTGAGGGGTTAGCTGGACCACACATCTCTCTTGTGTTTTGCCGCAGTAGCCACCTTCTTGAATGTCTGGCCCCCTATGATGGTGATATCGGAATAGTTGTACACAATACCAAACATAGGGACACCCTGCAATTCCATTTTAACTCAGCGTGGTAGGCTTGCTTTGTAACTACTCTAAGTTGGAGTACTTGTTCACTGCCATCACTAAGGTCACTCTCCAACAGCTCTTGAGTGGTTGTCATGCCCATCTCCTTCCAGTACCACAGCAGGGTCGGCTAGGTGCCCTCTTAGCTGAAGGATGACCAGAAGTGCACTGAGCTCAACTGGGTATGTGTCCTAATGGCTATGGAGGTATATGGAGCTTGAGGTGAGGAGGCTCAACATACTTTTTCACGATTGGCTACCAGACTTTCTGTGAAGTCTTCAAGAAGCACTGTCGAGCATGTATACCAGATTGAACATGATGCTGGTGAAAGGCCTTGCTGAGCAGAGTTGCACTGACTTTAGTTTTTTAATTATGTTTTATGAGTAATAATTGTATGCTTTATGATTATATTATTATTATGTCTACTGACTTAAAAAGTAGTTCTGTCAGCTTGTATGGATTATATAATAATATTTTAACCATTCGTTTACTCATTAAGAGATAAACTATACAACCTGCCTTCATTCGTGGAGAAGGAGGTGTTAAAGAACAAGGAAGAAAGGACAAATCACTGCTGAATCTGTTAAAATTATGAATTCTGCCCTGATTTCATCTTCACGACTATGCTATTACATGTAAAACAGGGTAGATGTTGTATACTGTTATAATGTATTGCAGGATGTTTCTCCTGGCTTTTGTTGTGTGCTGATCATGACCTAAGGCCTGCAGTTTTTTTCCATCTAAAACTGGATTCGAAGCCTTTGACTTCTCAGTGAAAACATGCTTAAATCACTAGTCAGGAGCGAGAGTATCTCCAGAGGCAGAGCTATGCTCCAGCCATTGAAGTAAGGAAACACAACAACAGTTATAGCAAGTGTAAAGAACTTGAATAGGTGTGCAGCTCTATGATTGTTGAGACGTATGCATGGTGCATGGGGTCAGGAGGCCATGAAGTGTTTCACTCAGTTGGCATCAAGACTTGCTATCACCTCCTTAGTTATGTAAGTTGTTTCATTCATCCTTTGTAGCCTCATTATAATCCGTCTTTGTTTCAAGTATTATGTTTTATGTTTATATTTATCAGTAGACATTAATAATTGTACATTTTTTGCTATTAATACAAATGATGTGTATTGTTACACTGATACTATGAAGCATTAGCTTTTCAGCGAGCTTCCTTCACACCTCTTATTTAATCAGTCAACAGAGTTCTGGATCAGACTAGAAAGATAGATAATTATCAGGGCACTAATGTATAGTCCCCTGGTAGCACTAAAAGAATGTCCAGGTTTTTGTTCTATTGTGCATCCATTGAAAGGAGTATACCTATACTAACAAAGCAGAGCTTGTAGATGTGAATAACACATTCAACTATCTCAATAAATATGAAATACACCTATACCCCATTTTGGAAGGTATTCAACACTTCTTGTGTATACCCTCTTGAAGTACACAAAAACACACATGTGTGAGTTTACATTACTAAGGAGGGTGTGTGATAGGACCAGAGGCATACCAATAGCTTTTGACATGGCAGGTGTTAAAGCTGGTAACACACCTCTTTGTCTAGTTCTGCACAAGGACCTCTGCACAGGCTTTTCTGATGTTCGCTAATTTTTAACACTCAGGTGTACCAACCTACAACAATATCACGAAGTGTTTTGTGGCAGAACACGTCACCTCCATACACGTCGTGGCGTGATGACATAAGGGACAAGCATTATGTCAACACTGATTCCTTGACATATCAAAATCTAGCCACCATTAATGTTTGTGTAAATAGCGAACAACTGGAGTAAACGCTTTGGTGCTTCAATCGTCGTTTGCTTGTGTTAGTGAGGTTTTTTTTTTCTCAAAATGCCTTCACGTCAGGAAAAGAAATAAGCGAAGCGACGTGCGAAATATCTTCAAGTTCGAGACGATGTTTTAGAATCGGCACTAACATCTTACAGTGATACAACAAGTAACTAAAAACATTCTCTACGAGAAAGTTGGTGGTATATATGATTTGAAGGCAGTTGGTGGTGTAAAAAGCATGGAAACAAGGTCTTATCAGGTAATAGTCCTATATTTAGCACATTTCATTGTTGTTTGTGTGCTAAATATAGACTATTACATTTTCCCTCCTGATAAGACCTTGTTTCCTTGCTTTTTACACCACTAACTGCCTTCAAATCCTATGTACCACCAACTTTCTCGTAGAGAATGTTTTAAGTTACTTGTATAAAATCACAAGGCCCACTGATTTTCTCGTACGTTAAGCACATAATTTCCAGAGTGACATGCAGACGACACAACTTTTGACAGCTACATATTGGGATGAATTCTATATTCATTCAGGTACGTTCAAAACGTTTCAAGATCGTACTCTGTTCAATATTATTTATGTTTATTGATTACATTAACATTGAAACTAAAAAAAAGGCGCCAAAGTTCGCTGCTCTTGTTTTGGATTCTGTTCCTCTTGATTATCTCACATAGCACAAACATTAGTACTATCGCACTTGGATCATGTTTCATAAGGCCACGAACTAATGTCAACTTGCCGCTATACAGTTAAACGTTCGGCTGATAATTACCTTCTCTTCTGGCGGATAGTCCAGCGGTTAATTTATTATACGGGTATAGCTTGCAATGCAAGCGAATAAGTATGTTATAATTAGGATTTGGGTATTAGAATGGCGCCGAAGCCGACTGGAGGCTTAGAAGTTAACCCGATCTATGACATTGGGTCAACTTCTGTAATCTTGTCCTCTAATCATGCAATCTTTTGACATTTTTCCTTCATTTTTTAATTATTTTTTTACTATTCTTGAATGAAAGTAGTACACTAAATACATTTTCCCTTCTGATAAGACCTTGTTTCCTTGCTTTTTTACACATACCACCAACTTTCTCATAGAGTTTTTATTTTCATTGATTTTTGTTCATACCCAAATAACATGTATATCGCTGCTCCCTCCGTTACGTAGCGAGTGATGTAATCCATTTATCTAGACGTCAATGGATCTGGGTACCAATATCTAATTATATGTCTTACAGACCGTATAGTTGAATGTTAAATTATTTGTTACTGCTCCTGTAGTTTTCTGTTTGGTAAATCGACAAATCTAACATTTGTCCTAATGATACGAGTAGCATTTATTACGGCCCAAATCTAACAATACAATTACCAAAATATGCCATCGACTATTTGAACACAGTTAGCACTCTTCCAGCCAATTCTGGTTGGTGAAATTTCTATATGTATTTCTATCCCGATTTATGCGTGGTCAAGAAGGAGGAGGATAATTCCGGGACTGGGTACGAGGACGGGCTACAACCGCGCGGTTTTGTGGCATAGAATCAGGGGCGAATCCAGGATTTCAAAAAAGTGGGGTTGTTAATTAATATTCATGAAAGTGTGGGAGAGTGTAAGGGGCGGAGCCCCTGCCGCCAACGCTTTTTCATTACTTCATGCGCACAACACTACACAGGGCCGCCGGAGCCGGGGCGGCTGGGGCGGCTATGGCCGCTCCACTTTTTACGGGTACATTTATAAATATTAATTAATCACAATTACATACTTACGCTTAATTACTTTAAATTGAATAACCTACCAGCTGTCTTAGCTACCCTGAGATGTTTTCGAATTCTTCCAAACCAGTAGTTCTGGTCAATTGGAGCTTCTGTCGCAGGTCACGAAATTGGTCAGTCTACTACTTGTAATGCCTGCTACTAATGCTGAAAGTGAGCGATCGTTCAGTGCTGTACGATGAATCAAGAGTTACCTACGATCAACACTGTCACAGCAGCGGCTCAATCACCTTATGGTGTTACATGTGCACAGCGATCACACAGATAAATTCAATCTGGGTGACGTAGCTAACGAGTTCATTGCAGACATCGAACATAGGAGACAAGTATTTGGGAACGAATTTAAAGAAACTGATTTGTAGAAGTGTACTTTATTAAATGTGTACTTTTAAAGTGATTTGTAGAGATTATTAATTTTTTTGTTATGTAACTTTTAATAATTTATTACGTTATTGATCATGAATATTAATGAACCGCCCCATTTATGTTATCCTTCCGGCGGCCCTGACTACATAACGTCATGATACTGCTTTGTCATTTGTTTGCTCGCAGAGCTGCAGTTGCATTAAGAATTTCAGCCACTTTACTTCGCAATAATTCTTAATTGTTACTAATGATAATTATTCATTACGGGTTTGAAAGGGGGGGTTGCACCCCCCCCCCCACCCCCACCCCGTATCCGCCGGTGAAAATAAACGACGAAACTACACACTTTCGTCTTCTGGTTCGATTAAAACAACTAGCTAAACGACCCGATCGTCATGAGTCTCGTTATAAATGGGTCGCGTGTTTTTAAATGCATATATATAGTTGGTGTCAAATTCAATATGGAAACTCTATATATCCGTTGCCAAACTGCTTGTCACCGAATCTGAACCTTTGTCGTGCATGCTGAAACTTTGTCGTGCATGCGCGCAATTGCTGAAACTTTGTCACTCAAGGCGACCCCATACACCGTGAAACTTTCTGGCTTTTCTGAGCCGTGTGTGGTCGTTCGATAACATGTATGGCCATCCACAATCACGTGTGATTTTTTTGGCACAGATACCACACCATACTCATGAGGGTGAAATTTTTCGTGCACGAGGTACCTCGCGGAACTCGTTAGGGTGAAATTTTTCATGACCGTCTGAAGCACCATTGCAGAGAAACAATTTGAGTACTTATAATGTGCAGCAAGTCAATATACATGCAGGTAACAACACACAGTGATAAATTGAAATGTACAGAAGAGTGTTCATGAGGTACAGTAGAGGCCACTTATGTGGTCAAAACCTTGTTGTCATCTCCTC
Source organism: Eunapius fragilis (assembly GCA_963681505.1). Lineage (NCBI taxonomy): Eukaryota > Metazoa > Porifera > Demospongiae > Spongillida > Spongillidae > Eunapius > Eunapius fragilis. The sequence continues at coordinate 9,750,362 of OY811975.1, read as the reverse complement.
CTCCGTATCAGGGCTATCCATACGTGTTTGTAAGTCCTCAACGTCTGAAGCCTGAATACAATGGATGCACATGAAGAAGAAACAGGTACATTCAAATTCCGCCTTCATCCACTAATAATATATACCTTTATAATGACAACTCCATTGTTGCATGGGTTATTATACCAGATGGATGCACTCTAGTAGAACACCCACCAACACCCTATTGCATTAAGACACAACATGGTCATGATAACTGTCACCCACCCCCTCAACTTGAACACCTATACCACCATTGCCTGACTAAAAACTGATAGCACTACATTGGTACGTGTATATTGTCACAACCTCCCCCTTGTCAGGATAGAATTATTTGGTTTTGAGGTCAGTGGCATGATTTGGGTATGTTGATAATGTCTTCTTTTATAAATTGGGGTTCATAAGCCATAGGATTGACATAATTGGTCTATTATATAGATTGCATGGCTACCACGCGCATCGCTGCATGAGGTCATACCAAGTACATCATGGATACACACTGACACGCCACACCATGCAAGTACATCCCTGCATGGTTGCGAGGCTATCACTTGACAACATGATTAGAACTGCTCAAATCGTACGGCCTCGCGTGCTTGCATGCGCCTAACTCACTTCGTTTTCAGCTTCGGTTCCCTTTTCACCCCGTAACTGTTGGAGCTCTCCTCTGAGCTTTGCCACCTCACGTTTGAGCAGGACCACTTCCGCTCTTGAGGCTTCAATGGCTACCTTAGAATCGGATACCTGTTGCTGAATATCCTGCGTACAGAATACATTATGCTGTATCAGTATAGGAATGCGGAACTGCTCAAAAAGGAATAACTTAAAGTGGACCCTTCGGGATATAGTCAACATACGCCCCATTCAGCCAGCCCTACCCTCTCTCCGCAATATATAAGCATTACCGGTCATTGTTGGCGACAATAACCCATGCAGCCTGTAGAGAGATGGTACATACCTGGACTGTTGACAAAAGTGATGCTAGCTGGTCCTTCGCATCGCTTTTGGAAACACAGCGTTCCGATTCGGCTCCAGAATGCTGCTGGCGCTTGACTGCCGGCTCGTTCAACCTCCATTGGAACCCTTCTTTCTCGTGTCCGCTATGGATGCCGACTGCAAGAACAACACAGCCACTGCCATTGTCTATCCGGTCGACGGTAGAGGGATTAAAATTATTGTAAACGTCATTGGTGCATGCGATTAGCTCGTCTTGAGATACGGCAGCGTCGTGGAACGAAACTGAAATCGGGAAACTAACTGGTAGGTCATACACCTTTCGGCCAACGTCAGCATTTACAAAAGCAGAACTGATTATAACGGATTCATTTTCCACTAGTCCAGCCAACGTCAGTTCTTTATTAAACCAAAACTGATCGACATACGGATTGCTCCCGCCGATGAACATCATGGCCTTACATGGAAAGATGTCGGCTGGGAGAAAGTGCTTCAAAATATGCGGCATTGGTAGTTTTGTTAGAATTGGATTGGTGGAAAACTTTCCCGCGCACCCACTGCGAAGAACCTTTCTGGTACCGCAGGTAGCGCTAAAGACAACCAGACTGGGAGGACCTGAGAATCTCCTCTTCTTCACTTTCAGTATCAATAGTACTTCACGTGCCTTAATAGACGACCTCTCGTTACCACTATTGAAACCTTCCGAGGCGCATACCACTTTTGGCATCGATTTTTTGGCTAGTAAATCGCCTACTGTTTGAAATGTGTACCCCGCCTTGGCTTTCTCTATGTCGTTATCCGGGTCGTACAGAATGGAGTATTCGACGCAGCCGTGCAGAGGTACCAAGACAGAACCTATCTGACCGGCATCTGGAACGCGTATATCAACTAGCGTCGTGCGCTTAATGAAATGTAAATTGACTACGTCGCCAGCGGAAAACTCATTGCCCGTTTCTGAGTGCCCTACTGCAATCGTCACTTGTTGCGGCAAATACTGCGAGTATTTAGAGATGTATTCTTGAAGAGTCTTTATGTTCCCTGCAGTAGGTGGGGAGGTTGTTGGTTCGTGGGTCTCCGAAGTTCTCCGTATTCTGCTCACACTACTTAGGCTCCGTCGTAGGCTCCTTCGTACCCAGCTCAATTTAGATTCGAATTCTTGTTTGACCCCGCTGTTGGAACCCGTAGCTTGGATGGGACGAGGTATTTCCGCGGTGGCGCTAACATAGTCGTTTTTGGGTGGAGCAGCATCGACCAATACTTCTCTAGTGAAAAACACGTCAGTTAAATGATCAGGTTGGGTTTGCGGATGTGCAGGTGGGGGACTAGGCGTAAGTGAGGCGTCTTGGTCGACGTTTTTCGTCTCTGCTACGTCTTCGGACGAAGGGTTCACGTAAAATTCCAAGTCATGCGAGAAATTCTCATGAGAGAGCCCGGGTGACGGCTCTAGAAGCGGTACTGAAGAACCGGAGCGTTCCGACGCGCAGGGTACGTGGTTGATTGTTAGAGGGTTTTTGACAGTTAGGTCACTGTGACATGGCAATGATTGAAAATACTCTGTACTCATTCCTGGCTGTGAGTGTGTAAGTGAGTGAGTGTGTGCATGTGTGTGGTAAAAGAATGAACCATGCTTGGATCATTAATCGGAGGGAAAGGTATATAAACCTATAAATATGTTATGCACCGACGTCAGTGGTGAATTTGTTATATTTTATATAATTAATTCGTGCATGCGCAAAAAAAAAAAAAAAAAAAAAACAAGTCTAATTCGTGCCACATGTCCTGCATTGACTTCCATGCATGTTTTCACATGCAGCACTGAGGTAAGGACAGAAATAGCAACGTGCAATATTTTATCCTATACAGAACAGGATCAGGACGGGCGAGAATATACTACATGAACTCTTAAAAAACATTTACTTACCCACAGCTCAGTCTTGGAAGCAATTTGTGGTGTTGGCGGAAAGCAGGTAAATATATAGTGTTTGCAGGCGTGGCCGCGCAATAACAATTGATGGTAGACTAAATATCAGGCATACGGCTTCACGATGACAATTCTACTAACCGGATTAATGACGCATGTTGTCACTTATGGTCATAACTGATACATGCTGTATATAAAGGCCTCCATATACAGTGCATCGTGCATGTTTGTAGACGGACCATTCGCTAACGTCTGGTCTGCCCGGGCTTTCCTTTGTTAGGTGTTGTTGGGGTGTGGCGAGGTGGAGTTTGGCAACAACAATATCTTAATTGGCCTTATGCCGACGCGTTTAATTCTGTCTTGAGGCAACAAAGGAGTTGATAGTCTGCCTGAATCACCGTGCACTGGCACAAAGCCATCCCCACTCGGGCGTGACTAATTATACTCATGAAAGGCATATCAACAATACTGATCCTCGCCCGTTATTTTGCTAAGCACTAGCTGGGTCCAGATAGAACATCGATTCATAACTTGACTAGTTTAACACGTGACAACCATTAGTAATGCATGTTATTCATCATTCTCACACCTGGAAGGGGGCGGGAGGGGGGGGGGGGGGGGGTCCTGCAATATAACCTACGCAGTTTTGACAAATTTGAACCTAAGCTATGTGTAGGACATAGGAACAGCATGCAAGTAGAAACTAATAGGAACACTGGACTGCAATGTCAGGAGACTCACCTCCAATCCTGTTCCTCTGTACCGCGTACAGAGGCTACCGTTTTTCGGTATCGGCCTTGTAGCTGTCGCGTACAGAGGCCCCCTTTCGAGATTGGCCTTGTAGAGCACTCGGTCTTTAAGCTTTGTTCTCGTCTTGCTTTTGAAGGTATTTCGCTTGTTGCTTTGATCTCTTCTTTTGATTACACGAAGGGATTTTTAGAAAAACAACTTCACTAGCCAAAGTAACAACTAAACTGCGATAGGTTAGAGTTTTCATACAGCCTAATAAAAATCTATTATATATAAATAGAACTTGATATATATGTGTCTATATGACATGTAAGGATAACGTGCCGGTAAATTTCGAAGCGATTGGTACTATTGCCGTTCTTCAAAACCGTTTGTAGCTCGAGTTATACCTTCCTAAAATGAAGAAGAAGAAGACGACGACCAAGAATTATTTTAGGACTGGGCACGAGAAACAGGAAATTGTTTTGTTTCTCTATAACCACACAGTTTT
>OY811975.1:9731229-9741229 GCA_963681505.1 Eunapius fragilis | reverse complement strand
ATGTCCACGAGCAGTATTGACAGTAGAAAATTCGCACATCTTTGGCGGTATGTATACGCGTTCTTATTGCTCCGCATGAATCGTACGGCAGAGAGGGGGTCTTTAAATACCACGGCTGGCATATTTGATGGTTTGAATCAAATTAATGTTCTTCCGGAAAATGTTTGCGGAGGTTTACAATTAGATCTATAGTAATACCCGTAAATGACTTGGACATATACAACACTGTATACTGTCTCAGCAGCATTCGGAAATTTCTGAGTCCGGATTATGAAAATTTAAGGACTACACCTAACATGACGAGTGTTTAGATCCTAAACTTTGTAACCAGTAGGTCATAAACGATGGGGTTTGGTATAATATATGTTTTATGACCTAAACCAAGCTATGCCCATATGTATGGGCGAGTTCCCATGTTAATGAACATGACATGCATGACATATGTTTTATTGTATGGTAACCCATTGTCCCATCTCTCGGCTCCAGGCCCTAAAACGTCAAGCCATTAATGATGTCACTGTTATGCTAAGGTGCGGCGCGTGCTTAATCAACGAAGCTACTTATTTACATCCATGAATTCCCTTGACAATGAAACGATCGGCGTGGGGGGGGGGGGGGGGGGGGGGGCGATTATTCATATAGTCGTTTAGATGTTTACGTAAGACATTTCAGTAATTGACTCTTCCTCATGCGTGAACATGACTTCCGTTTGTTTTGTCAGTATTGCAAGACTTTTGAAACATTATGCGGAAAAGTATGATTCCAAAGGTCCGGTCTTGCAATGCTGAAAGAACAAACAGAAGCCATGTTCACGCATGAGGAAGAGTAAGTTGCTGTAAATTTACAAATGTCTTCTGTAAACATCTAAACGACTAGGCGGATCCTCACAGCGACCCGGCTCCGAGGGACGGAACCCAGGCACCTTCCAAATACGCACTATAGATACCGTTACTGTGCTGGCAGCGATGATCACGTACACTGCATGCACCTCAGCCCCACCCCATCCGACGAGGGGTGGATGGGCATCAATTAGCACGTGCATTAGACGACCAACCAAATTTTTGTAAAGGTGTGTTAGGTACAATTGCAGATTGTTACTAAGTGCAGAATGGCATACTGTTACTGTTACAGAAGTGGCGGATATGCATCAGTACTATGCTTACATATAGTACACGTCACGTTCACTATAATTTAGTTCTTTAAACTTAACTGACGCGAAGACACCGATGGGGGGCCGGGACCGCGATCCCATACATGTCCTCCTTCCAGCCAATCAATTTGCTCTCCCCCCCGCAATTCAGGAACTGCAGAATACCGCCACCATTACCCTAGCAAAAAATCCTGTAAGAATTTATAAGAATTATAATGAGTTAAGAATATGCAAGAAATTGGGACCAAGATCTTATTAGGAATCCCATAAGATCTGATAAGAATCTTATAAGTTTCTTACAAGAACCTTGAAGGTATCTTAAAGGAACTTGTAAAATTCTTACAGGATTCTTACAAGATCCTATTACTAATTCCTACAGGATTCTTATAAGATTCAAGAAATTGGGACCAAGATCTTATTAGGAATCCTGTAGGATCTGATAAGAATCTTATAAGTTTCTTACAAGAATCTTGAAAGTATCTTAAAGGAACTTGTATGATTCTTATACAGGATTCTTACAAGATCCTATTACTAATTCCTACAGGATTCTTATAAGATTCAAGAAATTGGGACCAAGATCTTATTAGGAATCCTGTAGGATCTGATAAGAATCTTATACGTTTCCTACAAGAATCTTGAAGGTATCTTAAAGAAACTTGTATGATTCTTATACAGGATTCTTACAAGATCCTATTACTTATTCCTACAGGAATCTTATAAGATTCAAGAAATTGGGACCAAGATCTTATTAGGAATCCTGTAGGATCTGATAAGATACTTATAAGTATCCTACAACAATCTAGAATGTATCTTAAAGGAACTTGTATGATTCTTATACAGGATTCTTACAAGATCCTATTACTTATTCCTACAGGAATCTTATAAGATTCAAGAAATTGGGACCAAGATCTTATTAGGAATCCTTTAGGATCTTATAAGCTTCTTACAAGAATCTTGAAGGTATCTTAAAGGAACTTGTATAATTCTTACAGGATTCTTACAAGATCCTATTACTAAATACATTAGGAATCTTACAAGATGCAAGAAATTGGGATCAAGATCTCATTAGGAATCCTGTAGGATCTGACAGGAACTTATGTAAAGAATCTAACACGGTCCTTGTCAGTACAATTCTTATAGGCTCATCCATGAAATAAGTTCCTAGTCAGTTAATTGTATTTCATTTCCTGGAATGCAAGAAAATTGGGGACCAGGATATGTAAAGGAATTCCTTATGATCTATAAGATTCATTTGAACATATTCTTAAAAGATATATTAAAGCTTTCTTGTACGAGATTCATATATATAAATGTACTAACCAAAAATTACAAATGCAAAAATACATTCCTTTCAATGTTACATATAGTTCACTTTGAGTTTCCTCTCACTTTCTTTAAAATGTCCAGGCATTTTGGTTGCAGCTAGTTATTATGTCATTTCCTTTGCAAATCATAGTCCCTTTTCCAAATTTGACTTCTATGCACTCTAAAAATGATAAAATTACAAAGCTTTATTACACCACAAAAATGATGCACAAAATATATTTATACATTCTTTTTATTACCCCCTTCTTGTGCTTATCCCTCAAGCTATCCTTCATTTCCCATCGTATCTTAAATCTTTTTACTGTCCAAATGTATCCCTTAAATTGTAGTGCACTCGTTACATACTTACCTTCAATAAGAGCTACTCGTTTAGGAGAAAGGTTTAGCTTTTCACATTGATCTGATTTTTTTTTATACAACGATTTTGACATCTACTATTCCGTAAACAATGATTGCATAAGTCGCCCAGCATATTTGCTAGGCTCAGTAGCTGGAATGGCCAGCATATTCTCACCGTTACAGTTGTGAAATGCTTGACATCCTCAGCATTAGTGATTACCCGAGGAGCATGTGCAGGGATGGTAGACTACACATACAAAGTAGAAAATGTAACCACTAATTAATTTTTTTATTTCCATTACCTTTGTATCACTAGCTGATAGCCACATCTGCGTCAGCTCCAGAAGAGTGGTATTGATGGATTTCTGAAAATGACTATTTCAAATACATCCTCTAATCTTGTACATAAATTTACCAAGTAGAACAAACAATCTCCGGCCGGCTCAAGAGAACATGTATCCTTATTATTTCATTTTTGGGGAGAAGAGGAAAGAGGAAGCAGAATGAGGAGAAGAACTTTGTATTAATTTTTTTTTTGTTAAATTATATTTTTTACAGTGTCACTTACCGTTTTGGTTATTGTTGTCACTTGAAACAAGATTGATATTAAATTAGATTGCTGTTTGGTTGCAATATTTACCTTGTTCTGGTGTATTTTCTTTATCTTCATCAATGGTGATTGGGTTCTGATTTGTTTCACTCTAAAGGAAAGGTGCAATGTTAATAGTATTATTATACACATCATTGCTAACTGTTTGAGACTGATCTTCATTCGGCCAAACAAAAGTAGATGATTGTTGTGGCAACTGAGTTTCTGAATTCTGAATCATGTATTGATGACATTTGATACATATAAATCATTACAACTATGTATATAATTGTTTTATAATTATGTTACCATATACGTTTGAGCTTCATTCACACTTTAATTGTTTTGTGTGTGGTTCTGCCTGGTCCTGTGATCCCCATGACAGGTGGTTATTTCTCTGCAGGAAATTAACAAACAATGCTATAAGTAAGATTGTAGTTATTTTATCAAAGAGCATAAAAACTAAGGTATAGTAAAAAAATCATTAATAGTTAGAACCTGTAATAATCTTTTAATCTATAACCTTTGGTTTTGGTTATACTTCATCTGATGTGCTATCACTGCTGTCCTCTTCCTCCCTTTGCCGCTTCAGAGGGGCTGGCTTCCTAGGCTTTTCATCTATACGTAAGTATACATTAACATTCCCATTTACCATTATTAGATTAATCATTTACCGTGTATATTTACAATAGCAACATCTTGTCGCTCTCCTTTTTCCGAATTCCATACCACTTTTAATTCTGCAAGCAAATCAGTGGAGCTGATGGAACTTCCGTCCTCATCTTCAAGTTGTGATGATTTAACAACAAACAGCTTATTTGTTCTTAAACTCTTCACAGTACACCATTCTGTACAAAACAATATTATTTACAGTATGTATTGTATAAGCACAACATTTAACATCTTATTCTTTGATCTGGACCAGGATAAGCTATAATTTCCCTTTGCCCGTTGACACAGACTACTGTCGCGCTAAATGTAAGCTATGAATGATATTTACGGCAGCATGAGAGTACTGTATCAGCTGCTCTTGATAGTCAAAGGAAGTACACAAGTAACCAATAATAGTATTCATATAATTAAGCACAGCTGCTCCTCAATTCATATGACCCTGAGAAGGTAGCTTCGTGGAATTGACACGCAATGCCAGGGAATACAGTTAGATGTATATACATTACTTTCAAAACTGGCTCAAGTATAAACCACACTGTAATAAATGTACGTGATCACAAACGATCCTGAGCATTTTGATTTGTTAAACGCAAAGCTTGACCTACTAAACGTAATTTGAATACTCGCAAAACTGAGTCTGGTACAAACAATAGTCAGCCAACCTATATAGCAATTTCATGCACGTATTTTTTTCTCCTAAGTATGCATATGCTTGCACATAGTACATACTAATCTGACTACTATTAATTTGGCAAAAGTTTAACTTAAACAACATACAAACACAAAGCTCACTTATTGGAGAAGGAATTGGGTTCTCCGCGTTGTTTAAGTGCTTCAACGGAATTTTCTTGGCCCGTAGACTCATCTCCTTGAGAAAACTTCGATGCTATATATAAAGATTGAACGGAAGTGTGCCTGTGTGACGTGCATGGGAGCCGGCCGCGGCATGCCGCATGATATAAGAAATACTACAAGACACTTACAAGAATCCTGCAGCGTCTATTCTTATAAGATTCCAGTTTTGATCTTATAAGAAATACTCTTACAAGAATCATGCAGCGTCTATTCTTATAAGATTCCTATTTTGTTCTTATAAGAAAAACTCTTACAAGAATCCTGCAGCGTCTATTCTTATAAGATTCCTGTTTTGACCTTATAAGAAATATTACAAGACTCTTACAAGAATCTTGCAGCGTCTATTCTTATAAGATTCCTATAAGAATTATTACAAGATTCTTACAAGAATCCTGCAGCGCCTATTCTTATAAGATTCCTGTTTTGTTCTTATAAGATATATTACAAGACTCTTACAAGAATCCTGCAGCGTCTATTCTTATAAGATTCCTGTTTTAAGCTTATAAGAAATCTTGCAAGACTCTTTCAAGAATCCTGCAGCGTTTATTCTTATAAGATTGCTGTTTTGTTCTTATAAGAAGTATTACAAGACTCTTACGAGAATCCTGCAGTGTCAATGCTTATAAGGTTGCTGTTTTGTTCTTATAAGAAGTATTACAAGAGTCTTACAAGAATCCTGCAGCGTCTATTCTTATAAGATTCCTGTTTTGTTCTTATAAGAAAAACTCTTACAAGAATCCTGCAGCGTCTATTCTTATAAGATTCCTGTTTTGTTCTTATAAGAAATATTCTTACAAGAATCCTGCAGCGTCTATTCTTATAAGATTCCTGTTTTGTTCTTATAAGAAATATTCTTACAAGAATCCTGCAGCGTTTATTCTTATAAGATTCCTGTTTTGTTCTTATAAGAAATATTCTTAACAAGAATCCTGCATGCAGCGTCTATTCTTATACGATTCCTGTTTTGTTCTTACAAGAAATATTACAAGACTCTTACAAGAATGCAACAGCGTCTATTCTTATAAGATTCCTGTTTTGATCTTATAAGAAATCTTGCAAGACTCTTACAAGAATCCTGCAGCGTCTATTCTTATAAGATCCCTGTTTTGATCTTATAAGAAATCATGCAAGACTCTTACAAGAATCCTGCAGCGTCTTATCTTATAAGATTGCTGTTTTGTTCTTATAAGAAGTATTACAAAACTCTTGCAAGAATCCTGCAGCGTCTATTCTTATAAGATTCCTGTTTTGATCTTATAGGAAAGCTTGCAAGACTCTTACAAGAATCCTGCAGCGTCTATTCTTATAAGATCCCTGTTTTGATGTTATAAGAAATCTTGCAAGACTCTTACAAGAATCCTGCAGCGTCTATTCTTATAAGATTGCTGTTTTGTTCTTATAAGAAGTATTAGTATTACAAGAGTCTTACAAGAATCCTTCAGCGTCTATTCTTATAAGATTCCTGTTTTGTTCTTATAAGAAAAACTCTTACAAGAATCCTGCAGCGTCTATTCTTATAAGATTCCTGTTTTGTTCTTATAAGAAATATTCTTACAAGAATCCTGCAGCGTTTATTCTTATAAGATTCCTGTTTTGTTCTTATAAGAAATATTCTTACAAGAATCCTGCATGCAGCGTCTATTCTTATAAGATTCCTGTTTTGTTCTTACAAGAAATATTACAAGACTCTTACAAGAATCCAACAGCGTCTATTCTTATAAGATTCCTGTTTTGATCTTATAAGAAATCTTGCAAGACTCTTACAAGAATCCTGCAGCGTCTATTCTTATAAGATCCCTATTTTGATCTTATAAGAAATATTACAAAACTCTTACAAGAATCCTGCAGCATCTATTCTTATAAGATTCCTGTTTTGACCTTATAAGAAATCTTGCAAGACTCTTACAAGAATCCCGCAGCGTCTATTCTTATGAGATTCCTGTTTTGTTCTTATAAGAAATATTACAAGACTCTTAAAAGAATCCTGCAGCGTCTATTCTTATAAGATTCCTATTTTGAGCTTATAAGAAATCTTGCAAGACTCTTACAAGTATCCTGCAGCGTTTATTCTTATAAGATTCCTGTTTTGTTCTTATAAGAAATATTAAAAGACTCTTGCAAGAATCCTGCAGCGTTTATTCTTATAAGATTCCTGTTTTGTTCTTATAAGAAATATTAAAAGACTCTTGCAAGAATCCTGCAGCGTCTATTCTTATAAGATTCCTGTTTTGTTCTTATAAGAAATATTACAAGACTCTTACAAGAATCCTGCAGCGTCCATTCTTATAAGATTCCTGTTCTGTTCTTATACTTGAGCTTATAAGAAATCTTGCAAGACTCTTACAAGAATCCTGCAGCATGCATCTATTCTTATAAGATTCCTGTTTGTTCTTATAAGAAATATTACAAGACTCTTGCAAGAATCCTGAAGCGTCTATTCTTATAAGATTCCTGTTTTGTTCTTATAAGAAATATTACAAGACTCTTAAAAGAATCCTGCAGCGTCTATTCTTATAAGATTCCTATTTTGAGCTTATAAGAAATCTTGCAAGACTCTTACAAGAATCCTGCAGCGTCTATTCTTATAAGATTGCTGTTTTGTTCTTATAAGAAGTATTACAAAACTCTTACAAGAATCCTGCAGCATCTATTCTTATAAGATTCCTGTTTTGACCTTATAAGAAATCTTGCAAGACTCTTACAAGAATCCCGCAGCGTCTATTCTTATGAGATTCCTGTTTTGTTCTTATAAGAAATATTACAAGACTCTTAAAAGAATCCTGCAGCGTCTATTCTTATAAGATTCCTATTTTGAGCTTATAAGAAATCTTGCAAGACTCTTACAAGTATCCTGCAGCGTTTATTCTTATAAGATTCCTGTTTTGTTCTTATAAGAAATATTAAAAGACTCTTGCAAGAATCCTGCAGCGTCTATTCTTATAAGATTCCTGTTTTGTTCTTATAAGAAATATTACAAGACTCTTACAAGAATCCTGCAGCGTCCATTCTTATAAGATTCCTGTTCTGTTCTTATACTTGAGCTTATAAGAAATCTTGCAAGACTCTTACAAGAATCCTGCAGCATCTATTCTTATAAGATTCCTGTTTGTTCTTATAAGAAATATTACAAGACTCTTGCAAGAATCCTGTTTTGTTCTTATAAGAAATATTACAAGACTCTATCAAGAATCCTGCAGCGTCTATTCTTATAAGATTCCTGTTTTGTTCCTATAAGAAATATTACAAGACTCTTACAAGAATCCTGCAGCGTCCATTCTTATAAGATTCCTGTTCTGTTCTTATAAGAAATATTACAAGACTCTTACAAGAATCCTGCAACGTCTATTCTTATAAGATCCTGTTTTGTTCTTAGGTAATTCTTACACGTTCCTATATGTTTCTTGTAGGAATCTTGTAGGAATCTTATAGGGCTTTAGGATCTTACGACGCTTATTGTTTCTTACCCTTTTTCTTATAAGAAATGAAGTTCTTATAAGATTCTTACTAATTCTTGATAAGATCCTATAGTTTTTTTTGCTAGGGTATAACCTCATCCTTTGATCAGCCCGTTCGTACTCTGCGCATATAGCCGTATAAAAGTTAGGAGTGCATATTTTCTGACGTATAGGCCAAATAGGGTGGTCCGTGCTATGAAAGGAACGGTGAGGCTCAAATTATTTAATGCTTGAGTATCTTGTGGCTTCTTGGGGTGCATAAATTTGTATTTACATGTATGCCACTGGTATGCTATGCTCTTTACATCTACCATTGTATGGTGCTTGGGTTTTAGCATACTGGCTTCATCACACCTGGGAAAACATCAACTAGTATGAAGCAACCTTCGGGCAATATGGCCACCATGTGATCAAGCACATAGGTGAGTTAATGTTGTCCTGCACAGTATTATACACACCACCACACACATAACCCACAGATACTAACAAGTGTGCACTCCAAGTTCAAAAACCACACAGTCGCACTCAGAAATCTATATTACTTGCCCCAACCAACTAAATAACATTTTCACCCCCCCAACATGAGTGTACACTCCCAGCACATACACAACTATATGACCCCCCATCAGCATACATACCCTCCAACAACTTGCTCACTACTGCATAATAATTTGGATTTACATTGTGTATACTATTATTCAAATATGGTGCAAATGTGTACGTATATATTGTATATGTGACATTTCCGCATAGTAAATGAATCCTTTATATTTACTATTGTGTTGATGTCACATATACCATATTTATAACATTTGCACCACATATTTGATTAATAGTAAATACATTGTAAATGCAATTTATTATGAAGTGCACACATTAGTGCACACTAGGCAGCAGTGTGTGCCCCTACACACCAGTACACACTAGGCAGCAGTGTGTACCCCTACACACCAGTACACACTAGGCAGCAGTGTGTGCCCCTACACACCAGTACACACTAGGCAGCAGTGTGTACCCCTACACACCAGTACACACTAGGCAGCAGTGTGTGCCCCTACACACCAGTACACACTAGGCAGCAGTGTGTGCCCCTACACACCAGTACACACTAGACAGCAGTGTGTGCCCCTACACACCAGTACACACTAGGCAGCAGTGTGTACCCCTACACACCAGTACACACTAGGCAGCAGTGTGTACCCCTACACACCAGTACACACTAGGCAGCAGTGTGTGCCCCTACACACCAGTACACACTAGGCAGCAGTGTATGCCCCTACACACCAGTACACACTAGGCAGCAGGTGTGTACCCCTACACACCAGTACACACTAGGCAGCAGTGTGTGCCCCTACACACTAGTACACACTAGGCAGCAGTGTGTACCCCTACACACCAGTACACACTAGGCAGCAGTGTGTACCCCTACACACCAGTACACACTAGGCAGCAGTGTGTGCCCCTCAGTACACACCAGTACACACTAGGCAGCAGTGTGTACCCCTACACACCAGTACACACTAGGCAGTAGTGTGTGCCCCTACACACTAGTACTCACTAGGCAGCAGTGTGTACCCCTACACACCAGTACACTCTAGGCAGCAGTGTGTGCCC